>CM043699.1:69505637-69860637 GCA_023935145.1 Bretschneidera sinensis | reverse complement strand
TAAGTAGTGGTAGTATCTAAAGTAGGGAATGTTATACATAAGAGTTGTTGATTTAAATCAAGGGCTGCAAGCTCTTTCAAAGTTCGATTTTCAGCCATGACTTCCTCCTCTTCTAAATCAATATCGCTAGTAAATAGGGGATCAAGAGCTAGATCATTCTCTTCAGAATTTCTTCGAGCTTCCCTCCTTAACCTGCGCAAAGTTCTCTCTATTTCTGAATCGCACTGCAAATCACTTTGATTAGAAGATCGAGTTACAGTCATAAACAATCAAGAAAACTCTAATAAACCATGAAAAACAAATTAGGAAAAATCTAGAGTAATTAAAATAAATAAAAATTCTATGCTAAAACACAAACAATCATGGTGATTTTGCTAAGTCATGTTATCACTAGCAAAGGGTGAAAAAGAGTTTCACTAAATTGCCAGAATTGCCCGTACATATCAGTCATCTTTTCAGATTAAACTGTATTGATTCAGGAAGAACCAGGAGATAATCCATATATTCTTGGAAAGATCTGGATGTCTATTTTTTGACAAATTTTACGGCTCATAAATATGATTTTTCTAGAGAAAGTTATGGCAGTTTTAGTAGACAAAGGTCAGGCTATGCATGATTTCAACGTGGCAGAAGTGAAGAGGCTATTAAATTCTGATATTTTTTGTTTTTTTTTTCGAAAATTCCAAGAACAAAATAAGGATCACAAGAAGCAAAAAAATCGACTAGAATCACTCCCCGGCAATGAGGCCAAAATTTGGTGTGCTGTCGCAGGCAACCAAAAATAAAACCTATACTCTTAAAAATACATGTAGTAATGTGAGTAAGGATCGTTCCCACAGAGACTATCTAGCCTAGTTTTATGCTACGTGAATAAGGATGGGAGGGATTTGAGTATAACAAAAACAATTTTAAGAAAAACAACTAATGAACAATTCAAATTGAAATGTCGAAATCAATCAAAAGAACAAACCTTGGTCTAAGTCAACATCCACCATCAAAATTTTACAATTGATTATCGATGCAAGTATATATCAATTCACACTTTGAATATTCACCGTTGGAACTATTTTCCTATCTCAGTCGCAATTAATAAGAAAACAAGTGATCTAATTAACCCTAACTACTAAACAACCCAAGACAAGCGCTAAAGGTTTAATTTAGTAGCAGCATTAAGAATTAGAGAGATCAATGAAGCTAAACAACACAACCACAAGTGGTTGCATTTAGTTTAATCGAGCATTCTTTCTAAGATCTAATAATTTCTAACGCAACAAATCATTAAATCTTAGTTGCTTCACAAATTAGAGGGATCAAACAATTACGGATTTGATATCTAACCTAGCAGTAGATTGCAACGAATAATAAACTAGTATGCCTCCTAGTAATTAAACGAGACAATCATGAAAATAGAGACAGAAAAACATCTGATACTCAAAGCATAAATTGAACAATAAAAACATATTAGATCTCACAATTTTATTAATTCTGAGGCTTCCGTTTCCTTCAACCAATTATAAAAGTTTAGCCACGCAGGGCCATGATGAAAACTCGAAGGATAAGATTAGAGAAGAGGGGAGAGAGAGAGGTGTCCCTAAAGTCTGATGATTTCTCCCCTCTTATACACATTATTTTCAGTATTGGAAACCTACAAGGTCTCCTAAAAATATTCTAAATATTATCCTAAAATAGCAATATCCAAATCTGACTAATTTAAGGAAAATATTAAAAATAAAATAAAGTCTTAATATAACTAGGAAACTAGTGTTTTTAGCATGAATTTTCGTGCACCAGATCTGGAAACTTCCGAAAATAAACTGTGTCAAATTAGCATATTAGAATTGCAGGCTAAGGGACTTTCCAAAACTGCAATAGTGCAGGTGCAGCAACTCCAAGCCCGGTTTTGACCTTGATGCAGCTAGTATCTCTCAAAACTACAAACATGAAAGTTGTAGAGATTTGTCTTGGAGTTCCGTAGCATCTAGAATCATCTCAATCGGAGCTCAGATGAGAGAGTTATGCCTAGATTATGAAGCAATTTCAAAACTGTCTGAAATCGCCCAATTAGTTTCCTTTTGCACTTAACGCCTCCATTTGCATCCTAAATCAAAATATAAAAATAATAAGTACATTTAGGCACCAAATGAGTATAAAAAACTAAAGATTAAGGGAGAAAAATATGACATTTTGCATTCTCATTAACGACACATATATACAACAAGAAAAATAACGCCAACAAATTTTTTTTTTTATATCAATCCTCAACCCTCAACAGGGGAAATACATCAATCTGATATTTAAACATTATATACAACGTAATATGCATGAATATTTACCAATAAATATTTATTTTATTTTCTCGTTAGTCTGAGGATGTGGACACGTACGTAGCTTACAGATACTGATTTCGTCTGAACCTCAACTCACCAAACTATTTGTCATGCCTGCTACCTGAAATCATTGTACAATGAGAGATGAGCTTCACAAGCTCAGTGAATTAAATTCACTAGAAGTATTCAATTGGTACAAATAGTCTTTTAATATTTAATCGTTGATATCTCATATAACTTGATAATAGCATTCTACTATCACTACACATATCATAAGTCTCATTCTCTATCAATCTCTTATTCTTATATATTTGTTCACCTTAAGACCATGAATTATCTCATAATTACCTCGTCATGAGGTTCACAACATATAGTCTACCATTTAGATAGCTCTTATCATATCATACTTTATGTTTCTTTCTCACCATAATTGTCTCTCTGTGAGACTTATTCATCTATAAATAAATGTACAATAACAAACAACACTTCAGCATTTCAGTAATACAATCAATATTTAAAACAGATGCAATGCGTGAATTATTATTAGAGAATATCTTCTCATATATCGACATGTTTTTATCTTAGACTAGCCCCCTCCCAGTTATTTTATTTCCGGCATATACTGGCTGTCATGGTTTTCATTTATTTCTAGCATATACCGGTTGACACGGTTTTCATTTATTTCCAGCATATATCAATTGTCACGGTTTTCCTTTATTTCCAGCATATACCGGCTGTCACGATTTTTTAATTAGACTGGGCCCTTCCTGGTTCTTTTATTTCATGCATATGCATATGAACAATGATATAAAAAATATTTAAATTAACTACCCTGATTATTCTCAAATTATTATTTGAAAAATTTCCCTAAATTCCTATCTTCATAAATCACATCAAATCATTAATCATAGCTTGTCAGAATCCACTAAATTTTCTCTCCTCATAAATCATATCAAATCATCAACCATAGCTCATCAAGAATTTCACTTATCGCTTTTATTATTAAATCGATTCATTATTTCAATAATATTCTTTCTCATAAAATAATTCTCTACACATCCACAATTCCTATCACGCCTATCAACCAACTTTCATGTATCACCAAATCATAAGTTAATGATTTATTCTAATATTATCACTACATATTTCATATTTATCTTGATTACTTTAAGTAAATCTAACTCACCACATAGCACTTAGAGCTACCCGTGGATCACCTCCTTGCCTTTCCTACTTCTCTCAGCAATTTTCCTCTGTTGCTGATCATCAACACCTAACATAATATTTATATTAAAATTTTTAATTTATTCTTCAATTCTTCCATAATTCACATCCTTTGAAAATTCCCACTTTGAATTCTGGGAAATTTCATGTATGCTAAAATTTCAAAAATAACTCTTACGTTATTACCTTCTGTTTTTCTTAGAGCTTCTCGTGACTCTCTATAAAAATTTTCCCATAGACCCCTTCAAAAATTTGCTCTTTCAACCTTTCTTTCGGTTCCCAAATGTTTAAAGAAATAGAGTAATTTGAATTGTAGTTAAAGGAAAACCAAACAAGATTTGGTAAGTAATAAAATAAATTACATTTTATATATATAAGTAAATTTTTTTTGCAAACTCGGCAGCCCATTTTTGCAAACTCAACAGCCTTGCTGCCTTACATGCAGCAAGGTTTCATTCTCCTGGCAACAGGTGTTGCCACATGTTGCCAGATTTTTTTTTTCTTTCTTCGAATTGTTTTATAAAAATTTAACTTTTCGCATTTAAATATATATATATATATATTATTTTAACCCTACGTCATAATTATTAAGTACTTATTTACCCTTACTTTACAAATACAGGTATTACAATTCTACACACATTACAAAAATTTATCTCCGAAATTTCCTTACCTAACTTAAGAAACAATTGTGAATAATATTTCTTTATAGTTGTCTCACGCTTTCACGTAATCTCTTCAACATCCTTATTCCACCACAGAACTTGAACTAATGAAATTATTTTATTATATAAGATTTGTTCTTTTTGTCTAAAATTCTTACTGGTACTTGTATATAAGCCCAATCTTTCTGAATTTCTATAGCTTAGCTCAAAATATTATAATATTCATCATGTAAACACTCTCTTAAAAGTGAAACATGAAATACATTATATAAATGTTTTAACTCTGGGGGGAAAATCCAATCGATATGCTACTAGCACAATTCTCTCAATTACCTCATATGGCCCCACAAATCTCGGATTCAGCTTTCCTTTCTGTTTAATCTTAATACACCTTTTCATTGAGATATTTTTCAATACACCCAATCATCTACTTGAAACTTAAGAGGTCTTCTTTTATTATCAGCATAGCTATTCGGTCTATTCTCTGCTGCTTTACGATTCTCTTTAACCAATTTGATCCTCTTAGTTGTTAACTCAATAATTGATGGACCAGATATATTTCTCTCTCCCACTTCTTCCCGATATATAGGAGTTCTACACCTGACCATACAATGTCTCAATCGGTGCCATCTCAATACTAATTTGATACTAATTATTATAAGAAATTTCAATCGATGGTATGTAAGCATCCTAACTTACTGAGAAACTCATCACATTTGCCCTTAACATATCTTATAGTACTCTAATAATCCTTTCTATCTGAGAATGAAAAATTATATTAAATTGTAACTGTGTACCCATGGCTTTCTGAAAGCCTCACCAAAACCAAGATGTAAATCTAGCATCTCTATTTGACACTATGCTTAATGGTGCTCGATACAACCTCACAATCTCAGCTACATCCCTCTTTAATCCTGACCAACAAAAATTCTGTCTCAATCCTCTATACATCTTATTGTTACTTGGTTGCATCGAATCTAATCATCATATGCCTCTCTCATTATCTCCTTTCTCAACTCCGCATTATTGGGAACACAATTTCTATGTTCCAAGACCAGAATACCATCATTTCAAATTTTGAACTCATATTGCTTTCTAGTAAGCACTCAATGCTTAATCTTTTCTATCTCTTCATCTCTACCTTGCATCTCTAAAGTATTTTACTATGGATGACTATACAACCATATTCATTAACCATGATCGTCTATCACTGATATTCAACTTCATTCTTATCTCTCTAAATCTATCATCAATTACACATCATGACTTTCAATTGCAGACAATCTTCTTGTAGATTTTCTACTCAATGCATCAGCTGTCACCTTCACTTTTTTTCTAGATGATAGGGAATTATACAATCATAGTCACAAATCAACTCCATCCACCATCTTTGCCTCAAATTCAACTCTCTCTGGGTGAGTAATTATGTCAAACTCTTATAATCAATGAATATCTCACAAGTGGCTCCATACAGTTGATGTCTCCAATCTTTAAAGTAATCACTATGGCAGCCAACTCTAAGCTATGGGTAGGGAAATTTCTCTCATGATTCTTTAATTGCCTAGAACCACATGCCATTACCTTCTCACATTGCATCAACACACATCCCAACTCTTGATGGGATGCATCGCTATACACCACAATTTCTTCATCACCAGAAGGAAGCACCAATACTAGAGCTGTAGTTAATTTCTCCTTTAGTAATTGGAAACTTTCCTCACACTCCCCAAGAAAGTTATTTCGTTCAGCCAAAATTCACATTTATGGAAATTATAGCATAAAATCTCTCTCATCAAAATCTTCAACACAATTTCTAAATATTTTACATGTTCTTCCTTAGTTTTAGAATACACCAAGATGTCATCAATGAACATAACCACAAAACTATCAAGAAATAGTTTAAACATTTTATTCATCAAGTCCATGAATGTTTTTTGGAACATTAGTCAATCCAAATGACATCACAAGAAACTTATTACCATAATGTGTCCTAAAAGTTGTCTTAGGCACGTCTCCCTTTTTTATCCTCAATTGGTGATAACCTGATCTCAAGTTTATCTTAGAAAACACTCTCACTCCTTGCACTGCTCAAACAATTCATTTATCCAGGGTAAAAATTATTTGTTCTTATTCAACTATCTGTAGTCTATACACGCTCTTATCATTCCATCTTCCTTCTTCACGAACAACACATGGGCTCCCCAAATACATTAGGTCCGATCAATTGTTTATCCAAAAATTCTTAAAATGGTAGGTTCAACTCTCTCAATTCAATTGTCGTCATTCTATAGGGTGCTATAGATATGTGTGTTGAACTCAAAATCAACTCTATAGGAAATTAAATCTCCTTACTGGGAAACAATCTAGACAACTCGTCACGAAACACATCATGAAAATCTTTCACTACCAAGATTTCTTATAACTTCCTATTTTCCTTTCTAGAATCCATTATGTATGCCAAATACTCTTCACATCCTTTCTTCAACCATCTACTAGTAGTCAGAGTAAAATAAGATAGTTCAAGAGTATTTTATGTTCTCTCTAAAAGTTACACTCCTCATCTCCATATCTTGAACACTACCTTCTTTCTAAAACAATCAACCATATTCAAAGATAATAAATCAGTTTCATATTCTCTATAACTAATATGAATTGCACAACCCTTGTAAACATTTATGATTATCACTCTATCTCTAGTGGGAACTTCAAAAAAAATATTTTGCATCAAAGGATTAATATATACTTCAATAGACTTCATATGAATACTGGATGCAAAAGAATAGGTTGCATCAAGATCAACCAACATTGATATGTCCACCTTTTCTACACATAAAGCACTTCAAATTTTGACAATTCTGGGATAAATATCTTATCTGAATATATCTATAGCAAACTTATGTCTCTCAATCATACATCAAATTACCATTTTCCTATGGTGGCATACTTACTTCCTCTGCCATGACACCCAGTTTCCATAACCTGTCTCCCAAATCTAAGGGTCCCACCGATAGTATTCTAAGCTATAGAAGTAGCAGATCTTGCTTACCTCTAACTCTATACTTTAGTTCCCTGTGATAAGGAACGCCTCCTCTAGGTGGTCTCCCACCCTGCACACTCATACTGGTACCACCTCTAGGTTCCTCAAATCTAGACTTCTTCCGTCAATTCCTCATTCCTCTAAATTCCATCATATCTTTCTCAATCTGAAGTGCTATATACACCAATCTGACATAATTCATATGCCTCATGTAAGATAGTTTTGATCAAATCTTAAAACATAGTTCATCTATGAACCTCTTACACTTCTTCTCCTCTAGGACTACCATTTCCAGTATAAACCTCGACAAATCCACAAATCTCTTATCATACTGAGTCATAGTCAATACATTTGCCTCAAATAAAATATCTATCTTGTTGGGCTCTAAAGGTATAAGGTAAGTATTTATCCAAGAAAACTCCTTAAACCTATTCTAGGTTAAATGGTCTATCAACATATGCATTTACCCTGGGAAGAGTATCCTCTCATCATTCTATAGCTTCTCCTTCTAACTCAAATGAAGCAAAGGTGACCCTTTGTCTGCTAGTCACTGGTAAAGTACCAAAAAATCTCTCTACATGTTTCACCCAAACTCAGGCTTTAAACAACAAGGCATTTGACTTAATA
This sequence comes from Bretschneidera sinensis, assembly GCA_023935145.1. Classification (NCBI taxonomy): domain Eukaryota; kingdom Viridiplantae; phylum Streptophyta; class Magnoliopsida; order Brassicales; family Akaniaceae; genus Bretschneidera; species Bretschneidera sinensis. The sequence continues at coordinate 69,852,757 of CM043699.1, read as the reverse complement.
TATCTTACAAAACAATCTCTCAGCATCTCGTGCATAAACTCACTTTTCCATTTATGAACATTTACCATTATTGGATTTACAAAAACCTCAAGCACTGCCCTAGCATATTCATCAAGCCTATGCTATAGGCTATCAACTCTATCATCTGTTACATTCATTTTCTCAAGAGCATGTCTAAAAGCTTATCTTAGCTCATTTCTTTCAACTTTAGTTTCTCTCACACCTTTACTAATATTAATTATACTGTCAACACGTTCCCTTCTGGGAACCACAGATTCAGACTCAACCTCAACTTGTCAAAAATATTGGGGGCCTACCACGCCCTCTCAAATCAACAACTCTAACTCTAGCTCTAGCGCGTCCACGTGTCATCCTCAGACTATTAAAATATAATTTATTTTAATCTTCCACTTTCTTACTTTTTATGCAGTTTACAGAATCATAAAACCTAATGCTCTGATACCAAAATTGTAACGACCCATCCCTGGTTAGCCACCTCATAAACGGTGTTGTCACATTTTGAAAATCCCAGCACGACACATATATGCAACAAGAAAAATAATGCCAATAGAAATTTTTTTTACATCAATCCTTAACCCTCAACAAGGAAGATACATCAATCTGATCTTTAAACATTATACACAACGTAATATGCATGAATATTTACCAATAAATTTTTATTTTATTTTCTCATTAGTTTGATGATGTGGACACATATGTGGCTTACAGATACTGATTTCATCTGAACCTCAACTCACCAAACTATTTGTCTTGCCTGCTACTGAAAATCATTGTACAATGAAGGATGAGCTTCACAAGCTCAGTGAATTAAATTTAATAGAAGTATTCAATTTGTATAAATAGTCTTTTAATATTTAATCATTGATATCTCATATAACTTGATAATAGCATTCTACTATCACTACACGTATCATAAGTCTCATTCTCTATCAATCTCTTCTTCTTATATATTTGTTCACCTTAAGACCATCAATTATCTCATAATTACCTCGTTATGAGGTTCACAATATATAGTCTACCATTAAGATAGCTCTTATCATATCATATTTCTATGTTTCTTTCTCACCATAACTGTCTCTCTTTGAGACTCATTTATCTATAAATAAATATACAATAACAAACAACACTACAGCATTTCAGTAATATAATCAATATTTAAAACAGATGCAATGAATGAATTATTATTAGGAACGTCTTCCCACATTCTTTATCTTAGACCAGCCCCCTCCCGGTTCTTTTATTTTTAGCATATACCTGCTGTCGCAGATTTCATTTATTTCCAGCATATACCAGCTGTCACGGTTTTCATTTATTTTCAGCATATACTAGCTGTCATGGTTTTCCTTTATTTCCAGCATATACTAGCTGTCATGGTTTTTCAATTAGACTGGCCCCCTCCCGGATCTTTTATTTCATGCATATGCATATGAACAATGATATAAAATATGCATATGGGCAATAATATAAAAACAAACATGAATTCAAATATTTAAATTAGTTATCCTGATTATTCTCGAATTATTATTTGAAAAAATCTCCTAAATTCCACTCCTCATAAATCATATCAGATCATCAACCATAACTCATCAAGAATTTCACTTATCGCTTTTATTATTAAATCAACTCATTATTTCAATAATATTATTTCTTATAAAATAATTCTCTACACATCCACTATTCCTATCACACCTATCAACCAACTTTCATCAATCATCAAATCATAAGTTAACGATTTATTCTAATATTATCACTACATATTTCATATTTATCTTGATTACTTTAAGTAAATCTAACTCACCACATAGCACTTAGAGCTACCCGTGGATCACCTCCTTGACTTTCTTGCTTCTCTAAAAAATTTCCCCTGGTTGCTGATCATCAACACTTAACATAATATTTATATTAAAATTTCTAATTTATTCTTCAATTCTTCCATAATTCACATCCTTTGAAAATTCCCACTTTGAATTTCGAGAAATTTCATGTATGCTAAAATTTCAAAAATAAAACTTACGTTATTACCTTCTGTTTTTCTTAGAGTTTCTCGTGACTCTCTATAAAATTCTCCCGTAAACCCCTTCAAAAATTTGCTCTTTCACCTTTCTTTCGGTCACCAAGTGTTTAAAGAAATTGAGTAATTTGAATTGTAGTTGTAGGAAAACCAAACAGGATTTGGTAAGTAATAAAATAAATTATGTTTTATATATATAAGTAAAAAATTTTGCAAACTCAGCAGCCTTGCTGCCTTACATGCAGCAAGGTTTCATTCTCCACCTGTTGCCACATTTTTTTTTTCTTTTTTTGAATTGTTTTATAAAAATTTAACTTTTTGCATTTAAATAAATATATATATATATATATATATATATATATATATATATTGTTTTAACTCTATGTCATAATTATTAAAGTACTTCTTTACCCTTACTTTACAAATACGGGTATTACAGATAGTGACGACAACATGGTTGATTTTGGTGAGGGGGAGGAAAAAGATAAATGAGCAGTGTTTTCCATGGTGTTTAGGGTTTGGCGAGGGAGCAGTATTTTCCATGGTGTTTAGAATCTTACTGTTCTAATATCAAGAAGAAACTAAAATAGAACTTAAGGTTTGTGTTTACTGACTGCATAATGTTGCAGTAGTAGAAACTCATATTTATAGAGTATTTACAAAAAAAAAGTGTCCAAATAGGATTAGAGTACACTAGAGTTTCCTAATATTATTTACATTAGGAATATATACATTTACAATGTGCAATGCACAAGATTTCTACAAGTTCTTTAAGTAAAGTTCGTAAGGTTTTGTTATGAGAATAGGCCACGTGTCCCATTTTATAAACTCGCTAATTAATCACTCAACTAATGTCTCATGTGCTACATATTCAATACAAAAAAGGGAGAATCCAAAGAGACATAGCTCATTCTTAATGGATTATCCAAAATTTTGAGGGGCATAACAATGACACGGGGCCATCGGCAGATAATCACATCAAGGAGTCACTACTTATTTTAGGGACTAAGAAACCAGCCACTGGTCTTTATTAATTAGAGATTTAGGTCTGGAGGTTTGGTGCACAATGAGAATGACATGAATAAACGGCCCAAATGTGCCTAGCACTCGATGGGCTTAGTCTATACTCTTGTATATTATTGGATTCCATTTAATTAATTTAGATTAATTATTTCTTTGTCACTAATCACACATGCACCTCGCGATATGAAATAATGACAATTTGAAAACAATATCATGAACATATAATAGCATGCATCCATCAATAACAATTATAAAGCAATTAAAAGTGTGAGAAAATAAAGTGCGGAAATTACAAGGAAACAGTGAAAAATAAAAAGTGCCTAACCATGGCTTATATCCCTAAAATTAATAAGTTGAAATTACAGTGAAATAAAGATAATTTAAGAGGTACCTATCCAAGACTTACATTCCCAAGATTGTAAAAATATAATTAAACCATGCATAAAAAGTAATAAATCCATTCATGACAGTATAAAATAAATCCTTCCATGACAATATAATATGCAAAATAAATTGACTCCATTCTCATGAAATTATATAAAGTAAAGTCATTCATCCACAAACCATAAAGAAAGATATTTGAAGTTATCCATGAACAAGGTACATAAAACAATAACTAATCCAATCATCCAAGCGCATAAACTTAATAAAAAAAACATGAAACCAGCTATGCAATAATCATGGAAACCAAAATATCTCATCTAGACAATTGTCATCCATTCAACTAAGCAAGTTATAACACGTTCTCAATTAAAACAACATGTTTATCATGTTCTCATGGCATGGACAGCGGCTATTTTATATCAATTTGAGCACAAAATCAGGGAAAATCAACTAGCAAACATATAGTTCATGAAAGGCATAAAATAGGGATATAGACGCGTGCTTATAAAATAGGGATATAGGCATAAAATTTGAAGTGATCATCTAACAAAAAATAGAAACTTAAATTCACTTGTATCATCGTATAACATCCATAAACATCTTTAACATACTCTAGCTTCCTAGATAACAAATTCACTATTAAAGCTGATTCTTTTAGGGTGAGTTCTTGATCATTAAAGTAAATTAATTTATGATTAATATTCCTAAAACATGTTACTAGATTTTTTATCGAAGTTATATTAATCATACAAACAAATTTGGGAACATATCAAGCATTAGAAGCTAAACATAAACAAAAATTGAACATGGAGCAAATCTACGTTGGGGAGCCACTTTCTACCTAAAATCAACGTTCAAGCACCACTTTAAAGTGTCAGGTGGTGCCCTGCCTTAATTTTTCACCAAAGTGGCGCTCATGTCAGTAAGTGTTCGTATTTCGACTAGTTTTGGGTTTTTTATTCTTCTTGTTTTTTAACTTGTTTATAAATCAACCAAACATGCAAATTAATTTATAGGATTATATATTAACAATTTTAAGTAAGCAAATCATATAAAAATACTCACACAAATATACAATTAATTTAAGAATATGAACTACATGAAGAACAATAAAAAGTTAACAACTTTGAAAAAGAAGAGATTTAATTCTATCTTTGAAGCGTGCTCGGACTCTTGTGAAGATCAAAGAAACTTGATGGGATATTCCTTAAGTAATCTAACATCACTACAAGATAAATGACACCTACCGGCATGTTCGAAATCACCTTGACAAGATGTCCAGGTGGTGATCTTCCAAACACCCAAGTCTAGAATGAATTATAGAAATAATTTCAGCAATCGAACACAAGAACAAAAAATCAAAGAAAGAAAAAAGACAAGCAATTTGTTATAGAGGTTCGGCAATGTGCCTACGTCCCCGTGAGTTCCTCCGAACTCTCTGCATTATCTCAAATGGTTCTTATAAGTTACAGCAATCCCCTTCAAGAAACCAAGTTCTTGAAGACACCAAGAAGAGAAGGAAGAAGATTACAATGCTCTCTCTTTATGCTATTCTCTCTTCTTTACAATCAGCCTCACTACAAAGAGTCCCTCTTGTGTTTATGTCTCTCACACAATTCTCTCTTATATTTACAATTGATCTCACAATGTCACAACTTTCTCTTATTCTATATGTTTCTGTAGTATGTGAAAATGAGGCTTGAGAGCCCTTTTTATAGCCTTTCACTTCTTGGACATTCTTGTGAATCAATCTCCACCCTTTGATTATGATCTCCTTTTAATCTTAGCCCTTCATCATCCTCCAAGTGGAGCTGTGCATTTTGGTATTGTGCACACACACACTTTGGAGAGTCTTAAGTCATTCTGCCTATGTTTGCCTTGGTGTGCCTGGCACCTTGGTGCTCAACAGGGCACGCCTTGGCGCTGGAGCAGAGTGCGCTTGTGATGTCTTTGGGCGGTGTGGTGCTGGGTGCTGGGTGCCTAGGCGCTGGTGCGCACCTGGTGTGCAACACGCTGGAGGGTGCGGCACTGGCTTCTAGGGGCCTAGGCGCTGGTGTGCACCTGATGTGCAACACGATGGAGGGTGCGACGCTGGCTTCTGGGCGCCTAGGTGCTGGTGCTGTGCTCACACCTTTCTGCCTGTATGCAAAAGTGCACACACTAGTGCGCATGGCCTTCCCTTGCTCCAAAATGATGCACTCACATGTGTGCAGCCTTCTAACATGCTGAACTTTGATACTCCACCTTTGGTTTGGACTTTAACCATTTTTAAACCATGGTTGGACCTGTTTGAACCTTAGACAAATAACAACAATCTCTACCTTTGTCTAAGTGTTCAAAAAACCTGAACCATTATGCAGAAAACTTCAGGATCTAAACTTATCTTGAGTCACCAATTAACCAACTCCAATCCTAAGTAATTCAAGGTAATGATTGAACTTACTTAGCGGTAGAACTTTAGTACCCAAGTCCGCAGGATTTTCTTTCGTGGCAACCTTGTCCACATGGATGCATCCTTTCGTAACATTTTCCCTAATGAAATGATACCGAACATCCATATGCTTTGTCCTCTCATGGAACATTGGATTTTTACACAAGTGCAAAGCACTTTGACTATCCGAAAATATCACAACCTGCTCCTCCAGTACCTTCAACTCTTCAAGCAACTCTTTGCACCACATAGCCTCTTTGATGGCCTCCGTAGCAGCTATGTACTCAGCCTCGGTTGTTGAGAGTGCTACCACTGGCTGCAACTGAGCCTTCCAATTTATACAAGATCCATTTAAGTTAAAAAAAATAGGAGGTAATCGATCTCCTTTTATCCCGGTCTGCTCCATAGTCCGAATCAGCAAAACCCTCAAGGTAGATGGCATTACCCCTCTTCTCATACACCAGCCCTACTTCTGGGCTTCCCTTCAAATACCTCAGCAACCACTTCATCCTAAGCCAATACTCTTTTTCGGGATTACTCATAAACCTACTGAGAACACTCATTGCATGAGCAATGTCGGGTCTAGTGCTTACCATGGTGTACATAACAGAACCAACAGCACTAGAGTAAGGGACTTTCTCCATTTCGTTCTTCTCCACCTTCGATCTTGGACAATGATCGCTAGAGAACTTAAAATGACCAGCAAGGGGAACCTTCACTGGTTTGCTATCTTCCATAGAGAATTTAGATATCATCTTCTCTATGTAGGAGGTTTGAGAGATCTTCAATATGTTTCTCTCCCTTTCCCGGATGATACACATCCCAAGGATCTTTAGTGCATGGTCAAGATCCTTCATCTCAAACTCCTCACTGAGTTGAGCCTTCAATTTATTTATCCTTTCCATGCTGCTCCCAACCAACAACATGTCATCAACATAAATAAGGATGATCACCATTTCCTCAACCTTATGCCCCTTATAGTACAAGAACGAATCATAGTAGCTCCTTATGAAACCCAAGCTGATTACAAAGGAATCAAACCTCTTATTCCATTGCCTAGGTGATTGCTTCAGGCCATAGAGAGATTTCTTTAATTTGCACACTAACTCTCCCTGCCTTCCCTCTTCATAATCTTCGAGTTGCCTCATGAAAATGGTCTCATCGAGCTCTCCATGTAAGAATGTTGTCTTCACATCCATTTGCTCAATTTCCCAATCAAATTGGACCACTAATGCTAACACTATCCATATTGTCTTATACTTCACAACTGGTGAGAAGATTTCGGTGAAATCTATGCCCTCGTTTTGTGTGAACCCCTTCGCCACCAGCCTAGCTTTATATCGGACTTCATCCCCTGGAGTATTCCCTTCTTTGATCTAGTAGAGCCATCTATAATCCACAACTCTCTATTTTTCAGGTTTGGGCACCAACTCCCAAGAGTTGTTCTTCATCAAAGACTCTATTTCTTCCTCCATAGCCAGCTGCCACTTTGACGAATCCTTACACTCCATGGCATCCGTGTAAGTTTTTGGTTCAACCTCTCCTTCTCTCCAAGGAGCTGCTACATTAGCATTTGCAAACCCATATCTCAAAGGAGATCTAACCACTCTCCTTCCCAGGTCTCTTGTGAGCTGGTAGTCATTTACTGCATCAACCTCTTCTTGTTCAGCCTCTTCTTGAGTTTCTTGAGCTTGGCCTTCATCCAAGGGCTCTACCTAGTCCGAACCCTCTTGCCTCCTCTGCTCTACCTGCACCGAGTTCTCCTTGTTGCAATGCTCCACAACTTTCGGTTTGGTTTGCTCACTAGCCCCTGCAGGTTAGTTTTCTCCAAGTAGGGAAATAATAATTCATTAAAAATAACATCCCTACTTATAATCAGTTTAATGCCCTTCTTTTCTAAGGACCACAACCTATATCCCTTAACATCATCACCATATCCTAGAAATACACATTTTCTAGATCTAGGGTCAAGTTTATCCTCCTTTTGATATGTATATACTGCACACCCAAAAGTCCTTAGGTTGCTTAATTCAAGGGGTTTTCCACTCCACATCTCCATGGGAGTCTTGAGCTCTAAAGCTCTAGAGGGTGATCTATTTATCAAGTATGCAACTGTAGCCACAACTTCTCCCCAAAAATATTTTGGTAACCCAGATCCTATTAGCATGCACCTAACTTTTTCCATAAGGGTTCTATTCATTCTTTCAGCAACTCCATTTTGCTGGGGTGTTTTTACAACCGTCCTATGCCTTAGAATGCCATTTAATTTATAGAATTTACCAAAATCATTATTGCAAAATTCTAAACCATTATCGGTTCGTAAAGCCTTAACTACCCTACCTGTTTGAGTTTCCAGAAACCTCTTCCACACAACAAATTTATTCAAGGCATCAGATTTATTCCTAAGCAAATAAACCCACACTCTTCTTTATTCCTGTGGTTTATGCATTTTTTTCTGTGGATATTCCTGGGGAATATCCATTTTTTTTATTTGTGGTTTATGCAGTCTAACATATCATTTTCTTGTTACTTGATATTATAATAAACTTCTTTCTTTTCTTACTGGATCTTGTAATGGAATAATATCTTAGATTAATCATTTTTGCTAGGTTTGAGGGAGAACCCTCCATTGATGTTGTTAGCAATTGGTTTGCAACAACTGTACTCAATTTACCAGCCCCTCTGCAAACATGTGCTGGTGCTTCACCAACCCCTGTGCAGGTGCTGGTGTAGCTCCAGCACCTGCACAGGGGCTGCTACTGCACCAGTACCAGTCCTTTTTATTGTTAATGTTGCTGTTGTAAATTTGCTTTTGTCAATGACTTGTTTACTTTAGGCCAGTTTTTAATGGACCTGTGAGATATAAGCATATTTATGTTTTTATGTATACAGATTGCAACATGTTTAAGTCAAAATATATTCCACCCTCAGTCAGAGCTACTATGTCAAACCAGTCTCCAGCTGGGTCTTCACAATATCAAGAAGATATTGAACATGGGCATGAGTATCACCTTGAAGATGATCGTGACTCTCAAAGTGATTCTGAGACCGAGCCAATAACAACTGAAAGTCAAAACAATGATAATGAACAATACGAGATAATTGGTAATTTTTTTATTATAAGACATTCTCTTTATAACTAGTTTGATATCACATTGTTATACTAATTATAAAATTTATATTTTCAATGTATAGATTCTGAAGGGAGGGTAAGAAAGCAAACACGTGTCTTATGAATATCAAAAGTTTAGTCCTTGGAACATGAGGAGAAAATTGTTTTCCATTTCAATGATCGTAATCAACCTGTGAAAAAATGTGGGCAAATATTAAGTAGCTGGTTAGGAAAAGTTGCAAAGAAAGGGAACCTTTGTCCGCTTGGTTACACGGATTGGAAGAAGGTGCCTTCTAACTACAAAAAAGACCTTGTTTTATTGATTCGGGTAATTAACAACAACTTAATTTGGGTTTTTCTTCCATTTTTTTGTGGTATTGTACATGCATATACCCCCTAACACCAAAAATGCTTATTTGTATTATTTCTTTTCTTTGTGGTAGAGGAAGTTTCATTATCCTATGATTGAGGCGATAAACAAAATATTATTGATGATGATCAGAAAAAAAAAATGGAAGGACTACAGGTATGTGCTTAAAAGGGACCACGTTAGGAACAAAACAAAACAACAAGTTTTGAGCAATAATGTTCCAAAAGGAGTAGATCAAGACCAATAGAAACAACTTGTGAACTACTAGACTACTGGTTTTCTAAGCAGAGTGAGGTTGTTTCTTCATAATTATGTTCATTTGAATTTTCATTGTTTCTATTTTCTTTTAATGATTTATTAGTCACTTGGTTTATCGTTGGTGTAGAAATATTCTACGATAGGGACAACAGCACGTGAAAGACAACAATGTTCTCACACGACCAGATCAAAGAGTTTTGCTAGAAAAAGGGATGAATATGTGAGTTGATTTGCTTTATTCTTCCAATCTTTCATTTAAGTAACATTGATTGAGTCATTGTTTAAACTCTTTTCATAAATGGTAGGAGATGAAACATGGAAATGAGCCCGGGGGCGTAAAGTTTATTACTGAAACTCATAAACGTAAGGATGGAACTTTTATTGATGAAGCATCATGAAAATTTGTGATAAGTTCAACAAAACTAGTTTGGCCCCTGCATGCATGTGATTGATGTGATATGTTTTTCCATTTTTTAAGTTAATTTTCTTAATTTTATGTCTATTAGTTGGGGTTCATGCTCATATTCAAGGTGTAATTTTGTATTTGTTTTCACTTAAATTCTAATTTTTGTCAGTTAAGTGTTTTGCTTAACTAAAGCAAAAGAGGTATCATACTATTATGTTTCAAGAGATTATAAGAATGATAGAACTATTGTTTGTATGGTTTTTATGAAGTCCTTCTCTTTTTTTTTTTTTCATTTGAATTGATATGGCCTTTGGAGGTGGACGAGGGGCATCAGAGTGGGTTCTTAGCTATGATTGGTTCTGTTATATTTATTCCTCTTTCTTTGTCTCGTGTGATGTAGAGGATACAGTTACATGGCAATTTTTCTGGTCCATGATAAGGTAGATAAGTTCAATTTTATTAATGGATGCTTTGAAAGCTTTGCTCATATTTCTCTGGGCTGCTATTAGGTCATTTGTTTGACAGTTTGATACAGTCTTGTATTGGAAGAATTACATAGAAATTCCCCATTGCACATCATCTCTACGAATTGGTGCTCTCTATATGTAAGTCCCTCATAAAAATAGCTCACCAAGCGCCAGTTCTTATACCCATGGTGAGGGCACATACTCAATAACTCCTTAAATCTCTCTTAAGACTGATATAAGGTCTCACTATCCTTTTGTGCAAAGGTGAAGATTTTCCTTTTCAAAGCATTGGTCTTATGTTGGGGAAAGTATTTGTTAAATAAAGCCCGAGTTATCTCAGTCCACGACCCAATAGATCGTGGTCTTAGTGAGTATAGCCAACTCTTAGCTCTATCCTTCAAAGCGAAAGGAAAGAACTTAAGCCTCACAATGTCATCGGTTTCATCTTGACGATGAAAAGTCGCAACTACTTCCTCAAACTCCCTAATGTGCACATATGGGTTTTCATTTTCCATGCCATAAAATGTAGGGAGTAACTGTATTATCCCTGTTTTAAGATCTAATTGGGGAATGTTAGCTGGAAACATGATGCAAGATGGTGTGGTTGTGCGTGTAGGGTGGAGGTAATCCTGAAGGGTCCTAGTAGGTTGATCTTCGTATTCACTCATTTCCTCAGCACTAGATGGATTATCAAATAAAGGGTTTAAAAAGTTTAATCCTGACTCTAGCAAAAGTCTACAAGCAAATCTACCCAAAGTGTCTCTATATCTGGGCATGCAAGATCACAAAATAATAAAAATACTTTAAAAAAGAAAGAATCAAATAAAATAAAAAAAATAAGAAATTAATGCATCAAGCTAAAAAAAGGAACAAAGTTACCGCCTTTACAGCTGCTGAAAAGAAAGACTATTTACAACTCTTCTACCGTCATGTCAAAAGTTGACAACCTTCTTTGTATTTAAGCGCGTTTCCCCGGCAACAGCACCAAAATTTGATTACACCCAAAATATAACGTGGTTATTGTAGTATAGCTTTGCAGTGTCGATTCCACAGGGAAACAAGTTAATTACAAAAAAATGTGTGAATTTTAACACAGACGATAAAAGATTGGTTGAAAGAATTTGAATTATGTGAAAATAGTGTGAAGGAAATTGTGTAAATAGATTTAATAAGAAATAACAAGGTTCCAAAAATCCTCCCTAGGTTCGTTGCCCTAATCCTAACTTGATTCAGTCATTTTTATCTCGATCGCAAGTTTCACATCCCAAATAGGCAATCAGTAAATGTTCAATTAAAGCGCATGTATAAACCCTAATGTAATTGATATGAATTATTCTTTACTTTCAAGCACACATGACCTAACTTATAAATTATCAAAAAACGACGATATATCTAAATGACAATACCGCAGTAATGGACAAATCTCTAAAAGAGATCTACTGGACTCAATCACACCCAAACAAATACACATAAGAAGAGCATGACTAGACTTATATGGAAAAGAAGCATCCAATCACTGGACTAATAAAAAATCTACAAATTAAATTAAAGAATAAAACATAACAATGTTTAATGAAAATAATATCCAACTACAACTGAATCAAATAAAGGAAAATATGAACAACTATACCTAGGGATTCATCCCTTCACCTTGCTTGGAGATTAGCTGGCCATTGAGCTCATGCCTCCTTGAGTTGCCTCCGGCCTCTCAACGATCATCACCTCCTTGGTAGCGAAAGCTTCAGCGATTCTTCAGTTTGCCCTCCAAAAGTATACTTCGGACTCCTAAAGGCCCTCTGGATTGCTCCTAAAGGCTCTCTGGATTTACTCTCTGATGATTTCAGATGAGCTCCGATTGATGCTTAAAGCTGAAGTGGAGTGGGTCTTATATAGGCAAACTCCCGGAGTGTTATGTGTTTTCTAATCGATGTGGGATGTTACCCGAGTGTGCTCGATCGCAGTCTTAGTGCGCTCGATCGCAGATTGGTGCGCTCGATCGCAGTTGCACTGCAGAGTACTTCTTGGTCGATGTCGCGCACTGCTTGTGCGCTCGATCGCAGCACAGGCAGCACTCCATCTTGTCCTTCCAGAAGCATGGGATCTTGGCCTTTTAAGCAATGATCGCTTCTTTTTCTCTTTTAAACTCAAAGTACCTGAAAATTGCACTGAAATAAGTCAGTGGTCCAATAATATTACTTTAGAGTTATTAACACATAAAAGTGCAATAAAGACCGAGATCAATCCTAAAATTCTAACAATTAACCACTGTTGAGAAGCATTTTATGACTCTCATCACAACCCCCAACTAGCTTATTGTTAGTCCCTAGCAATTCAAGCGAAAAAAAGAGATGAATTCTATGGTGGGAATCAAAGTAAATGAAAAGCAATATTAGAGTTAACCATGAGTAATTCACATTTTGTATAAAAAATTGCACATAACACACGGCACAAAGAATCATTAAATTTCACCCAAATCCAAAAGTAATCCAAATATAAATCTTAAAATCTTTATTGACTCTTACCATCCATCTTACCACAATCCATTAATCCAAACACCCGGATGATTTTATGCATAACATTCATGAATACAAATCTTGGCCTCTAAAAACATAATAAATTGTGTGACATCAATCACAAAAACAAGCTCCATATGCTTACATTTCAAACCACTCTCCACTATTGTGGAAAAATCACATTACATTGGATCAAAAGGTCTTTAATAAGCTTGTAACGTTAGGCTAAGGTAAAGGCTAAGGAAGAATGGGAAGGATTCACAAGTAAAAGAACTCAATCTCTTAGCTTTAAACACAATCACTTTAAGCACTTGATAACCTTTACTTCAACACCCAACTCTTTCAACCATTTTTCGAGCATTTCTTTCAACAAATCACCATTTTTTTCTTTTCTTTTTCTTTCTTTCTTCTTTCTTTGCCATAATTCATTTCTCTTTCTTTTTTTTTTGGCACATAACCATTCACCTCCTTTTTTCATTTTTTTCTTTTCTTTTCCACAACTCCCAACTTATCTTCTTTAATGTACCTGGGTTATGGTAGTAATATTTTTTTTTTTTCATATTTCCACCCTTACTCCTTTTAAGTGCTTCTCACAACATGTGTATAACTAAGTTATTTAAAAAGAAAGGTGAGGATAAAATATTTTTTAGGCTCATAAAGGTGAGTATATGGTTTATTGAAAGAAATAAGGCTCAATTTTTCTTTTCAAGAAAAAGGCTCAAATATGTGACTAGTGATAAATATAGCAATGGTAGGTTTGAAAGGCTCAAACGGTCCAAAAATGGCCCATATCATAACCTAAGTAGTGTGCATTCTAGGAATTCGCCTCAAGTGGTTATCAAGTAAGTTCTAGAGCTTGTCGAGACCGCAAAAATATTCACAAAATAATCACACATAAAACTTTTCTAAATGTTTAAGACTAATCATACTATCTTACCACAAACTAGAGTCTTAAACCAAATGAAGATTGATGCTTAAATTAATTTCTAACTGAAGCAAGATTTAACTTCTTCTAAATGCTATATGCTATCTCAATTAAGTTTATATCATTGACATGTAAATTGACTCTAAAGCTAACACAAAGCATGCTAATCAAAAACAAAGATGACACCAAGTAGTTCAATGAAAGAAAATATGTTAATATGTTTCCTCCACCCCCAACTGAAAAATTACATTGTCCTCAATGTTAAAGAAAAGGTAAAGGAAACTCCCTTTGTAAGCAAAATTGCATGGAAGCTGAAATTTGTGCACCTCCATATGAACTTCATGCTAAACTTCTTGTTGAAAGTCTGATCTACAATATAGAACAAACAAAAAGAAAGCAACTGTGGTGTACCATTAAGACTCCCACCTTGTGTTAGCACACTAAAAATTAAAATTAAAATGCATTCAATAATAATAATAAAAAAACAAAACAAATAAAAAACATAAAAAGAAAAGAAAAAAATGTACCTCTGTTGTGTGGTCAAGGTAAGTATACAGGATCCATAAGCGGAATGTCTTCCACTTCCGGATCTTGCCTATCCATTAAGATCTTAAGGCATTGACCATTGACTTTAAGACCTGGCCATCTCTAGTATCCTCAATTTCTACCGCCCCATTTTCAAAAACGTTTTTCACCACAAAAGGGCCGGTCCACCTCGACCAAAGTTTTCCAGGATGCTTATGGAGTCTAGAGTCGTATAAGAACACCTGATCATTAGGTTTAAACGTTTTCCTCAAAATATTTTTATCATGGAATACTTTCATCTTAGCCTTATAGATTCTAGAGTTCTCATAAGCATCATTCCTTAACTCCTCTAACTCGGTCAACTGATATTTTCGAAGCTTACCGGCTACTCCTATGTCAAAATTAAAAGATTTGATTGCCCAATACGCTCGATGCTCGAGCTCTACAAGTAAGCGGCAAGGCTTTCCAAAAACAAGTCGATAAGGTGACATACCTAAGGGAGTTTTAAAAGCTGTACGGTACGCCCATAGTGCATCAATTAGTCTCAAATACCAATCCTTGCGATCCGGGTTAACTGTTTTTTCTAAAATTTGTTTAATATCCCTATTAACAAGCTCTACTTGCCCACTAGTCTGAGGATGATAGGCAGTAGAAATTTTATGTAACACCCCATATTTTCGCATCAAAACTTCAAAATAACGGTTGCAAAAATGTGTACCTCGATCACTAATTATAGCATGTAGGGTACCAAATCGAGATAACACATTTTCTTTAAGAAATTTGATTACCGTTCTATTATCATTGCTTCGGCAAGCTGCTACCTCTACCCACTTAGATACATAATCTGTTGCCACGATGATATATTGGTATCCAAAGGAATGAGGAAAGGGTCCCATAAAATCGATGCCCCAACAATCAAAGATTTCAATTACCAAAATAGGGTTTAAGGGCATCATATTTCGATGAGACACAGCTCCTAACTTTTGACACCTTTCATATGAGCGACAATAGGTGTTTGCATCTTTGAACAGGGTAGGCCAATAAAATCCACACTACAAAATTTTTGCAGCAGTTTTTTTCATTGAAAAGTGGCCTCCACAAGCTTGGGAATGACAAAATTCTAAGAAACTTGCAATCTCTTCATTAGGGATGCAACGCCTTAGAATTTGGTCCAGGTAGTACTTGAAAAGATAGAGGTCATCCCAATAAAAATTACGTACCTCATATAAAAATTTTCTTTTGTCTTGAGCGCTCCAATCCATTGGTATCTCACCTGTAGCCAAATAATTCACGATGTGAGCAAACCATGGTAAGGAAGTAACAGAAAGTAAATGCTCATCGAGAAAGTCATCTCTGATTGGAATGTCATCAGATGTGTCCTCAAATGTGAGCCTTGAAAGATGGTCAGCCACTACATTCTCTACTCCTTTCTTATCTTTGATGATGATGTCGAATTCTTGTAGGAGTAAGATCCATCGTATTAAGCGTGTCTTAGCATCCTTATTTGTAAGAAGGTATTTGAGAGCCGCATGATCTATAAAAATAAGGATAGGAGAACCAATTAAGTGTGCACGAAATTTATCTAAAGTAAATACTACAGCTAGCAATTCTTTTTCAGTTGTGGAGTAATTCATATGAGCACTATTCAAAGTCTTACTAGCATAGTAAATCACAAAAGGTTTTCTGTCTCTTCGCTGTCCAAGAATAGCACCTACAGCGTAGTCACTAGCAACACACATGATTTCAAAGGGTAAATTCCAATCAGGTGACTGTATTACCGATGTTGAAGTAAGCTTCCAATCAGCGTTTTAAAGGCCTCTTGACAAGCTTAAGTCCACTCAAATGGGGCATCTTTAATTAGGAGGGCACATAGTGGTCTAGATATGTTTGAAAAATTTTGTATTAACCTCCTATAAAATCCAGCATGACCAAGGAAAGATCTCATATCCTTTATTGTCTTAGGTGTAGGCAATTTAGAGATTAATTCAATCTTAGATTAATCAACCTCTATTCCTTTAGAAGAGACAATATGCCCTAGGACAATACCGGATGGTACCATGAAATGACATTTTTCCCAATTTAAAACCAATTCTTTTTCCTCACATCGAATTAATACTCTTTCCAAATTCATTAAGCATGTATCAAATGAAGATCCAAAAACAGTTAGGTCATCCATAAAAACCTCCATGAAATTTTCAACCATGTCACTAAAAACACTCATCATGCAACATTGAAAAGTGGCAGGTGCATTACATAATCCAAATGGAATTCTACAAAAAGTGTAAGTACCAAAGGGACAAGCAAAAGTGGTTTTATTCTGATCTTCTAATGCAATTTCAATTTGATAATAGCCAGAATAACCATCTAAGAAACAGTAAAAAGGATGACTAGCTACACCCTCAAGAATTTGATCAATAAAAGGGAGTGGGAAATGGTCTTTCCGAGTGGCAGCATAATTTTCTGTAATCAATGCACATACGCCACCCGGTCACAAGTTTGGCAGGGACTAACTCTCCTAGGTCATTCATTACCACAGTGACTCCAGACTTTTTGGGAATGACTTGTGTAGGACTTACCCATTTATTATCAGCTATGGGATATATAATACCCGCATCTAACAGTTTCAGCACTTTATTTTTCACTATTTCTTTCATAGTGGGGTTAAGTCTACGTTGAGGGTCTCTACGAGAACTGGTTCCTTCATCCAAATTTATTTTATAGGAGCAGATCAGGGGACTAATTCCCTTCAAATTAGCCATGCTCCATCCTAAGACTGATTTATGTGCAATTAAGGTCTGAATTAATTTCTCACATTGGGTCTCAGATAATTCAGATGAAATAATAACAGAAAAGGTATCACCTGGACCGAGAAAGGCATGCTTTAAACCCTTAGGTAGTGGCTTCAATTCAACTTTAGGTGCTTCCACACTTGAGGGGATTTGTTTTTCACTTCTGTCAGGAAACTCCTCGAACCTTGGGTGCCATGCCCGAATGCCATAATCCTGAGATTTGTCAAAAACAACACAAGTATCAATTATATCAGTTTTATCATCAAATAAATCAATCTCATAATTAACAAGAAAACTCCTAAAATGATCAAAATCATGAGCCATGGAAACTCCCTCATCGATGTGTGACTCAATCATGTATAGTTGGTGGTTTTCGTCCTCATCTTCGAGCTGTTTTGCAACATTGAAAATGTTCACTTCTAAGGTCATGTTTCCAAAAGACAGCTTCATGAGTCCATTCCTAAAATTAATAAGAGCATTTGCAGTAGCAAGGAAAGGTTTACCCAAAATCAAAGGAATTCTAGAGTTAGTGTCAACAGCAGAAGTGGTATCAAGGATTAGGAAATCAACAGGATAGTAAAATTTAACAATCTAAATCAACATATCCTCTACCACACCCCGGGGTACTTTGACTGAACGGTCAGCCAGTTGTAGCACCACACCGGTTGGTTTGATTTCCCCTAAACCTAGCTGTAAATAAATGGAAAATAGCATCAAGTTTACACTAGCTCCTAAATCTAGCAAGGCTTGTCCAACCTCATGATTTCCAATGCTACAAGCAATGGTAGGACAGCCTGGATCCTTGTATTTTAGGGGAATTCTTTCCTAAATTAAAGCACTAACTTGCTTAGTTAGAAATGCAGTTTTCTTGACATGGTGTTTCCTCTTAATTGTGCATATATCTTTGAGAATTTTTGCATAGTGGTAACTTGTTTAATCACATGCAAAAGAGGAAGATTAAGTTTCACTTGCCTCAAGTTCTCTAGGATTTCATTATTTAAGTTCAGATTTTTCTTGGTTGACTTTAAGGCTTGAGGGAATGGTGCCTTAACAGGAATTTTGGTCACTTCAGGGTCTTTGGACAGCTCGGTATTACTACTAGTTTGACCCTTTTCCACATCCTCGGATTCATTCATTGGTGAGATATGCAGTGACTTACCACTTCGGGTCACAATGGCATTTACATCCTTCAAATTTTCTTGTGCTACATGTTGACCGCGAGGTATGGACTGACCTTGGGAAGGGAACTTACCTCGCTCAGTCACACTTAAGGAGCCCATTAATTTGGACACTTGGTTCCTAATTTCTTTATTCTCTTCAACCACCTGTGTAATTAATGCCTCAACTCTCTGGCTTGTTTTACCTTGTGCCTCTATAAAGCCTGTAAGGTGTCTTCTAAGGAGTTCCTAGAGGATGAAGGTGCATGATAAGGTGTAGGGGATGATTTAGGGGGTTATGCATGCTGCTGATTTTCAGATTTCCAGTTGAATTTGGGGTGATTCCGCCACCCCAGATTATAAGTGTTAGAGAAAGGTGCAAGAGGCTTCTTGTACATGTCTAAGGCATTACATCGTTCCTCATACAGCCCTTTCATATCAACAAATGTGGGGCATTCTTGGGTGAGATGATCTACCCCGCCACACACAAAGCACAGCTTTAAAGATTCGGCATGATTAGCCACATGTGTTTGCTTTGAGCCCTTAGTTTTCAATGCCTCTAACTCCCTAGTGAGCGGTTCGACCTTAGCTTTCAGGTTGTCTTCTTCCCTAAGAGGGTATATTCCTCCACCACTGGGGTTTCCTATAGGTCGTAACCTATTCGTGCTTTCAGTAGCACTAGGTCTAGCCCATGTATGAGCTTTCTCAACAAGCTCATTGAGGTATTCAATAGCCTCATCGGGGTCTTTTTGCAGAAATTCCCCATTGCACATCATCTCTACGAATTGGCGCTCTCTATATGTAAGTCCCTCATAAAAATAGCTCACCAAGCGCCAGTTCTCATACCCATAGTGAGGGCACATACTCAATAACTCCTTAAATCTCTCCCAAGACTTATATAAGGTCTCACTATCCTTTTAGGCAAAGGTGGAGATTTTCCTTTTCAAAGCGTTGGTCTTATGTTGGGGAAAGTATTTGTTAAAGAAACCCCGAGTCATCTCAGTCCATGACCCAATAGATCGTGGTCTTAGTGAGTATAGCCAACTCTTAGCTCTATCCTTCAAAGCGAAAGGAAAGAACTTAAGCCTCACAATGTCATCGGTTTCATCTTGACGATGAAAAGTCGCAACTACTTCCTCAAACTCCCTAATGTGAACATATGGGTTTTCATTTTCCATGCCATAAAATGTAGGGAGTAACTGTATCATCCCTGTTTTAAGATCTAATTGGGAAATGTTAGCTAGAAACATGATGCAAGATGGTGTGGTTATGCGTGTAGGGTGGAGGTAATCCTGAAGGGTCCTAGTAGGTTGATCTTCGTATTCACTCATTTCCTCAGGACTAGATGGATTATCAAATAAAGGGTTTAAAAAGTTTAATCCTAACTCTAGCACAGGCCTACAAGAAAATCTACCCAAAGTGTCTATATATTTAGGCATGCAAGATCACAAAATAATAAAAATACTTTAAAAAAGAAAGAATCAAATAAAATAAAAAAAAATGAGAAATTAATGCAGCAAGCTAAACGAAGGAACAAAGTTACCGCCTTTACAACTGCTGAAAAGAAAGACTATTTACAACTTTTCTACCGTCATGTCAAAAGTTGACAATCTTCTTTGTATTTAAGCACATTTCCCCGGAAACGGCGCCAAAATTTGATTACGCCCAAAGTATAACGAAGTTATTGTAGTACAGCTTTGGGGTGTCATTCCACAGGGAAACAAGTTAATTACAAAAGAAGGTGTAAATTTTAACATAGACGATAAAAGATTGATTGAAAGAATTTGAATTATGTGAAAATAGTGTGAAGGAAATTGTGTACATAGATTTAATAAGAAATAACAAGGTTCCGGAAATCCTCCCTAGGTTCGTTGCCCTAATCCTAACTTGATTCAATCGTTTTTATCTCGATTGTAAGTTTCACATCCCAAACAGGCAATCGGCAAATGTTCAATTAAAGCGCATGTATAAACCCTAATGTAATTGATATGAATTATTTTTTACTTTCAAGCACACATGACCTAACTTATAAATTATCAAAAGACGACGATATATCTAAATGATAATACCGCAACAATAGACAAATCTATAAAAGAGATCTACCGGACTCAATCACACCCAAAAAAATACACATAAGAATAGTATGACTAGACTTATATGGAAAAGAAGCATGCAATCACTGCACTAATAAAAAATCTACTAATTAAATTAAAGAATAAAACATAACAATGTTTAATGAAAATAATATCCAACTACAACTGAATCAAATAAAGGAAAATATGAACAACTACACTTAGGGATTTATCCCTTCGCCTTGCTTGGAGATTAGCTGGCCATTGAGCTCATGCCTCCTTGAGTTGCCTCCGGCCTCTCAACGATCATCACCTCCTTGGTAGCGAAAGCTTCGGCGATTCCTCAGCTTGCCCTCCAAAAGTATACTTCGGACTCCTAAAGGCCCTCTGGATTGCTCCTAAAGGCCCTCTGGATTTACTCTCTGATGATTCAGATGAGCTCTGATTGATGCTTAAAGTTGAAGTGGAGTGGGTCTTATATAGGTAAACTCCCGGAGTGCTATGGATCGTATGTGCGCTCGATCGCAAATTGGTGCGCTCGATCGCAGTTGCACTGCAGAGTACTTCTTGGTCGATGTGGGATGTTCGCTCGATCGCAGTACAGGCAGCACTCCATCTTGTCCTTCCAGAAGCATGGGATCTTGGCCTTTTAAGCAACGATCGCTTCTTTTTCTCTTTTAAACTCAAAGTACCTGAAAATTGCACTGAAATAAGTCAGTGGTCCAATAATATTACTTTAGAGTTATTAACACATAAAAGCGCAATAAAGACCGAGATCAATCCTAAAATGCTAACAATTAACCACTGTTGAGAAGCATTTTATGACTCTCATCAAGAGTTTTATGTCAAGCCCAAGTAATGGCACACACAAATTCATAATAGATTTTAAAGGAGACCCAAATACATAAACCAGTCAGTTTTGAAGTTGTTTCGAAAAAAATAAATTTAATATCTCACTCATCTTTTATCCACAAATTGCCCATAATATATCATTAGAAAGATAATTAAGGCTCATGGTTCTCTCAATTTTGTACGGGAAACGTAAGGACAATTTACATATATCTCAACCATCTTATTAAATCTAAAGGCCATTATTATGCTAAATCAGCAAGATCACTTAAGGTAAATGAAACTGCCTATTATATTACTTAAAACTTGTTTTCAAGATGCAGTTTCTTTATTTTACTTGTTTTAATCTGGATCAGCATTTATCTATTTGTTGTACATGTTTCTATTATATCTTATAATGATTTAAATTATGTTCTAAGAGTAAGTATGCTTTAATTTATTTTCAATCCCATTGATTCTAACTAAAAACCTGAATCTAACAAACTCTATAATTTGAAAAAAAAATCATGAAAATATTAAAATTGAAAAAAATGACACTAGATTATATATATATAAAATTTTCTGATCTTTTTATTATTATTATAACCCTAAGAAGAACATAAAATTCGAAAGATTTAAGCAATATAATAGACAGTCTCATTTACCTTAAGTGATCTTGTCGATTTGGCATAATAATGACAATTAGATTTAATAGGATGGTTGAGAAATATATAAATTATCCATACGTTTTCCCACACAAAATTGAGAGAAACAAGATTCGATAATTAAAATATCTATTGATCTTGATAATGATAGATTTTAAGGTTTTGTGGATAAAATTTTATAAGGCTCGGGATAATCTAAACAGTGAAAATGACATTTTTACCTTTCTCTTTTTAATCCCTTTTGAGAATTTTATTTCTCCATCAAATCAACTCTTGACTATAGAAAATAACTAAATTTGATATAGAATTCATTTCAATCATTCACACATATCATCATTTCTATAAAAGAACATGAAAGTGAATGATTATTAATCATCAAAAGGCGCAAAATTCGATCTCTACAACACATTAACAGAATTTTATTTTTTTTCAATAATGAAGTGGTTCCTTCATTTTTTTTTAGTTGTAACCTTGTTTCAATTAAAGATGACAAAAGTTTTTTTCCTTGACGGGAGCTTAGACCCGACGGACTCAAGTTTGAAGGAAATTTTATCCTCACTAATATGAGACTGAGACTGATAAAAAATCTCCAACGAGTTCAATGACTGGGATGAGGATGATTATCAATGGCACGTTTAATTCTCGAACCTATATTCTAGTCCACGTTATGTGATATTTTTAGTTTATGATTATATTAATATAAATATTTATTGTGAAAAATGAGTCATCATGAAATCCCTGCATTCGTCACGGTGAATCCTCCTCTCCATATGGAGGACGGGAAAGGAATGATTTATTCAAAAATCATTGCTGGGGGTAAAGATGGGGGCAAAATGGGAACGGGGACAGGACAATGATAGTTTAAGAAATCGAGGACAATACTTACGTCCTAAGATTCTACCCAATTACAAAGTGCCGCATGGTAGGGTAAAAATGAGAATTTTTTTTCCATATGTTTTTTTAGGAAAAAGGCAGTTGTGGGCATCAAGATCACAAATTTATGGAATCAGTTGAGTACAAAGGAAATCGTGTACATTAAGATTCTAGATTTCTATAAACAGTTGCGTACGTCAAAATTTCAAAATTTTGAAATCAAGCGACTGTCCAGCGCAAGTCAACCTTTCTGCGACACGTGTCAGCCTCAGGTTTCAAGCACTAAGTTGTACGACAAGTGTCAAATAGTAGAAAGATGATGGTCCAAAAGTCTAAGAGGCAATTAGAACTGAAAGTAGGAATGTGATTGACATGTTGAGAACATTGACCTGGTGTTAGAAACGGAAGGTTCCAACAAGGAGGCCTATAGGAGGTAGTTTAGATAATGTTCCACGTGGCAGAAACTGAAGCTTCCAAAAACGTGGAATCAGTTTTAGAAGAAGTTATTGGGTAGTTAATTACTCTACATATTTTGTGTTGAGATACATAAATTGTGCAAAAATTAATATTGTAAGAAGTCACTAACCATATCCTTCAATGGAAATTTATCGCGATTTATCTTTCTCCTGCACGTTACTTTTGTTTTCCTGCATTTCCTTTATACTTCCGACAATTTTGCACTCTAAAAATTTTTAGGTGTATTGCTGACAGATGGGATTAAAATTAGTATTAGAGAATATTTAAATTGAATAAAAGATTTGTTAATTGTTAATAATTTATTAATAGTTTATTAATTTATTAACTAGTTAAAATGATAATGGGTTAAACTATGTATTCACTTTTCATTATATTTACTTATATAAGATATTGTACACTTATTCCTAAATTCAAACAATAAACAAAAATATTTTAATTATGTAAATTCCTTTTTCCTTATAAATATTTTTAAGGTTTTGATTACTATTCATTAACTGATGTCAATTATCAATTTTTCCATATAATTCACTGTCAAAATCCATAATTCACCGAAAATCACAACCCGCCCGAATTTTATATCCTATCAATTGGCGCTTTTCCGATTCTCAAGCTTTACTGCCGTTTCTCATTCATCTCACATCTCTATCAAAGTTCCAAACTATCATAGATTTAGTGATTGTTCCCTTAGATTCAACATTATAATGCTTGCAAAAGATTCAAAGAATTCAGAACGGTAACAAGCCGAAAACAAAGGAAATTGACAGTCAAGAAGATCACAACCAAGAAGACGCAGACGACGAAGGACCATACAACGAATTGCCACAACCAGAGCAAATTGACAGTCGACACGATCAAAACCAAGAAAACACAAACAACGAAGAACACAAACATACAAACCAATTTTGATCATCCACCACACAAACCTTCTATTGACAAGAAATTTTTTCCCCAGAAGCAAGAAATTCCAGCCACCCATCATAACCAATCCTCTGAAACCATTGGCCCTTACCACAAAGATGAGAAACCCATCGCGCCAAGAACCACTAGAGCAATTACCGTAAGTTGCAAAGATTTGCACAGCATTGAAATCGATACAGTAGAGATTAAGAACAACCTTAATTGCAAAAAAAAATAGAAATGTAAAATTAAATCTTGCAACAGATCAGTATGTGAGAGATGAAATTGTGGCAGCTACCTATGGCCAAAGCGCTGCTCATCTCCCGCCGCCATCCGTCAAGGCGCCCTTGCTCCAGTTGACTGCGAGGCACCACGGTGACGCTCACGCGAATGACAGAGCAATGTCCAATATTGGAACCGACATCGTCATCCGCGTCGTTAACCGCACCATTAATGGCGATGTAGTCACATCCACCTCCACTCCTAAGCCAACGACTCACTGGGTTAACTCTCATATGGTCTCATCTATGGCGAATCACTACTCTTCAATTGACGTTCATCTCATATCAAAAAGTGAAGGAGGGATTTGGATGGTTGTTGAGAAGCCAATAGATCAAGACTTGAAATCAGCAGAGCTATTGAACGGCCAGGTTGAGTGGTTTGATTATCCACAACCTACTGTGTTGTTCACTATCTGGGGACGAAAAGGGCGCAACACCTGTTGGTCTTTCAATTTCCCAATAGAGTTGTGATCCTATGGATTTGGGCCAGTATTCACAATGTACAGAACATGTTGGGCTTTCTAATATGGCTAATGGCCAAGGTCTAGATTAGCTTATTAGAATCAAAAGGAATGCAATGGACTATTATAAGCCCAGAAAACATGTGTGTCAGCCCAAGTAAATGGACCACTTATTGAAGTTGACCATTTGGGTCCAAGCAACTATGGAGTATTGGCTGGCCCATTTTTCCTTTAGAAGCTTAACTTCAAAGCTTGAGACACTAAGGTTCAAGGGGTTCACAAACAACAAACCCCGATTTTGGCCCATGGTGAAATTGATTATTGGAATGAGTGTATTATTTAAACCTTGAGAAAAATGTTCATGGGTGCGGCAATGATAGAATTAGAATTAGTATTAGAGACTACACCAATTGAATGAGAAATTTGTTAGTTGTTAGTAATTAGTTAATAGTTTGTTAATTGGTTAGTTAGTTAATCACAATCTGCCCAAATTCTAGTTCCAATCACTAAGTTAGAATCTTTAGTTGAAGATCCTTACCTAAAATCAACAACTGATTGCACAATGTGCAACAAACCTGAAAACTTTTATTCAATTGCATGATCCTAATCACCAGATTGTTTGATCTTCTGATCTTCGGATCAGGCACGCCAGCGAAATTATCAAAGAAACATTTTGGCATGCCCGGTGGGACAATGTGCTGATTTAATTTGAAGGTGAACTGTAATGATCCATCCCGGATTGGCCACCCCCGAGACAAAGTCATTACATTTTGAAAATTCCATCATGACACATATATGCAACAATAAAAATGATACTAACAGAAATTTTTACTTCAATCATCAACCCTCAACAGGGGAGATACATCATTCTGATCTTGATTTAAACATTATATACAAAGTAAAATGCATGAATATTTACAAATAAATTTTTATTTTATTTTCTCATTAGTCTGAGAATGTGGACACGTACGTGGCTTACAGAAATTGATTTCGCCTGACTCTCAATCCCACCAGACTATTTGTCATGCCTGCTACATGAAATCATTGTACAATGAGAGATGAGCTTCACAAGCTCAGTGAATTAAATTTACTTGAAGTATTCAATTTATATAAATAGTCCTTTAATATTTAATCATTTATATCTCATATAACTTGATAATAGCATATAGTCTAATATTTAGATAGTTCTTTTAATATCATACTTCTATGTTTCTTTCTCACCATAACTGTCTCTGTGTGAGACTTATTCATCTATAAATAAATTTATAATAACAACAACACTTCAGTGATACAATCAATATTTAAAACAGATGCAATGCATGAATTATTATTAGAGAACGTCTTCCCATATGTCAACATGTTTTTATCTTAAATCGACCCCATCCCAGTTCTGTCATTTCTAGCATATACCGACTGTCACAGTTTTTCAATTAGACCGGCCCCCTCTTGGTTCTTTTATTTCATGCATATGCATATGAATAATAATATAAAAACAAATATGGATTCAAATATTAAATTTAGCTATTTTGTCTTTCCTCATATATTTATTTGATCAATTTCACTAATTTCTTCTCCTCATATATCACATCAATTTATCAACCATAACTCGTCAAGAAATTCATTTATCACATTCATTATTAAATCGACTCATTATTCTAATAATATTACTTCTCACATAATAATTTTCTACTTGTCCAATATTCTTATCATACCAATCAATCAAATTTTTATCTACCACAAAGCATAAGCTAATAATTTATTTTAATATTATCACTAGATATTTCATTTTTATCTAGATTACTTAAAGTAAATCTAACTCACCACATAGCACATAGAGCTACCCATGGATCACCTCCTTGCCTTTCCTGCTCCTCTCAACAATTTCCCCCGGTTGTTGATCGTCAACACCTGACATAATATTTATATTAAATTTCGAATCAATTCTTCATAATTCACACCCTTTGAAAATTCCTGCTTTGAATTCCAAAAAATTTCATGTATGCTAAATTTCAAAAATAAACTTCACGTTATTACCTTCTGTTTTTCTTAGAACTTCCCGTGACTCTCTATAAACTCCTTCAAAATTTTGCATTTTCAACCTTTCTTTCGGTCCCCGAGTGTTTAAAGAAATAGAGTAATTTAAATCGTAGTCGAAGGAAAACCAAACAGGATTTGGTAAGTAAATAAAATAAATAAAAAAAACTAAACTATTCGTATTTTATAAGCCAAAAATCTAATCCATCATCAGCAGCTCTGTAACGACCCATCCCGGGTTAGCCACCCCCGAGACGACATCATAACATTTTGAAAATCCTAGCACGACACATATATGCAACAATGAAAATAAATAACACCAAAAGAAAATTTTACATCATTCCTCAATCCTCAATCATCAATAGGGGAGTTACGTCAATCTGATCTTAAAACATTAGATACAACGTAAAATGCATGAATATTTACAAATAAATTTTTATTTTATTTTCTCATTAGTCTAACGATGTTGACATGTATATGGCTTACAAAAACGATTTCATCTGACTCTCAACCCACCAGACTATTTGTCATGTCTACCACCTGAAATCATTGTACATTGAGGGATGAGCTTCACAAGCTCAGTAAATTAAATTTACTAGAAGTACTCAATCTATATAAATAGTTTTTCAATATTAAATTAATTATCTTTTACATAACTTGATAATAGCATTCTACGATCACTACACATATCATAAGTCTCATTCTCTATCAATCTCTTATTCTTATTTATTGGTTCATCTCAAGACCATCAATTATCTCATAATTACCTCGCAATGAGGTTCACATCATAAAGTCAACCATTTAAATGGTTCTTATCACCATAACTGTCTCTCTGTGAGACTCATCCGTCTATAAATAAATTCACAATAACACACCACACATCAGTATTTCAATAATGCAAGCAATAATTAAAATAGATGCAATGCATGAATTATTATTATAGGAATGTCTTCCCATATGTCGACATGTTTTTATTATCTTAGACCGGCCCCCTTCCGATTCTTTTCTTTACAGCTTATCCCGGCTGTCACGGCATTTATTTCTAACATATACCGGCTGTCATAGTGTCCCTTTTATTTCCAACATATACCGGCTATCACGGTTTTTCAATTAGACCAGCCCCTTCCCGGTTCTTTCGGTTCTCTTATTTAATGCGCATGCATATAAACAATAATATAAAACCACATGAATTTAAAATATTAAATTAACTATCTGGTCTTTCCTTAACTTTCTACTTGATAAATTTCACAGTTTTCTTCTCCTCATATATCAAATCAATTTATTAACCAAAACTCGTTAAGAATTTATTTATCACCATCATTATTAAATCAACTCATTATACCAATAATATTTCTTTTCACATTATAATCTTCTGCATGTCCAATATTCATATCATACCTATCAATTTAATTTTTATCTACCACCAAAGCATAAGCTAATAATTTATTTAATATTATCACTAGATAATTTTATTTTTTTATTTAGATTACTTAAAGTAAATCTAACTCACCACGTAGCACTTAAAGCTACCCATGGATCACCTCCTTGTCTTTCCCGTTCCTCTCAGAAATTTTTCCCAGTTGCAGATCGTCAACACCTGACATAATATTTGTATTAAATTTCTAATTATTTCTTCAATTCTTCATAAACCACACCCTTTAAAAATTCTCACTTTGACTTTCGGGAAATTTCATAAATGCTAAAAATTCAAAAATAAACATCATGTTATTACCTTCTGTTTTTTTGATAGCTTTTCTTGTCTCTCTATAAAATTCTGTAGTAAACCCCTTCAAAATTTTGCTCTTTCAACTTTCTTTAGGACCCCAAGTGTTTAAAGAAAACACATAATGAAAAGAAAACTAAACGAAATTTTGTAGATATAAATTATGTTTTCATATAAGTGTATATTTATAATAGACTTTATAAAATTTTCGGCAGCTCAACTTCCTTTAATAGCAGTCTTGCTGCCCCCAAAACAATGCTCCACGTTTTGCCTTGTTGGAGAACATGCAAGGCCACCAAATTAATTTGGCATCAGGTGCTGCCACCTACTGCCACTTTTTTACCCTTTTTAAACTTTTTTTTAAAAAAAATTTCTTTCTTTTTGTTCTAGACGTTCTGGATGTCCGGTTTTTTTTTTTTTTTTTTTTGTAACTATGCCCCCACGCATCCCCTTTTTTTTTTTAAAGAATTATTTTATTCAATACTAATCCTTCGTTTAAATATATTATTTTAATTTCATGTCATATTTATTAAATTACTTATTTACCATTACTTTACGATTATGAGTATTACAAATCTACCCACCTTACAAAAATTTCGTCCCAGAAATTTCCTTGCTTTACTCCATAAACAAATGTGAATAATATTTCTTCATAATTGTTTCATGTTTTCACGAAATTTCTCAAATATCTTTATTTCGCCACAGAACTAAAATTAATGAAATTTCTTTATTATACAAGACTTGTTCTTTTCTGTCTAAAATTCTCAATGGTACTTGTATATAAGCCTAAGCTTTCTAAATTTCTATAACTTAGCTTGAAATATTATGAGATTTATCAAGTAAGCACTTCCGCAAACGCGAAACGTGGAATAAGTTATGTCACTGCTTCAACTTCAGAGGCAAATCCAGGCTATCCACAATTAGTTTAACTTTCTCAACAACTTCATAGAGTCCCACATACCTTGGATTCAGCTTTCTTTTCCTGTTTAAATCTCAATACACATTTTTATTGAGATATTTTTAATTACATCCAATCACCTACTTGAAATTTAAGAGATATTCCCTTAGTATCAGCATAGCTATTCGGTCAACTCTGTGCTGCTTTACGGTTCTCTCTAACCAGTTTGATCCTCTTAGTTATTAACTCAATAATTGATGGACCAAATATATTTCTCTCTCCCATTTCTTCCCAACATATAGGAGTTCCACACCACCTACCATACAACGTCTCAATCGGTGTCATCCCATTACTAGTTTGATACTGATTATTATAAACAATTTCAATCGATGGTATGTAAGCATCCCAACTTACTAAAAAACTCATCATAATTGTCCTTAACATATCTTCTAGTACTCCAATAATCCTTTCTGTCTGAGCATGAAAAATTATATTAAATTACAACTGTGTACTCGTGGCTTTCCGAAAGTCTCTCCAAAACCAAGATGTAAATCTAGCATCTTTATTTGATACTATGCTCAATGGTACTCCATACAACCTCACAATCTCAGCTACATCATTCTTCAATCCTGACCAGCAGAATTTCTGTCTCAATCCTTTATACATCTTACTGTTACTTGGTTGCATCGAATCTACATCATGTGCCTCTCTTATTATCTCTTTTCTCAACTTCGCATTATTGGGAATACAATTTCCATGTTCCAATACCAAAATACCCTCATTTCAAATTTTTGAACATAAAATGCTTTCTGGTAAGCACTCAATGCTTAATCTTTTCTATCTCTTCAACTAAACTTTACATCTCTAAAAAAATTTATTGGGACAACTGTACAACCTATTCGTTAACCATGATCCTCTATCACTGATATTCAACTTCATTCTTATCTCTTTTAAATCTATCATCAATTTCTCATCAGAACTCTTAATAGCAATTAACCTTCTTGTAGACTTTATACTCAATGCATCAGCTATCACCTTTGCATTTTTCTAGATGATAGTGAATTGTACAATCGTAGTTACTAATCAACTCTATCCACCCTCTTTGCCTCAAATTCAACTCTTTCTGGGTAGGTAAGTATGTCAAACTCTTATAACCCATGAATATCTCACAAGTGACTCCATACAGATGATGTCTCCAATCTTTAAAGTAAACACTACAACAGCCAATTCTAAGTCATGAATAGGGTAATTTATATCATGAATCTTTAATTGCGTAGAAGTATAGGCCAAAGCTTTTCTATGTTACACATATCCCAATCATTGAAGTGACGTATCACTATACACTACAAATCCTTCATCACTAGAAAGGAAACACCAATACTGGAGCTGTAGTCAATTTCTCCTTTAGTAATTGAAAATTTTTCTCACACTTCTTTCACCATAAAAATCTCACATCTTTCCTGGTCAGTCCATTAAACAGTAATTCAATAATAGAAAAATTCTAAACGAATATTCTATAATAACCAGCTAACCCCAAGAAGATTCTAATCTCAATCACATTAGTTGGTCTCTCCCAACTTAACATTTCCTCTACCTTTTGTGGATCAACTATTATGCCATTTCTCGATATTACATGTTCTAATAAAGTTATTTCATTTAGCCAACGCTCACACTTAGAGAACTTGACATATAATTTCTCTCTCCTTGGAATCTCCAACACATTATCTAATGTTTCACATGTTGTTCTTCCTTCTTAGAATATATCAGAATATCATTACTGAACACAACCACAAGATGATCAAGAAATGGTTCAGACATTTTATTCATCAAGTCCATGAATGTTTCTGGAACATTAGTTAATCCAGATGACATCACAAAAAGAATATGACTATAACGTGTCCTAAAAGCAGTCTTAGGCACGCCTCCATTCTCTATCCTCAATTGGTGATAACCTGATCTCAGGTTTATCTTAGAAAACACTCTCGCTACTTGCACTGCTCAAACAATTTATTTATTCTAGGAAGAAGGAATTTTTCTTTTCCAACTATCTTTAGTCTATACAGACTCTTATCGTTCCATCTTCCTTCTTCACGAACAACACAGGGCTCCCTAAATACATTAGGTCTGATAAATTGTTTATCCAAAAATTCTTAAAATGGTACGTTCAACTCTCTCAATTCAGCTATTATCATTCTATATAGTGCTATAGATATATGTGATGATCCTGGTATCACATCAATAGAAAATTTTATCTCCCTACTTGGAGGCAACCTAGACAACTCATCAAAAATTACATTAGAATAATCTTTCACCACTAAGATTTATTCTAACTACTATTTTCCATTTTAGAATCCATTATGTATGCCCAATATTCCTCACAACTATTCTTCAACCATCTCCTAGTGGTCAGAGCAAAATAAAATAAGTCGAGAGTATTTTATGTTCTCTCTGAAAGTTACACTCCTCATGTCCATATATAGAACACTACCTTCTTTCTAAAACAATCCACCATATTCAAATTTAATAAATCAGCTTCAGATTTTCTATCACTGATACGAGTCACACAACCCTTGTAAACATTTATAATTATCACTCTATCTCTAGTGGGAACTTCAACAAAAATATTTTTGCATCAAATGACTAATACATACTTCAATAGACTCCATACAAATACTGGATGCAAAAGAATGGGTTACACCTCAACTTAGAACAATTATGGGATAAATATCTTATCTGAATATATCTATAATAAACTTCTGTCTCTCAATCATACATCCGATTACCACTTTTCCTTGGTGGCATACTTACTTTTTTTGCCATGTCTCTCAGTTCCCATAACCTGTCTCTCAAATCTAAGGGTCTCACCAATAGTATTCTGAGCTATAGAAGTAACAGATTATGCTTGCTTCTGACTCTGTACTTTGTGATAAGGAACACCTCTTCTGGGTGGTCTCTCACCCTACACACTCATACTGGTACCACATCTAGATTCGTCAAATTTAGACTTCTTTTGCTCAATTCCTCGTTCCTCTAAATTCCATCACATCCTATTCAATTTGAAGTGCTATATCCACCAATCTAACATAATTCATATACCGCATGTAAGAGAGTTTTGATCAGCTCTTAAAACATAGTTCATCTATGAACCTCTTACACATCTTCTCCTCTAGGTCTACCCTTTCCGGTATAACCATTGATAAAATCACAAATCTGCTATCATGCTGAGCCACACTCAACACATTTACCTCAAATAAATAAAATATCTATCTTGTTGGGCTCTAAAGGTCTAAGAAAAATATTTATCAAGGAAAACCTCTTTAAACCTATTCCAGGTTAAGAATCTATCAATATCTGCATTTACCTTAGGAAGAATATCCTCCCACCATTCTAGGGCCTCTCTCTAACTTGAACATAGTAAAGACGATCCTCTGCCTATCAGTCATTGGTAAAATATAAAAAAAAAATCTCTCTACGTGTTTCACCCATAACTTAGGCTTAAAAGGGTTTATAAATCCTTTAAACAACAAAGCATTCAGTTTAAAAATCTCCCTTCATCTCATGCTTAAACTCACTTTTCCCTCTTTTTGAACATTTACCATTACTGAATTAACAACCTCAGACACTGCTCTAGCCTGTTCATCAAGTTTATGTTATAAGCTATCAATTCTTTCATCTATTATATTCATTTCTCAAGAGCATGAGTAAGAGCTTATCTTAGCTCATCTCTTTCAACTTTCGATTCTCTCACACATTTACCAATATCAATTATATTGTCAACATGTTCCTTTCTAGGAACCATAGATTCAGATTCAACATCGACTTGTCAAAATATTGGGGGCCTACCATGCCCTCTCAAGTCAACCACTCTAACTCTAGCTATAGCACGTCCACATGTCATCCTGAAACTATTTAAAATATAATTTATTTTAATCTTTCACTTTCTTACTTTTTATGCAGTCTACAGAATCATAAAACATAATGCTCTGATACCAAAATTGTAACAACCCATCCCGAGTTGGCCACCCCCGAGACGGTGTCATCACATTTTGAAAATCCCAACATGACACATATATGCAACAATGAAAATAAATAACACCAAAAGAAAATTTTACATCAATCTTCAACCCTCAAAATGGGAGTTACATCAATCTGATCTTTCAACATTAGATACAACGTAAAATGCATGAATATTTGCAAATAAATTTTTATTTTATTTTCTCATTAGTCTGAGGATGTTGACACGTACGTGGCTTACAGAAATGATTTCGTCTGACTCTTTACCCACCGAACTCTTTGTCCTGTCTGCTACCTGAAATCATTGTACAATGAGGGATGAACTTCACAAGCTCAGTGAATTAAATTTACTAGAAGTACTCAATTTGTATAAATAGTCTTTCAATATTAAGTCAATTATATTTTACATAACTTGATAATAGCATTCTATTATCACTACACATATCATAAGTCTCATTCTCTATCAATCTCTTCTTCTTATTTATTGGTTCACCTCAAGACCATCAATTATCTCATAATTACCTCATAATGAGGTTCACATCATAAAGTCAACCATTTAAATGGTTCTTATCACCATAACTGTCTCTCTGTGAGACTCATCCGTCTATAAATAAATTCACAATAACACACCACACATCAGCATTTCAATAATGCAAGCAATAATTAAACAGATGCAATGCATGAATTATTATTATAGGAACGTCTTCCCACATGTCGACATGTTTTTATTATCTTAGATCGACCCCTTCCTGGTTCTTTTCTTTACAGCTTATCCCGGCTATCACGACATTTATTTTCAGCATATACCAGCTGTCATGGTGTTTCTTTTATTTCCAGCATATACCGGCTGTCACGGTTTTTCAATTAGACCGGCCCCTTCCTGGTTCTTTCGGTTCTCTTATTTAATGCACATGCATATGAACAATAATATAAAACCACATGAATTTAAAATATTAAATTAACTATCTGGTTTTTCATCAACTTTCTGTTTAATAAATTTCACAGTTTTCTTCTCCTCATATATCACATCAATTTATTAATCAAAAGTCGTCAATATCACCATCACTATTATATCAACTCATTATACCAATAATATTTCTTTTCATATAATAATCTTCTATGTGTCAAATATTCATATCATACGCATCAATTTAATTTTTATCTACCACAAAAGCATAAGCTAATAATTTATTTAATATTATCACTAGATAATTTCATTTTTTATTTAGATTACTTAAAGTAAATCTAACTCACCACGTAGCACTTAAAGCTACTCATGGATCACCTCCTTGCCTTTCCCGTTCCTCCCAGAAATTTCCCCCAGTTGCAGATCATTAACATCTGACATAATATTTGTATTAAATTTCTAATTATTTCTTCAATTCTTCATAAACCACACCTTTTGAAAATTCCCACTTTGACTTTCGGGAAATTTCATAAATGCTAAAATTAAAAAATAAACATCACGTTATTACCTTATGTTTTTCTGATAGCTTCTCGTGACTCTCTATAAAATTCTGTAGTAAACCCCTTCAAAATTTTGTTCTTTCAACCTTTCTTTGGGACCCCAAGTGTTTAAAGAAAACATTTAATGAAAAGAAAACTAAACGAAATTTTGTATGTATAAATTATGTTTTCATATAAGTGTATATTTATAAGTAAACTTTATAAAATTTTCAGAACCTCAACTACCTTTAACAGCAGTCTTGCTGCCCCCAAAACAATGCTCCACGTTTTGCCTTATTGGAGAACATGCAAGGCCACCAAATTAATTTGGCAGCAGGTGCTGCCACCTGCTGCCATGTTTTACCTTTTTTAATTTTTTTTTTAAAAAAATATTCTTTCTTTTTGTTTTGGACGTTCGTTTTTTTTCAAAAGAATTATTTTATTCAATACTAATCATTCGCATAAATATATTATTTTAATTTCATTTCATATTTACTAAATTACTTATATACTCTTACTTTACGATTACGGGTACTACAAGCTCCCCTCCCCAAATTGTTCCACGCAAAGGCCTTGCTGCCTTACATGCAGCAAGGCGTAATCCCTTTGGCAATAAGTGTTACTACCTGTTGCCATATTTTTTATTATTTTTTTCCCTTCTTCTAGACATCTCGGTTTTTTTTTCTTTTGAATTGTTTTATAAAAATTTAAATTTTCTCATTTAAATATATATATTATTTTAACTCTATGTCATTTACATTAAAGTACTTCTTTACCCTTACTTTACAAATATGGGTATTACAATTCTACCCACCTTACAAAAATTTCGCCCCCGAAATTTCATTACCTAACTCAAAAAACAATTGTGAATAATATTTCTTCATAATTGTCTCATATTTTCACATAATCTCTTCAACATCCTTATTCTGCCACAGAACTTGAGCTAATGCAATTATTTTATTACACAAGACTTGTTCTTTTTTTTTTGGTCTAAAATCATCACCGGTACTTGTATAAAAGTCGAATCTTTCTGAATTTTTACAGCTTGGCTCGAAACATTATGAGATTTATCAAGTAAGCGCTCTCGCTAAGTGAAACATGGAATACATTATGTCACTGCTTCAACTCTGGAGGTAAATCCAAGCTATTCACAACTAGCCCAACTTTCTCAATAATCTCATAGGGTCCCACTTACCTCAGACTCAACTTTCATTTCTTTTTTATCATCAACACTCCTTTCCATGGAGATATTTTTAATTACACCCAATCACTTACTTGAAATTCAAGAGGTCTTTTATTATCAGCATAGCTATCCGGTCTACTCTGTGCCACTTTACGGTTCTCTCTAACCAATTTGATCCTCTCAATTGTTAACTCAATAATTAATGGACCAGATATATTTCTCTCTCCCATTTCTTCTCAACATATAGGAGTTCTACACCTCCTACCATACAATGTCTCAATCGGTGCCATCCTAATACTAGTTTGATAATGATTATTGTATGCAAACTCAATCAAAGGCAAATAAGCATCCCAGCTCACTGAGAAACCCAATACACTTGCCCTCAGCATATCTTCTAGTATTCTGATGATTCTCTCAGTCTGCCCATCAGTTTGTGGATAGAAAGCTGTACTAAACTGCAATTGCGTACCCATAGCTTCTTGAAAACCTCTCCAAAATCTAGAGGTAAATCTAGAATCTCTATTTGATACAATGCTCAAGGGTACTTTATGTAATTTTACTATCTCTGCTACTCAACCAACTTTTCAGGACTCTAGGTAGTTTTAATAGGAAGGAAATGTGAAGATTCTATCCTTTATAACACACACCACGTCATATCCCCTCTAGGTATGGGGAAAACCAGAGACAAAATTCATACTCACATTTTCCCATGGCCACTCAGGTATTGGAATAGTTTGTAATAAACCTACTAGATGTCTATTCTCAGACTTCACTTGTTGACAAGTCAAACATCTAGAAATATATTCCGCTATGGCATTCTTCATCCTTAACCACCAATAATTTTGTCTCAATCCCCTGTACGTTTTATTATTACCCGGGTGCATGGAATATACATCATCATGTACCTTTCTCAATATCTTCTTTCTCAACTCCGCATCATTGGGAACACAAATCTATGTTCTAATACCAAAATACCCTCGTTTCAAATTTTTGAACTCATATTGTTTTCTAGTAAACTTTCAGTGTTTAATCTTTTCTATCTCTTCATCTCTATCTTGCATCTCTAAAGCATTTTACTATGGATGACTATACAACTATATTTGTTATCCATGATCCTCTATTATTGATATTTAACTTCATTTTCATCTCTTTTAAATTTATCATCAATTTCAAATCAGGACTCCCAATAGCAGTTAACCTTCTTGTAGACTTTCTACTCTATGCATCAGCTATCACCTTCGCATTTTTTGGATGATAGTGAATTGTACAATCATAGTTACTAATCAACTCCATCCACCATCTTTACCTCAAATTCAACTCTCTCTGGATAGGTAAGTATGTCAAAATCTTATAACCCATGAATATCTCACAAGTGGCTCCATATAGATGATATCTCCAATCTTTAGAGTAAACACTATAGCAGCCAACTCTAAGTCATGAGCAAGGTAATTTCTATCATGAATCTTCAATTGCCTAGAAGTATGGGTCACAGCTTTCCTATGTTACGCATATCCCAATCATTGATGTGATACACCATAAATCCTTCATCATTAGAAGGAAACACCAATACTAGAGCTGTAGTCAATTTCTCCTTTAGTAATTAGAAATTTTTCTCACACTTCCCTCACTATACAAATCTCACCTTTTTCCTGGCCAGTCTATTCAACAGTATTACAATAATAGAAAAATTCTAAAAGAATCTTTTATAATAACCAGCTAACCCCAAGAAGATTTTAATCTCAGTCACATTAGTTGTTCTCTCCCAACTTAACATTGCCTCTACCTTTTGTGGATCAACTGTTATGCCATTTCCTGATATTACCTATTCCAAGAAGGTAATTTCTTTCAGTCAAAATTCACATTTAGGAAATTATAGCATACAATCTCTCTCTCCTCAAAATCTCCAACACAATTCTAAATGTTTTGCATGCTCTTCCTTGGTCTTAGAATACACCAAGATGTTATCGATGAACACGACCACAAGATTATCAAGAAATGGTTCAGATATTTTATTCCTCAAGTCTACGAATTTTTTTGGAACATTAGTCAATCCAAATGACATCATAGTCAATCCAAATAACATCATAAGAAACTTATGACCATAACGTGTCCTAAAAGTAGTCTTAAGCACGTCTCCCTCCTTTATCCTTAACTAGTGATAACCTGATCTTAGGTTTATCTTAGAAAACACTCTCATTCCTTGCAACTGCTCAACAATTCATTTATCCTGGGTAAAATATATTTGTTCTTATTCAACTATCTATAATCTATACACAATCTCATCGTTTCATTTTCCTTCTTCATGAACAACACAGGGGCTCCCCAAATAAATTAGGTCTGATAAATTGTTTTTCTAAAAATTCTTAAAATTCTTAAATTATGTCATTCTATAGGGTGCAATAGATATGTGTGTTAAACTCAAAATCACATCTATAGGAAACTAAATCTTCTTATTAGGAGACAATCTGGACAACTCTTCACGAAACACATCATGAAAATCTTTCACTACCAAGATTTCTTCTAACTTCCTATTTTCCTGTCTAGAATCCATTATGTGTGCCAAATACTCCTTATATCCTTTCTTCAACCATCTACCAATAGTCAGAGTAAAATAAGATAGTTTAAGGGTACTTTATGTTCTCTTTGAAAGTTAAACTCCTCATGTCCATATCTTGAACACTACATTCTTTCTGAAACAATCAACCTAGACATAATACGTCGATAACCAATTCTTCCCAAAATCAAATGAAGATCTATCATATTTAAAGGTAATAAATCAACTTCATATAATTAATGGATGCAAAAGAATGGGTTGCACTAGGATCAACCAACATTGATATGTCCACCTTTTCTATATACAAAGCACTTTAAATTAGGACAATTCTAGGATAAATATCTTATCTGATTACATTTATAACAAACTTCTATTTCTCGGTCATATATCATATTACCACTTTCCCTTGGTGGCATACTTACTTCCTTTTCCATGACTCCCAGTTCCCATAACTTGTCTCCCAAATCTAAGGGTCCCACCGATAGTATTCTGAGCTACAGAAGTAATAAATCCTGCTTGCCTCTAACTCTGTAATTCAGTTCCCTGTGACAAAGAATGCCTCTTCTGGGTGGTTTCCCACCCTACACACTCATACTGGTACGACCTCTGGGTTCCTCAAATCTAGACTTCTTCCACCAATTCCTCATTCCTCTAAATTCCATTACATCCTTTTCAATTTGAAGTGCTATATCCACCAACCTGACATAATTCATATGCCTTATGTAAGATAGTTTTGATCAAATCTTAAATCATAGTTCATCTATGAACCTTTTACACTTCTTCTCCTCTAGGTCTACCATTTTTTATACAAATCTCAACAAAGCCACAAATCTCTTATCATACTGAGTCATAGTCAATACATTTGCCTCAAATAAAATCTCTATCTTGTTGGGCTCTAAAGGTATAAGGAAAGTATTTATCAAGGAAGACCTCCTTAAACCTATTCTAGGTTAAAAAGTCTATCAATATATGCACTTACTCTGGGAAGAGTATCTTCCCACCATTCCAAACTTCTCCTTCTAACTCAAATGAAGCAAAGGCAACCATCTGCCTGTCAGTTACTGATAAAATACCAAATAATCTCTTTACATGTTTCTCCCAAAACTTAAGCTTAAAAAGATTCATAGATCCTTTAAACAATAAGGCATTCGACTTAATATATCTAGCAAAACAATCTCTCTGCATCTCGTGCATAAACTCACTTTTCCACTTTTGAACATTTACCATGACTAGATTTACTACAACCTCAAGCACTGCCCTAGCCTGTTCATCAAGTCTATGTTATAGACTATCAACTTTATCATCTGTTACATTTATTTTCTCAAGAGCATGTGTAAGAGCTTATCTTAGCTCATCTCTTTCAACTTCAGATTCTTTCATACCTTTGCTAATATCAATTATACTGTCAACACGTTTCCTTCTAGGAACCACAGATTCAGACTCAACCTTGACTTGTCAAAATATTGGGGGCCTACCACGCCCACTCAAATCAACAACTCTAACTCAAGCTCTAGCACGTTCACGTGTCATCCTCATATGATTAAAATATAATATATTTTTTTAATCTTCCATTTTCTTACCTTTTATGCAATCTACATAATCATAAAATCTAATGCTTTGATATCAAAATTGTAACAACCCATCTCGGGTTGGCCACCCCCAAGATGATGTCATCACATTTTGAAAATCTCAGCACGACATATATATGCAATAATAAAAATAATACTAACAGAAATTTTTACTTCAATCCTCAACCCACAACAGAGGAGATGCATCATTCTGATCTTGACTTAAACATTATATACAAGGTAAAATGCATGAATATTTACAAATAAATTTTTATTTTATTTTCCCATTAGTCTGAGGATGTGGACACGTACGTGGCTTACAGAAATTGATTTCGTCTGGCTCTCAACCCACCAGACTATTTATCCTGTCTGCTACCTGAAATCATTGTACAATGAGGGATGAGCTTCACAAGCTCAGCGAATTAAATTTTCTAGAAATATTCAATTTGTATAAATAGTCTTTTAATATTTAATCATTTATATCTCATATAATTTGATAATAGCATAAAGTCTAACATTTAGATAGTTTTTTTCATATCATACTTCTATGTTTCTTTCTCACCATAAATGTCTCTCTGTGAGACTCATTCATCTATAAATAAATTTATAATAACAACAACACTTCAATAATACAATCAATAGTTAAAACAGATGCAATGCATGAATTATTATTATTAGGGAACGTCTTCACACATGTCGACATGTTTTTATCTTAGACCGGCCCCCTCTCAGTTCTTTCATTTCCAACATATATCGGTTGTCACAGTTTTTCAATTAGACCAGCCTCCTCCCGGTTCTTTTATTTCGTGCATATGCATATGAACAATGATATGAAATATACAAATGAACAATTCTATAAAAACAAACATGGATTCAAATATTAAATTTAACTATCATGCCTTTTCTCAAATTTCTATTTGATCAATTTCACTAATTTCTTCTCATCATATATCACATAAATTTATCAACCATAACTCATCAAGAATTTCATTTATCACCTTCATTATTAAATCGACTCATTATTCTAATAATATTACTTCTCACATAATAATTTTCTACATGTCCAATATTCCTATCATACCTATCAATCAAATTTTCATCTACCACCAAAGCATAAGCTAATAATTTATTTTAATATTATCACTAGATATTCCATTTTTATCTAGATTACTTAAAGTAGATCTAACTCACCATATAACACTTAGAGCCACCTGTGGATCACCTATTTACCTTTCCTACTCCTCTCAGCAATTTCCTCAGATTGCTAATTGTCAACACCTGACATAATATTTATATTAAATTTATAATTTATTCTTCAATTCTTCATAATTCACACCCTTTGAAAATTCACACTTTGAATTCTAGGAAATTTCATGTATGCTAAATTTCAAAAAAAAAAACTTCATGTTATTACCTTATGTTTTTCTTAGAGCTTCCCATGACTCTTTATAAAATTTTCCCGTAAACCCCGCTCTTTGAACCTTTCTTTCGGTCCCCAAGTGTTTTAAAAAAATAGAGTAATTTAAATTGTAGTTGAAGGAAAACCAAACAAGATTTGATAAGTAAATAAAAAAAAACTAAACTATTCGTATTTTATAAGCCAAAAATCTAATCCATACCCCCTCCCCAAATTGTTCCACGCAAAGGCCTTGCTGGCTTACATGCAGCAAGGCTTAATCCCCTTGGTAACAGGTGTTGCCACGTGTTACCAGATTTTTTGTATTTTTTATTATTATTTTTTTCCTTCTTTTGGACGTCCCTGATTTTTTTTTCTTCTGAATTATTTTATAAAAAATTAACTTTTCGCATTTAAATATATATATATATATATATATATATTATTTTAACTCTATGTCATATTTATTAAAGTACTTATTTACCCTTACTTTACAAATACGGGTATTACATGAACACACGGAGCAAATCCTGGTAAATTCCTCCGATAGAGTTTACAAGTTAGGTCGCTTGAATGCAAGCAGTGTTCGCGCTACATAATCAATGACACTTCCAGGACTAGAAGTTATTTCACCCCTGGGGACAGTAGAGTTCAGCCCAACAACATCAAGCTAGGTGAGTCACCCTAATGAATCAATGTGTCCAATAGCTCTCCAGGTTATCCCTCAACCAAATTTAAATTCATCATTTTATGTTGTTGTGAGGGATGTAAATCAAAGTTCTGCGACAATTAATTATGATGTGAGGGAGATGGTTCAACGATTAAGTAATCTGAATCAGATTATGATAAGTAGGATGAGAAAGATTTGTAAAAACATTGATAGATTTCAACAATATGAAAACTCCTAGAAAATAAAACACAATATGTCGATGCATGATGTGAATGTTAGAAGCAACGAATAACCCAAATGTGGTTCCACCAAGAATAGATATACACTAGAGGCAGA
Source organism: Bretschneidera sinensis (assembly GCA_023935145.1). NCBI lineage: Eukaryota > Viridiplantae > Streptophyta > Magnoliopsida > Brassicales > Akaniaceae > Bretschneidera > Bretschneidera sinensis. The sequence goes on along the minus strand of CM043699.1, from coordinate 69,809,989 downwards.
ATGGGAACTAACAAGGGAACACTTTCCTTGTTGGGAACCTAGGAGTGCATCAAAATGTTACTAATGTAAACTGGGTTCAAAACCAATTATATGATTAGAGGGAACGATAACGTCCTACTACTACTTGGAATCAGCCACACATTCCTGTGGTGCCTATACCTCAACTGGCTCCAATACAGTAAGTTGGGCAGTATTATAGTCACGTTTATAACATGGTGTACCATAACCTCATGATTCCTAATCCTCAAGTCTTGATTGCTAACCAACAGAACCCTATGGTTCATAATCATCAAGTCTTAGTACCTAGCTCGCAGGCTAGGGCCAAACCCCTTTGCTGCAACCTCAAGTTAGGCAGAATGATACTTTGAGGAATCTAATTGATGTGGCCTAAAATACTCCGACCCAGTAAACACTTCGGTTCAATGAGCACTCTGGCCCAGTAAACACTCCTGCCCAATGAGTGGCCCAGTAAACACTCTGGTCCAATGAAGAGCAGCCTGGTAAACCCACACCTAGGCCCCCTCTATGCACACAGCCTTGTAGCCCCTTTACGCACATAGCCTTGCAGCCCCTCTACGCACACAGCCCTGCAGTCCCTATACGCCACCCTACAGCCAGCTACATCTGCGACCCTACAGCCACCCTACGGTACACCACCCTGCAGCCACCCTACTGCACGACCTCTCCTAAACTTGTAATCAATGCCTTCCCATGGGCTGATGGCTATAAATAAGCCCAGGTATGAAATTCACAAGCATTCAGACTTAATTGCTTACACTCCAATTACTTAAGCCCTCGGTTTCTCTCTTAAAGCCCTCAACTTCTCCTGAAAGTCCTCGTGCTAACTTAAGCTTCGAAGCGCCCTCGGAGGTCTCTCCCTCCCCTCCTTCCGAGGGCCTTCAGTTCATCCCTGTTACTTATGCAGGGCCCGGGCCATATCAGTACCCTAGCCACGTCAAATCCCGGGCCACATCAGCTCCCAAGCTACGCCAGCTCCCAGGCCATATCAGCACCCCAGCCACGTCAGCTCCCAGACCACATCAGCACCAACTGTTTTTCGGCATCAATAGATTGGCGCCGTCTGTGGGAAACCACAATCTCTCGCTATAGTGCAAGCGAAGAAATACAAAAGAACTCATTTGTCACGATGCCGCCAAGGAGCAGTAACAGAAGGACCGACAAGGAAGCTCCAACAGCATGCTCAACTCCTATCCAAGGTAGTGCTCGCAGTCACCAATCTGGACCTAGGTTCCCCATAATCCCCGAGCATGCCACCTTTGGATCGAGCAGGAAGCCCCCTGCCAGAGAACAACGCCCTCATCTCTCTGCAACCGACTTTCCTAATGAAGAGGAAGCAGTTGCACACCTTCAAGCCCTAGTGACTCAAGCTCAGTTCTAGGAGCTTTCCAGGATGATAGCCAACCTAGCGGCCCAGGTTCGGGGAGGAGGTAAGCAACCTTCCCTCCCTCACTGAGCTTCAGAGCAAGCAAATTCATCCAATTGAGATGACCCGACCGACAACCAGCCCCCTACCGAGCCCTCGCTGCATTACAGCCGATCTAAGGAGAGCTCCTCCTAAAAAAGAAACCTCAACTTAGACAAACGGTTTGAAGAAATGGAAGAAAAGATAGACTTGGCTCTGAGATACAAGAATCTCAGTATCATGGATGAGCTCAGCATCCAAGACCCTCCATTCACGGAAGATGTTCTCGAGACCTCGCTTCCACCCAAATTCAGGATGCCTCAAGTCAAAATGTATGACGGCTCCGCAAACCCCATGGATCACCTACAGCACTACAAAACAACTATGATGCTGCACCGGCACTCTAACCCAGTCATGTGTCGTGCCGTGCCTTCCCCCTAACTCTCGAGAATGCAGCAGGTACTTGGTACTCGCGTCTGAAACCAGGGAGCATCCGCAATTTTAAAGAGCTCAGTTATGCCTTCGCCTCGCACTTCCTCAGTAGTAAGGGGCCTAAGAAAGCTTCAGAAAGCCTCTTCAACATTATTCAACATCGAGGGGAGAGGCTCCGAGCCTACATATCCCAGTTCAATACAACGGCATGGGAAATTCTTGACCTCGACCCAAATGTTCAGGTAATGGCATTTAAGAATGGATTAAGGTCTGGTATCTTCAGCTCTAAACTCACTAAGTGCCCGCCCAAAGACATGAATGAGATTTTGGCCCTAGTTGAGAAGTACATGCTGGAAGAGGATGACCAAGCCTTCAAAAGGGAAAGAGAAGGAGAAACAGAGAAGAAGAAGAAGGACCCCGACCCTCAAAGAGGAGTAGTCAAGAGGCCCCATTAAGAGAACAGGTATCGACCTCACCCCCGAGTAGACGGCTTCACCCCCCTCAATGCAACCAGGACCAACATCCTCATGTAACTCCAAGATAAGTCTGTTCTCCAATGGCCACCCAGGAAGCAGCATCTTGGGGGTGACCAGAGACGGTGGTACCAATTCCACAAGAACTATAGTCATAACACTGAGGAATGCCACAACATGAAGGAGCAAATTGAAGCTCTTATCAACCGGGGATACCTAAAAGAGTTTACTAAGCCTCGGAGAAGGGATGAGCCCGCACCATCAAGAAGAGATGCTGGGTGTCCCTACCGCCAACAGCAGGAGCGGTGGGACCCTCAAAAGAATCCCAGGACTGAGTAAGAAAGGCCTAGTCAGAAAAAAAGGAAGTAGCAACCGCCACCCGAATCATCAAAACAATTTACGGAGGCCCGACAGCGGGAGGTAGTTCAGGACATAATAGTAAAGCATACACTAGGGTCGTAGCCTCCGTTAATGGTCCCCACAAGAGAAAAAGAACGGAGCCAGTGATCTCTTTTACAGATGATGACTTAAAAGATGTGTAGACTCGTCATGATGATGCAGTTGTGGTCTCTCTGTTGGTGGCCAACCATGAAATATGATGGGTCCTGATTGACAATGAAAACTCCGCAGACATATTGTTTCATAATGCTTTCCAATGCATGAAGCTGAAGGATAGGCATCTAGAGCCAGCCCCAGCCCCCCTCTATGGTTTCGACGAATCTCCAGTGTTTGCCGAAGGAAGTATAGTCCTCCCAGTAACTAGGAACAGTGCCAAGGACCTCCACAGTACAAACCACCTTCCTAGTAGTCAAGTAGCCCTCTTCTTACAATATGATCATCGGTCGACCCACCCTCAACAAACTGAAGGCTGTTATCTCCACCTATCATCTGAAGGTCAAATTTCCTATCAGTGAAAGTGTGGGAGTGATCAGAGAAGACCAAAAAGTCTCTTAGGCCTGCTACCTGAACACTGTCAAATAAAGGAAGAAGACTGAGGCCCTGCTTCTCAAAGTAGAAGATCTCAGGGATGAGATGAAGACCCCAAGAGGACGACTTGTGGAGGAGCTAACCCCAGTACCCCTCAGGGAAGACCCTACCCGAACTATCCAAATAGGTGCAAGCCTCTCTGAAGAACACAAGAAAGAACTCCTCTCTCTCCTCCAAAAAAACATGGACCTGTTCGCCTGGTCAGTATCAGACATGCCGGGGATCAACCCTAGAACCATCGAGCATTACCTGAATATGGACCCCAAGTGCAAGCCAATCATTCAAAAGAAGAAGACCTTTGCCTCCGAGGTCCAGATAGCTATCAATACTGAAGTAGATAAATTGCTGGAAGCCGGTTTCATCAGAGAAGCAAGGTACCCTGAGTGGGTGTCTAATGTGGTAATGGTCCGGAAAGCCAGTGGCAAGTGGCATATTTGTATTGACTTTACCAATTTAAACAAGGCCTACCCAAAGGACAGCTTCCCTCGCCCTCAAGTTGACCAGATGGTAGACGCTACCTCGGGACATGAACTCATTTTTTTCATAGACGCATACTCCAGCTACAACCAAATCTTTATGCATAAATCAGACCAAGACAAGACAGCCTTTGTCACTGATCGAGGGCTGTACTGCTACAAAGTCATGCCCTTCGGGCTCAAGAACGCTGGGGCAACCTATCAAAGGTTGGTAAACAAAATCTTCAAGGAACAGATAGGGCAAAATATGGAAGTTTATGTGGACAACATGCTGGTTAAAAGTACAGAAGCACAGAACCACTGTTCTGACTTAGAAGAGGCGTTCAGAGTACTACGCAAGCATAACATAAGGTTGAATCCCTCCAAGTGTGTATTCGGGGTAACAGGGGGTAAATTCCTGGGGTTCATGGTTACCTAGAGAGGGATAGAACTCAACATGGAGAAGATAAAAGTCATCCTCGATATGACCCCCTAAGTCCGTGAAGGAAGTCCAGTGGCTCACCGGTAGAGTTGCGGCCTGAACCGATTTATATCTAAATCTGCGAAAAGATGTTTGCCTTTCTTTAAGCCCATCAAGAAAGCATAAGATTTCTCTTGGTCCGAGAGTTATAAGGAAGCTTTCGAAGATTTGAAGAGATATCTGAGTTCACCACCGCTTTTAACCAAGCCACTCCTGGATGAGGAGCTATTCCTTTATTTGTCAGCTGGGCAGAGCACCGTGGCCTCTGTCCTCGTCCAGGAAGAAGCAGGCATCCAGAAGCCCATTTATTATGTTAGCAGAATTCTCCATGAAGCTGAGACAAGGTATCCTCCTATTGAGAAGATGGCGTACGCCCTGGTAGTAGCTGTATGGAAGCTTCGACCCTATTTTCAGGCGCATACCGTCACCCTTCTAACAGATCAACCCCTGTTGTAGGTCCTACATAATCCAAATGTGTCTGGAAGGATGCTAAAATGGGTAGTAGAACTAGGAGAGTTCGACATCCACTATCGACCCCGACAAGCAATCAAAGGCTAAGCTTTGGCCAACTTCATTATAGAGACAACCCTGTTAATAGATCCGAACGAGTCAACAACATCAGGGACCAGTGGATCCCTTCCAGGGTGGACCCTTTATGTAGATGGATCCTCCAATTCACTGGGGAACTGAGCAGGGCTCATTCTTTGTAGTCCAGAAGGCTTTACGATTGAGTACGCCTCAAGGTTTGAGTTCAAGCCCTACAATAATGAGGCGGAGTACGAAGCCTTCCTAGCTGGTCTAAGATTGGCCAAAGCATTGGCCATCGAGGTTTTGGATGCATTTAGCGACTCTTAATTGGTAGTAAGTCAGATACAGGGAGAGTTTGAGGCTCAGGGAGAGAAGCTCGCCCAATATCTCTAAAAAATGAAAAAGCTCGCCGAGAACTTCAAGATATTCCGGATAACTCAGATTCCTCGAGCTGAAAACTCCAAGGTAGATGTCTTGGCCAACCTGGCCTCATCCCGACACCTGGTGCCGACCTAAGCTATCTACCAGGAAACCGTCCCAAGTATAGACGAAACTCTAGCCCTACCAGTGGAAGAGGAAGCAACATGGATGGGCCCAATCCTCCAGTATTTGAAGGATGGCATAGTACCCAAGTAGAAGGATCAAGCTAGGAAGCTAATCTCCCAAGCCTCTCGGTACACCCTCATAGAAGGACAATTATACAAAAGAGCTTTGACCTTGCCTTACCTACGATGCCTCGAGCCGCAGGAGGCCAACTATACTCTCCGAGAAGTCTATGAAGGAATATATGGGAATCACTTGGGACCCGGGCCTTAGCTTTCAAGGTTCTCCGCCAAGGGTATTACTGGCCCAAAATGAAAGAAGATGTAGCTGATTTAGTCAAGAAATGTGAAAACTTTCAACAATGTTCTCCAATATCGCACCGACCCGCTAACCCTCTTGTCTCCATCACCAGTCCCTTCACCTTCGCTATGTGGGGGATGAACATCCTTGGCCCTTTCTCTACGTCTGCTGGACAGAAGAAGCACCTCATCATGGTCATTGATTACTTCACTAAGTGGGTCGAGGCAGAATCACTAGCCAGCATCACGGACCACCAAACTCGGAACTTCGTTTGGAAGTCGATCGTATGTCGGTTCAGGATTCTTTGGATATTGGTCACCGATAATGGAAAGCAATTTGATAGCTCCCGGTTCAAAACGTTCTGTGAAGACCTTCAAATCAAACATCGATTCTCATCCGTCAGATACCCGCAGGCCGAAGTCACCAATAGGACCCTCCTCCAACGAATCAAGAGAATACTAGACGAATAAGACAAACACTGGGCTGACCAACTCTCCAACGTTCTTTGGGCCTACCAGACAACCGTACGTACGCTAACGGGAGAAACCCCATTCTTCATGACGTATGGTTCGGAAGCTGTTTTCCCCATCGAAATTGGAATCCCATCAATGCGCGTACAGCTTTTCAAACCAAGTAACAATGAGGAAGTCTTAAGGATGAACGCAAACTTGGTTGACGAAGCACGGGATAGAGCCCAGGTCTGTTTAACCACGTACCAGCAAAGGGTAGCCCGGTATTACAACTCCCGAGTCTGAAACTAAAGCTTCAAACTCCATGACCTCGTCTTGCAAAAGAGCGAAGTGTCCCGTCCTCGCCACATGGGAAAGCTTGTTTCAAATTGGGAAGGCTCATACCGAATCCGAAGAGTTTGCCAGATTGGCACCTATGAGCTCGAGGAATTGGATGGCAAACCCATCCCACATAGTTGGAACGCGGAGAATCTCCGTAAATTTTATCAGTAAAGTGTAAAAGCAAAGGTGTAATAAAGTTTGAAATTCTAAAAATTTCATTAAGTAAAAGCTGAAGTACAAAATTAGGCGCTAATGGCCTTGGGTACAGCAAAGCACAAGAAAACCTAGTCTAAGGAAGTGGGAGGCTCCTGGGCCTCGTCCTCGCCCCCTGCCTTCTAGGTATCACTCCTAGCAGTCCCCTGGGCCTCATCCTCCTTGACCTCCCTAGCGCCAAGATCCACTGCAGCAACCACGCCCATTTCTCCCAGATGAGCACCAAGATCGAGGCCTGAAAAATCTAGCCCCGGGTAAAGGAGCTCAACCTGCCTCTTGGCCTTATTGAAGCCCATCATGATCTGGTCCCCAGCCTGATCCAGCAGTTCCTCCTTTCTTTCAGCAGCCTTCGCGACCACCTCCTCCTCATAGGCTCGAGCCAGGTCCCTCTCCTTCCTAAGGGCATCCTTGGCCTTACGATACTGGTCCCTCTCAAAGATGGCATCGCCCTTGGCCCATTAGGCCGACTCCAGGGAAGAAGACAAAGCCTGGACCAAGCGATCACTCAGATCAGCACACCGGCGAGCGAAGACGCAGCTAAGAACTCCAGCTTGAAACACGAACGTTATTAAAAGAAAGTAAACTAAACTAAAAACCAGGATAAGGCAAGAAGGCGGTACTTGAGAGAATGCAGTCTCCGTGGCCGAGCAAAGCGCTTCCAGAGGCTTCACGGAGAGCTCCAACATATCAGGGGGAGGGATCCCCAAGATGAGGTGCTCACGCACAACCTTCGGGTGAGCGAACATCGAGTCATCACCCTTCAGCACCCATCACAGCACAAAGGTAGCAGCAACTCCGGATCCTCCCCTGGAGAAAGACGGCTCCTGGGGAGTAGGTGCATCGGGATGCTCCCAACCCTCAGAAACTGGAACCCTCGGAGGGCTCCCTTCAGCTACGAGCACGGGGGTCAAGACCCGGGCCTTCTTCTGCTCCTTCCCTGAGCTACCAGCCTCCATAACCCTTTTTCTCTCTTAGGACATATGCCTCGCCCTCTTCATAGCCTTGGCAGCCACATCCATCTCTGCACAAAGAACGAGTGTTAATAACTTGGAATAAAAAATCAAAGTTACTAGAAGAACGAAAGGCTAAAGGCTACCGTGTTCAAGGTCCAGCGGAAGACTAGGAGGGCAAAGGCCGTGCCTGTGGAGCTCTTCGTTATCTCCAAGCACCCCAACTTCCAAGGGCGCGACCAACATAGCCTTCACCGTCTCCTGTTCTCGGTGCAGGAGGTGCGGCCTTTGCACTTACCAACACGCTCCAAACTCCAAGCGAGGGGAACGTCGAAGCTTTTAGCACTCCTTATGAAAAAGAAAGCTCATTTCCACCTCTTAACAGAAGAAGGCTTATACTTTAAAACCCTCTTCCGCCTCATCGAACTCATAATGACCCACCCGTATGACAAAGGTGGGCTAATTGGAAGTGTGCTTTGAACACATTCATGTTCATTATTCCTCCCACCTCCTGGCACACAGCAATGAATGCCAGGTTCAGTCGGATAGAATTGGGCACCAATTGACTTAACGCGTTGCCAAAATATCGGAGCACTGAGCTGAAAAACGAGTAGAGAGGGAACCTGAGCTGGGCCTTTAGCTGTTGCTCGTAAACACACAGCTCATAAAGCACCTGCCCAGAGAGGACGTCGTAGGCCCTTTCCCCGCCTTCTAGAGCCCTTATATGGTAATCCATGGGGATCCTAAACCTAATCCTGATCCCCACGAGCTCAGACTCCACTATAGAACTTGGAATGGAGTTCACTTCGAACGTCCACTCCTCTCACTCAATATCCAGGGTGTTATCCCTAACGAGCATTGACACCCGGACATCCTCCTCCCCGGATGACTCCCCATCCTCACTCTCCTCGTCATCCCCTCTCCTTGGAGCATAGAGCACGAGAGCCAGAGCCCCATCCCATGGGACAGCTTCTAAGGAAGAGACCTCTTCACTGGAGGAAACTCCCATTGCCTCCTCCAGCTCCCTGGAAAGATCCTCGCTTATATCACTCTCGGACATCTTACTCATCAAATTCTTTTTGGGGTTACCTCCTAGAAAAATTAAGCACTCTCAAAATTCTTCTCTAGCTATGAACTCTCAAAAATGCAAGTGAGAAATGAAAGAAGCACGGATCCTCTTTTATAGAAGCCGGGGCAGCAGAATCGAGAGGCATTAACTCAAACTCTCCAAACGAAGCGACACACCCTTTGCTGTCACTGAGGTGTCGTATTTATACCCTGAGGTGACAGCTATTAATCTAAGAACGCCTATTACTGTCACCAAAGCGCCGCCATTTAACGTTAGCTATCATTGTTTGTTGCGCCTGTAAAAAGCGAAACTCAGTGGGCCTAAAATGAGGAAAAAGCCCACGTATGCAAGAAAAAAGAAACAACGTGAGCATAATTTCTCCAAGTCTTGATCACTCGGACAAGTTCTCCAGGCCCGAGCGTTTGAACTGCTTGTCGAACGCTCGGATAAGTTCTCCAAGTCCGAGCGTTTGAGCTGCTTGTCAAAACGCTCGGACAAGTTCTCCAGGTCCGAGCGTTTGAGCTGCTTGTCAAAACGCTTGGACAAATTCTCCAGGTCCGAGCGTTTGAGTTGCTTGTCAAACGCTCGGACAAGTTCTCCAAGTCCAAGCGTTTGAGTTGATTGTCAAACACTCGGACAAGTTTTCCAGGTCTGAGAGTTTGAGCTGATTGTCAAACGCTCGGACAAGTTCTCCAGGTCCGAGCATTTGAGTTGCTTGTCAAACGCTCGGACAAGTTATCCAGGTCTGAGCTTTTGAACTACTTCGCAAACACTCGGACAAGTTCTCTAGGTCCAAGCTTTGCAAAACAGTTGTCAGACGCTCGGCCAAGACTTATCCTAGTTCAAGCATTTGAAGCTTCTCCCACATTGTGCCCAAAATCAAGTTCATTTTACTGAATAAGTATGAAAGGCAAGGATATCATGCAAGACAAAGATTGAAAGAAAGACATTTTATTAATTCAAAAGAATTATAGCTAACAACCTCGAAGTACAAGGAAAATATGGCCCTAACGACCTCGAAGTACAAAGGGAAAACCGAAACACCAAGCTTTTTAGGCAGTCCAGTACACAAACTGCCTCACCCTCTTCAGCTCCCTTCGGTTTCCCTCCTAAGCCTGAAAGCCCTCACCTGCCATGAGCAGTTCCAGACTCAGGGGATCTCCTCAACCGCTCCCACTCAGAATCTAGAAGAGGTCCTTGTCCCCACTCGGAATCTAAAAGAGGTCCTGACTCCCGCTTGGAATCAGGAGAAGGTCCTTACTCGTTGAATGACATTCCCCCTCCAGAGTGGGCCCATCCACCCTTTTGGCTTCCATAAATCCCTCAAAGAACTGCTGACTCCCTTCCCTCGCTGAGACCCTCACCATCAGAATTTTCTTCGTGACCCCTCAGTCAGAAGGTACGACCAAACCTCTCTATTCTCGAGAAACTAAACTTGTTTCACTTTAAAAGAAAAAGTGTTAGAGGCCCCTTTTATAAGAAGAGAAAACACGTTCAACGAGAGAATTTAATGCAAAAAATGGAAAACGATGAGACTTTACGGTTTTGAGGCTACTTACATTTCTCCAGATGACTCTTCGTTTCCCGAGCATGACGAACCGACTCCCAAGGACGGCCATCCCAAACGCAAGTTTGACTCACGCATACATCTTCAGCTCCATTAAAATCCCATGCCACACAATACTTCCTTAAATACATAAATATACTTAAGGAAGTGGGGGCCCTGTGATGTGGCCCAAAATACTCCGGCCCAGTAAACACTCCGGTCCAATGAGTGGCCCAGTAAACTCTCTAGCCCAATGAGCACTCTGGTCCAATAAGCAGCCCAGTAAACTCTCCGGCCCAATGAGCACTCCAGCCCAGTAAACACTCCCTCCTAATGAGCGGCCCAGTAAACACTCCGGCCCAATCAGCATTCTGGCCCAGTAAACACTCCGGCCTGATGAGTGACCCAATAAACTATCCGGCCCAATGAAGAGCAGCCCGGTAAACCTACACCTAGGCCCCCTTTAGGCACACAGCCTTGCAGCCCCTCTACGCACACAACCCTACAGCCCCTCTACGCCGTCCTACAGCCACCTACATCCGCGACCCTACAGCCACCCTATGGTACGCCACCCTGCAGCCACCCTATAGCACGCCCTCTCCTGAGCTTGTAATCAATGCCTTTAGCTGCTGCTCGTAAACACGCAGCTCATAAAGTACCCGCCCAGAGAGGACGTCGCAGGCCCTCTCCCCGCTTTCTAGAGCCCTTATATGGTAATCCATGGGGATCCTAAACCTAATCCTGATCCCCACGAGCTCAGACTCCACTATAGAACTTGGAATGGAGTTCGCTTCGAACGTCCACTCTTCCCTCTCAATATCCAGGGTGTTATCCCTAACGAGCATTGACACCCAGATATCCTCCTCCCCGGATGACTCTCCATCCTCACTCTCCTCGTCATCCCCTCTCCTTGGAGCGTAGAGCACGAGAGCCAGAGCCCCATCCCATGGGACAACTTCCAAGGAAGAGACCTCTTCGCTGGAGGAAACTCCCATTGCCTCCTCCAGCTCCCTGGAAAGATCCTCGCTTATATCACTCTCGGACATCTTACTCATCAAATTATTTTTGGGGTTACCTCCTAGAAAAATCGAGCACTCTCAAAATTCTTCTCTAGCTATGAACTCTCAAAAATGCAAGTGAGAAATGAAAGAAGCACGGATCCTCTTTTATAGAAGCCGGGGCAGCAGAATCGAGAGGCATTAACTCAAACTCTCCAAATGAAGCGACACACCCTTTGCTGTCACTGAGGTGCCGTATTTATACCCTGAGGTGACAGCTGTCAATCTAAGCACGCCTCTTACTGTCACCAAAGCACCGTCATTTAACGTCGGCTATCATTGTTTGTTACGCCTGTAAAAAGGGAAACTTAGTGGGCCTAAAATGAGGAAAAAGCCCACGTATGCAAGAAAAAAGAAACAACGTGAGCATAATTTCTCCAAGTCTTGATCACTCGGACAAACTCTCCTGGTCTGAGCATTTGAGCTGCTTGTCAAACACTAGGACAAGTTCTCCAGGTTCGAGCGTTTGAGCTGCTTGTCAAATGCTCGGACAAGTTCTCCAGGTCCGAGCGTTTGAGCTGCTTGTCAAACGCTCGGATAAGTTCTCCAGGTCCGAGCGTTTGAGCTGCTTGTCAAAACGCTCGGACAAGTTCTCTAGGTCCGAGCGTTTGAGCTGCTTGTCAAAACGCTCGGACAAATTCTCCAAGTCCAAGCTTTTGAGTAGCTTGTCAAACGCTCGGACAAGTTCTCCAGGTCCAAGCGTTTGAGTTGATTGTCAAACACTCGGACAAGTTTTCCAGGTCCGAGCGTTTAAGCTGATTGTCAAACGCTCGGACAAGTTCTCCAGGTCCGAGCTTTTAAACTACTTCGCAAACACTCGGACAAGTTCTCCAGGTCCAAGCTTCGCGAAACAGTTGTCAGACGCTCGGCCAAGACTTATCCTAGTTCAAGCATTTGAAGCTTCTCCCACATTGTGCCCAAAATCAAGTTCATTTTACTGAATAAGTATGAAAGGCAAGGATATCATGCATGACAAAGATTGAAAGAAAGACATTTTATTAATTCAAAAGAATTACAACTAACAACCTCGAAGTACAAGGAAAATATGGCCCTAACGGCCTCGAAGTACAAAGGGAAAACCAAAACACCAAGCTTTTTAGGCAGTCTAGTACACAAGCTGCCTCACCCTCTTCAGCCCTCTTCAGTTTCCTTCTTGAGCCTGAAAGCCCTCACCTACCATGAGCAGTTCCAGACCCAAGGGATTTCCTCAACCACTCCCTCTCAGAATCTGGAAGAGGTCCTTGTTCCCACTCAGAATCTAAAAGAGGTCCTGACTCCTGCTTGGAATCAGGAAAAGGTCTTTACTCGTTGAACGACATTCCCCCTCCAGAGTGGGCCCATCCACCCTTTTGGATTCCATAAATCCCTTAAGGAACTGCTGACTCCCCTCCCTCGTTGAGACCCTCACCATTAAAATTTTCTACGTGACCCCTCAGTCAGAAGGTACGACCAAACCTCTCTATTCTCGAGAAACTAAACTTGTTTCACTTTAAAAGAAAAAGTGTTAGAGGCCCCTTTTATAAGAAGGGAAAACACATTCAACGAGAGGATTTAATGCAAAAAATGGAGAACAATGAGACTTTACGGTTTCGAGGCTACTTACACTTCTCCAGACGACTCTTCGTTTCCCGAGCATGACGAACCGACTCCCAACGACGGCCATCCCAAACGTAAGTTTGACTCACACATACATCTTCAGCTCCATTAAAATCCCGTGCCACACAATACTTCCTTAAATACATAAATATACTCAAGGAAGTGGGGGGCCTGTGATGTGGCCCAAAATACTCCGGCTCAGTAAACGCTCTGGCCCAATGAGCACTTCGGTCCAATAAGCAGCCCAGTAAACTCTCCGGCCCAATGAGCACTCCGGCCCAGTAAACACTCCCTCCCAATGAGTGGCCCAGTAAACACTTCGGCCCAATGAGCACTCTGGCCCAGTAAACACTTCGGCTTGATGAGTGACCCAATAAACTCTCCGGCCCAATGAAGAGCAGCCCAGTAAACCCACACCTGGGCCCCCTTTACGCACACAGCCTTGCAGCCCCTCTACGCACACAGCCCTACAGCCTCTCTACGCACACAGCCCTGCAGCCCCCTCTGCACCGTCCTACAGCCTCCTACATCTGCGACCCTAGTAAACACTCCAGCCTAATGAGTGACCCAATAAACTCTCCGGCCCAATGAAGAGCAACCCGGTAAACCCACACCTGGGCCCCCTTTACGCACACAGCCCTGCAGCCCCTCTACGCCGTCCTACAGCCACCTACATCCGCGACCCTATAGCCACCCTATGGTACGCCACCCTGCAGCCACCCTACAGCACGCTCTCTCCTGAGCTTGTAATCAATGTCTTCCCATGGGTGGATGGCTATAAATAAGCCCAGGTATGAAATTCATAGGCATTCAGACTTATTTGCTTTCACTCCAATTACTTAAGCCTTCGGTTTCTCTCTTAAAGCCCTCGGCTTCTCCCTAAAGTCCTCGTGCTAACTTAAGCTTTGGAGTGCCTTCGGAGGTCTCCCCCTCCCCTCATTTCGAGGGCCTTTAGTTCATCCCTATTACTTGTGTAGGGCTCAGGCTATATCAGCACCCCAGCCACGTCAGCTTCCAGGCCATGTCAGCACTAACCGTTTTTCGGCATCAACACTAATAAATACTAGTAACCAACCTCAAAAGGATTGAAACTATGCCCTCATGGAGAGTAGGAGCTCAGAATCCTTAATTAGGCTAAATGCCTTCTTAGGGGAAAAAGTGGAATCAACAAGCGCTTTCCCTGTTAGGAATCAAGGGATTAGTATCAATAATAATGATTTCAATCAAAATACTAATGTGAAATGCTTTCAGAATCTATTAGTTGATGAGCAGGTTTGACAACTTCCAATGTACAGTGGAGATCAACTTCAAACTCTTGTATCAAAAAAGCTTGTACTAAATGGATGTGTGGAGCACATGAACTGAAACTTTTTTTCCTATGGCTGGAAAGAGTCAAACTTAATGAGTCTGGAAGCTTTCCAGAATAGAAGCTTTATGCTTCATGCTTTGGGGATATTAACCAAATCTTTGAACAATTGAGGTCTGTCAGTCCTGCACTTGACTGGCCCAGAAGCTTATGGTTTCGACTATAAGTAGCTTCCACACATAGAAGCATAAGGTCGCATGTACGACCTTGATGAGAAAGCTTTTTGTGTATTTCATTCAGTTGGAAGCTCAACCAACTTACACTGCCCTTGTGATTTTGAATTTCAAATCACAAGAGCAGTGGAAGGCATTGTTTACACCCTAAGATTCTACCCAATTACAAAGTTTCGTGCTCGGGTAAAAATGAGAGAAGTTGTCTTCCAGATTTCTAAGTGCAAAGGCAGTTGTATGCATCAAGAGTCCAGATTTCTAGAATCAACTGAGTACAAAGGCGATCGTGTGCAATAAGATTTTAGATTTTTGGGATCAAGTGAGTGTCAGACTTCCAGATTCTTAGGTACGTAATCCATCATATGCACGTGCGACGGATAGAAATCATGTTAAGAGTAGTCAAGAGTAAGTCAACCTTTCTAGGACTTGTGTCAACCTTAGATTTCAAGCACTAAGTTGTGGGACAAGTGTCAAAGTAGAATAATGATGATCCAAAAGTCTAGGAGGCAGTTAGAGCTGAAAGTAGGAATGTTGTTGCCATGTTGAGAACATGGACCATGTGTCGGAAGTTGAAGGTTCCAAAAACGTCGAATCAGTTTTAGAAGCAGTTTATGGGTAGATACTCTACATCTTTGTGCTGAAATGTATTAGTGCGAAAACTGATTTTGTAAAGGGTCCTTGACCATATCCTTCAATGTAATTTATTTTTCTCATACACTATATCTTTATTTTACTGCATTTCCTTTAGATTTCCAGCAACTTTGCACCGTAAATTTTTTTAGGCGTAGTGCTAAGTTACAATCTTTAGTTATAAATCCTTACCTAAAATAGCAATCCACTGCACATTCAACGAACCTAAGAACCTTTACACAATTGCTTGATCTTATCAAGTTTGACCTTTTGATCTCCAGATCTGGCATGTTGGCACAATTATCAGTTTCAAATTTTCAAGGGAAACAAGCGGGGATGTGGAAAGGTACTTCTCGTCTTATTTTAATAAAAAATAAATAAAACAAACCTCTTAAACACATGAAACCTAACCAACAAAGATTTCAATTCAAACTTGATCTGAAGTCAATGTTACTAATATATCGGTTTTTTATATTTTTATAATGTGCTTGAAAAAGAAAGTGAAAAAAATAAAATAATATAAATAAATAAGAGAATATTATAGTCCGTCTTACCTCTAAAGCAGAAAAATTTTATCCTATGAGATATCCCTTCTTTCCTTCATCTTATCCACTAACCATACCCATCATTATCATCATCTAATTGGAAATTGCCATTGAACTCTCCAAAAGTATCGTAAAGAATGTTGACCTTAAGAAAAAAAATTTGGACGTAATATCTTCCCCATATAATTTGTGTAATAGCATTTACAAATTACAATGAACATGACCACAGTACTGTAAAATCCATTTCTCATTTTATCTTTGTCAAGATCTTTGTTGTTTACTTGGTCTCGTCCATTTTCAGCTTCAACATAATTGACTCAGAAAGTAGAGAAATAAAACCAAATTAAATCCCAAGTTTAACTTTACAAATGGCTGAAGTACAAAACTTTACAGCAGATGAACATGATACTGCTAGTAAAATTTTGAGTCGGTCGCACAAACCACTTTAGAAAGCCTAGGGCCTAGCACTATGATCATCAGATATGGTTTCTTCAGAAGATGCATCACTATCTATTATGACCAAGTCATCTGGTTTATTAGCATGATACAAAGATGCCCTGCTTGATTCAGGTATTCTCTCTCTCACTCCCATGGAGAAGTTGAACCGACAAGCACTACTGGATGGCTGCTCGTTACTTTCCCTCAAACTCTTTCTATGGATTCTGTTTCTCAATCCTAATTGTAGTTCACCACGGTCGAACAGAGGTTGGGTGACCTGTAATGTCCCTGGATGAGGCGTGGATGAAACAACTGGAAGCAGATTTGGTTCACTCGGCCTCAGAGGAGTACTTACAGCTTCTCTAAGCCAGTGGGGCAAATCACCCTTCACTTCCAAACCAGTGAATGGGCCATTGGTTGGCAAGGAATCACATCTTGGAATGCTCCTGCTTCCTGAATGATTTAGTGGATCCTTATCATACATTTCATTTTGAAAGTTCAAATGAGTCCTCTGGTGACTGATAGGTCTCTGGAGCCGTTCAATGCCATTATCCTGAATATTTGCAAAGTTAAAACATTGCCTCTTTGAGACACTACCCTCTCTCGGAGCATATAGATCACCAAGTGAAAGTTGGGTTTCATCAATTGCATTTTCTCTCCAGATTCTTGTTTTCGGACAGAAGAAGCCACCATTATAGTCCAAATAGATCCCCTGTGGTTTTGAATACTTAACTTGAGAAACACACTTTCCTTTCAGAAGTTTAGCTTGCTCCTCTTCCCATCGCTCAGACAGGTCTCTTGCTACCCTCCGTGATGAAAAGTGCAATCTAGGATCCCTCAACATTGCATCCCAATTGCCCCTTCCATGTCTCCTCACACCTATCCAAAGAACATCTAATTCCTCTTCAGACCACATGCTACTGTATGGCTTTAGTTGCTCTTGAAAAGTGCCTCTTCCATTCGTATCTCTTGCTCGACTCACGATGCTGCCGAGCATCAGCTTGTGTCTAAGAATTGATGATGTCTGATTAACTGAGGACTTGGGTACTGCATCCTTCATAAACTCTCTAAGTTCATTGCCAGAGTTCAACAATGGAAATGTGGTGAAGCTATTCTTGGAAGCACATCCTCCAATTTCAGATTCTATCGGCAATGATAAGCCTAAGAAGATTGGAGTTCTTCCTGAAGTTTGTTTCCACTGATTATTTTCAGTTCCAAACCGAGGAGATTTTCTTTCTTCCCTTATCATACTAGTGGTCAATTCTGGTCTTTTAGTCGTTGAGTGGGACATGCTGTTGCTTTTTTCTTCTGAAAATAACTGGAATCGTGTAAAAGAGTTACAGTTTACTTTCAATGACTAACAGACACAAGTATGAGAAAGAAGTGCTGACAGATAACAGATAAAAACAGCATATATAGTATCTGAAAGAATTACCTGCAGATATTTCTTCATTGATGTAATATCCATTGAGGACGCAGGAGAAGATTCATTATCATCTCTGCACTTGGGCCCAACTTCTTCCACAAGAGTACATGTACGTCCAAGAGCATCTGCATGGTGTATTGATAGAGATTCCCCAACTCTTTCAGTTGTGACTTCCCCTGAAGGAGATGCTTCATGCAAAGAAATGGTGTGACTTCTGCTTGTTGAGTCCAATGAATCTGGATGAGTTTCTGATGCAGCATGAGAGGGTTGCTTCCGGAAATATGAATTAATAACAATGGCACAGTCGGATGTACCATATGAATCTGTAAATAGGAGCTGATTTAAATAAATCATGCAGAAAGTATTGTGAAAATATAATTATATTCTGTTTATGAAAAAGAACAAAACAGAACTCTAATGTCAGAGTTGAAGCACAAAAATGCCAACTGATAGAGCTACTAACTCAAGTCTATGCCAATCATGTTGAAAGGCTGTGTAAACAAATCATACCAGAGGGAATGACAGATTGGTTTAGACAAGGTAGCGATCCCTCTCCTGAAATTTCTGGCACTATTTCTGCTTTCACTCCATTACTTGACAAGACTTGAGACCCCTCTTTAATGCATACCAAAAATTCAGGGTTATGTGTCTGTTTATCAGTAATTATGGTACCAGAAGCAGTCTCTTTATATGCACCATTTAAAGATATTTTCAAACTATTATGAAGATCTTTTTGGACCTCCATTGCAATTTTGGAGCTCTGGCATAGTACTGGTCCAGAAACAGGTGAAGCAACCTTGCATATGTTTTCACCATCACGTGATTGTTCTCCCTCGCATACCAAACTATTCAAAGTGAATTAAAAACAGAATTATTTAATTGACCTTAAAAAATTCCAATTTTGAGAATTAACTTGAAGAGCTCATTCCAACTTACATCTTAGTTTCCACAGTAGATCCCAGATGAGTGCATGCAGACTCCACATCTTTCATCTGTCACATGCATATCACATTTTGAATGTAGATTACCATAAAACTGAATAATAAAAACATAACAGCTTCTCTAATCCTCAGATGTATTGAGACAATCTGCCCACATCTTATATCAAAGTATTATATTTAAGCGATGTCACTCCTAATGTAGAATTTCGCCTAATTAACTTTCAAATTTTTATGGTTTTTCCCCCTTCAATTAATTATTGGGATGAGACCATTAACAATTTGAAGGTTGTCACAAAAGAAGAAACAAATTTGAGATGATTTCTTTCCATTATTATTAACATCTTTAATTAATTAGGCAAACTTCTAGACCAGGTATGATTGTCAAAAAAATTAATACTTCATACAGTTACATGCCAAAATAAAAAATTCATGTACCTCAGTACCTCCCATGCATTTTACCCTATTTCTAAAAAACCTTGCACTGTAAGAAAATAAGTTCATAAAAAAAAAAAAAAAAAAAAAAGACTCTAAACAAGGCCATGCATTGAATAATCAAAAATGCTAACAGCTTAAATTGATCATCAAACATATTGGGATTATATTAAGCTGTATTTCTAAATACCCCTGCACCACAAGTTCATGTACTCAATAATAAAAAAAATGACAGCTTCTATGATCCTCAAATGTATTGAGACTATCTGCCCACATCTTATTCTATTGATGATTTAGTATGACTATTTATAAATTTAAGATTTTGGTTCATATTTCCATACCCAATCAATTTCCTATTTTAAATTCTTAGATAATTTCTATTTGATTTCCGAAACATTGTCGTGTAAAATTAATCATTTAAATGGAATTTATGCCTTGTTCATTGCAGAGGGTTCTTTAGTAATAGGATTAAATAGGTGGTAATTACTCAATTGAGGTTCCTTGTACAAGAGTAACGGGCTGAAAGTAGAGAGGACTTAGTAGTAGGATTGGGCATTCATTAAGGATTGTACGATTCATGATTCGATTCGATTCGATTCATGCCCTAAACGATTCAAATTGGTATGCATAATCGAATTAATCCTCAATCGGTGCCAAATCAACCTAATCATATGATTCGCCTGATTCTAAGCCTAAATTTTTCATTATTAATAATTATAAAAATTATAGGAAAAGGGTTTAAGACTCAAGATGTTTGGGGTTAAAAATAAACATAGTCCATTAGTTTTCCTCTTTCATTTGTGTTCTAGAAATTTAGGGTTCTAGGACTTTGTAAAGTAACATCGCTATAAAACATTCATATCTTTGATATCAATCAATATTAGTTTATTTAGAAGCATGTTGGGTATGAGGATTTTTTAAGATTTTGGTCTTTTAAGGTGAGTATTTTTATACTGTAAAGAAAAATTAGACATATGTTTCATACAAACATACACGGGCGCGCACACACAGAGTCATATATATAGGGGAATGTGAGGCCGGGCAGAATAGCGATTATTCTGCAAGCTAGTTTCAACAGAGAATTCGCAAGGAAAAAAAACACAATTTTATTCAATAATAATAATAATGTCTTTTCCGTATGTAGCTTCCTTGTTTATAAGGTCAAAGCAAAAAAGGCAAAAATCCCCGAAAACATAATCCTGGGGAAAATTATGAAAATTACTAAAATTAAGCGATTGTATTAAGGCAGAATCAACGGCAGTCAATTCTGACTTGAATACAAAAGGAAATTGCAAATGGAAAGTTTCTTAAAACTGAAAACTGTAAAATTGAAGGCCTAAACGTCGTTTTTTGGCTTAAAAATAACTATGCGCAGGCAAAGTCCTGAGTTTTGACCGGGGGCCTGTTTCCAATCAGACTAGGGTCTTCGGGGCCCGATCTGAGCCCGTGGCACACAAAACGATGTAAACCACACCCTTAGATTTGGATCGATCCAACCGTTCTAGGTAGTCCACCTGCCATCTTTGCGTTGATCTGCCAACTCAAGGTATCTCAGTACCAACAACGTGCTAACTGACAACTCAGCATCATCTGACTCGGATCCTCCTGCATCAGAATGCCTACACTTAATGCACAAGTTAGCATTGTGCCCAAATTTCCTTGTATCAAAATTGTCCCTGCCACCTCACAAGTAGGGACTTTTTTGTTTTTTTTCTCTCTTCAGATAACAGAAACAGTAAACAGGAGGAAACAAGCCTCATGTGCAGCTCACGGTGCGTGAGGTGCGTGCGACATCTCTGACAGAGATCAGCTGTCAGGTTTTTAAGGAATAGCCGATCGACCGTCTCCGATAATTTCTATGGTGTCGGTTGAAGCTAACAGTCACCAAAGGAGGGATTTCCCATGGTGGCCGGTTCTGAGAATATTTTGGCGGCGGGTGAGAGTGTTACGGATGGTGGATGGTGACAGGTTATCGTAGGAAAGTAGATCGGCAACCTCTAATCCAATGATGTCCGCGATGCATGGTAACGTACAACACCTTTGCCGGAAATCGCACTACTTTCCGATGAGTTAAAGAAAAATAAAATGGTTTTATTCAATTATCATACTGCCCTAGCATTTCCTTTCAACTAAAGTCAATATATGGGGGTATTTTGGTCCAAATAAATGTGGGGACAATGCTAACTTGTGCTTGAAGTGTGATTTGAGCATTCACATGTCAAATATATTAAATATATACTATATATATATTATATTTGTTTATAACAATATAGCTTTATATTCTAACAAACAATATAGGTATATCATATAGTGCACTTTTTCGATAAGGTTACATGATCATCCATAGATTAATTTATAACACACTATATTTCGTTGTTCATGTTATTTTATTTATTTTACATGTCATTTACAATTGATTTTGAGAATTTTAACCAAATCTTATGATTCTCTGATGGAGTACAAGCGATATCGTAGAGTTAGGGAACTTAATTTAAGTACGGAGGATAATTATGTACTGGGAAATATTAAGAATGATTATCTTAATTAGTTTCCTTATTGGAATAGGATTTGGATTAGGCTTATTTTCTCCCATTGTTATCTTATCTGTTATTCTTATCTTCTTAGGATTTATTCTTATCTTTAGGTTAGTATTTTCCTATATATATGGGAAATTCATGTGTTATTTGGTAGCTTATGAATGAAATCAAATTAAAAATATTACTTTTCACACTCTGTGATTGAGTGCTGAGTTTTTCCATGTGATTTGGGATTGATTCACGTGATTTGGATCGTTCTATCTTTATTTCCTTGTTTTTAAAATTCCTTGGGTACTGTCCTATATCAAGTGGTATTAGAGCCCAAACCTCGATCCCCCATCACTATTACCATCGCACAAAAACTCATCTGAATACACCCACCCAAACACGTCCTGACACCAAATCAGCTTTGAAAAAAAAAAACTATCAAAAAACCATCGTAAAGTAGACGTCCACCATTAGCCACCGTCATGCATCGACGCCGCCACCTGAAGACTCCCCCGACCACACCACCCTGATCGAACTACTCCCCACTACTCCGATCTGGTATTCACGCGCCGTGAACCCACCGAAAAAAGGCCAAAAACCTCCTCAACCACTGCAACACCTCAGCCTCGATCTACCTCTTTTCGGCCACCCAACGCTTGATCTAGGACCACAATCAGAACAATTAGCCTCCCGCGACTAAAAGCCGAGAATCCCAACACCAGCCGCCACCGTCTCAACCCTCAAATCCTCCACAACCCATCTGGATCTTTCGCGGCCCGATCCAGTGCCGCCAGCCACCATCTGCCAAGTATGACCCACTGTTGTGACCGGTGTCACAATTCCGACCGCCCCCTACATCCCTGGCCCGAAATACCCAAGATCCAAGCCGACCGGATCCGACCTAGTCAACAAATTCAGATTTGCCTTTGACTCAACCACACGGCCCGAGCCAAGTCACCAACCAAGCCGAGCCAGCATCTGAGCCAAAAAAAAATCAGGTTTCCTTTTTAGTTTACTGCAATTATTGTATTTTCAGATTTTTAAAATAGATAAATAAAAAAAAAATATATCAACAATATATATATATATATATATATATATATATGTTTGAGCTATTTCAGTTTGCTATCATATCTTACCGTACTAGGACTCGTATTCGAAACCTACAAGCTCAACTATAAGTGCTTACTCTCACTTGGATGAGTTGAAATCCAAAGCGATCCACTTTGGTTGGCATTATCTTCTTCGAAGTATGTATGAAGAACACGAAGAACTTAAATATTGGGTTTATCGTGATGAGAGACGACTTGAAGAATTGCAGCACCAATATAAGTATGTGTATGAGCATAGTTCTCAAGATGTCCATGCTTTGAATAGTAATGGCGATAATGTTTTGATGATGAAGGAGTTGCTTTGAAAAATTATTATTATGCTCCTACAAATGCTTACCATGGTTGTGTTGGGTATGAGCGTGCTTACGGAAGTTATGAAGGCTATGGTATCTACGATGAACTTGTGATAGACCAGAAGTCCAACCCAATAGCTTCATCCCCAACTCGAGAGACGATAATCCAATTGCTAAAAGAATGTAAAGAATTGTGCAAGCCCTTGAATATTGTGACAGTGAAAGCTGATCCCGAGCTTGATAACTCAAAACCCACTGATGATAGGGAAGACTCCAAAGAGTAACAAGAGAATATTTTGGAATACGAGCCAGTTCAAAGCCAAGATAAAGTCAACGAGAAAGAAGATATTCAAGTGGAGGTTGCACCTGTTGAGTCAATTCCTTGTGCAATTGACTTTGTTGAGCCAGTCCATCAAGATTTTATTGAGCATATTGAGGATGTTGAAAAGACTTAAGACAAAGATAAAGACAAGCTTGATTGTATGATTGAGGTTCAAGTTGATACACATGCCTTGGATATTGATTTTATCCTACGTACCTGGTTTCAAGCACCTCGGCAACAAGCATTCCCAACGCAATTTTTTCCACCTCCTAGTGACTTTGACTTCCCTGAGTTTCATGACTTTTCCTTATTTCTCTACAAATCAGAGTTGTTGATCCTCAAACATTTTGCAACTCGAGGTCGAGTTCTTTCGAAGTAGTAGACTTAGGGAATTTAATTTAAGCACCGGGGGATATTTTAATTATGGGGATAATTATGTAATGGGAAATATTAAGAATGATTATCTTAGTTAGCTTCCTTATTGGAATAGGATTATGATTAGACTTTATCATCTCCATTGTTATTTAATATGTTCTTATCTTCTTAGGATTTATTCTCATATTTAGGTTAGGATTTTCCTATATATATATGGGAAATTCATGTGTTATTTGACAGCTTACGAATGAAATCATATTAAAAATATTACTTTTCATACTCTGTGATTGACTGTTAAGTTTGTCCATGTGATTTGGACTATTATCCCAATGTGATTTGGGATTGATCCATGTGATTTGGATCGTTCCATCTTTATTTCTTTGTTTTTACAATTCCTTAGCTATTGTCCTGCATTATTCTCGATTCACAAAATTATGATTTCGATTCACCATTTGAATCTCGATTTAACAATATGATAGGGAATGGTAAGGTGAAGAGGACAGTTGAAAATAAAGGAGGAAGGGAGAGAAAAGTTTTAGGAGAATGGGTGATGAGAGAAAAAGACTTATTTGTTACTTTCCCCCCTTGGTATTTATATTGTATTATCTTAAGGAAACCAGGAAACTACAAAATAGGAAACATAGTTATAAGGAAAGTGAATTGTTAACACTCCACCTCAAGTTGGTGCATAGATATCACACATGCCCAACTTGCCTAAGACACTATGAAACATTTTGCTTGCTACTCCTTTATTTAAAACATCACCCAATTGCTTTGCTGTCTTTACTAAAGGAGTAATCATGCCGAAATCAAGCTTCTCCTTGATAAAATGTCTATCCACCTCAATATGCTTGGTTCGGTCATGCTGAACCGGATTATGGACAATGCTAATTGATGTATTAATATCACAATACAACCTTATAGGACCATCATTTTGAATTTAAGTTCTCGTAGCAACATACGAATCCAAATTAACTCACAAATATCGTGGGCAATAGCCCAAAATTCTACCTCTTCACTAGATCGAGCCACAACCGCTTGTTTTTTACTCCTCCACATCACGATACTACCACCCACAAAAGTAAGATACCTGAAGGTTGATCTTCTCATTGATCCAGCCCAATCTGCATTTGTATAACATTCCACCCGCATGTGATCTTGTCTAGAGTACAGAAGACCCCTTCCAGGAGCACTCTTTAAGTATCGAAGAATGCAATAGACAGCTTCCATGTGGGATTCCCTTGGAGCATGCATAAATCACTTCAACTGCATAAGCAATATCTGGACGTGTACGAGAAAGATAAATCAACTTTCCAACAAACCTTTGATACCTTCCTGTATCAGCAGGAACACCATCGTTGTCTTCTTCTAGTTTTAGATTATGCTCTATTGGTATGTCAACTGGTTTACAACCTAGTAAACATGTTTCTTGGAGAAATTCAAGAACATAGTTTCGCTGCGAAATGAAGACACCTCTCCTTGATCTGGCTACCTCTGTGCCAAGAAAATAGTTTAAGTTCCCTAAATCTTTGATTTCAAACTCCTTCGCTAAATAAGCTTTGAGTTTAGTCATTTATGTGTCATCATCACCTGTTACAATAATGTCATCAACATAAACAATCAAAGCAATTACCTTTCCTTGAGGTGAATGCTTGATGAATAAGGTGTGATCACTCAAACTTTGCAGATAGCCATATCTCAGCATAGCTCGGGAAAACCATTCAAACCATCCGCTAGGAGACTGTTTTAACCCATACAAAGCTTTTTTCAGTCGACACATTTTTCTTGAGTCTAAAGTAGTGGAGAAACTGAAGGAATGTCCATATACACTTCTTTCTCTAAATCTCCATGCAAGAACGCATTCTTCACATCAAGTTGTAGCATGGCCAACTTTTATTTGCAGCTAAAGATAGTAGGACCTTGATAGAGTTCATATTGGCCACTGGTGCAAAAGTTTCTTGATAATCAATTCCATAGGTCTGAGTGAACCCTTTATCTACCAATATGGCCTTGTATCGTTCTATAGACCCGTCAGCCTTATGCTTCACTGTATACACCCACTTGTAACAAGCAATCTTCTTTTCATTAGGTAATTCAGTGAGATACCAAGTATTGTTTTTTTAAGAGTTTCCACCTCCTCAGACATGGCATCTCTCCACCTAGAATCTCTCAAAGCATCTGGTCAATTATGAAGAATAGAAACAAACAACTAGGATGCAAAAGTATGATAAGATGACGAGAGATAACAATGAAACAAAGTGGGATATAGGATGCTGAGTACAAACCCTAGTACCATTATGAAGGGCAATAGGAGCGTCAAGATTAGAATCAGAATCAAGTACTTTAAAGGACTCACCTAGTTCCAAGGATTCTGATTGGCAAGTGGGAGTATGAGGAATGATCTTATCCTTTTGTCTCCTTGAATATACATTGAGCTCCACATTGATTGGCTCACTATCAATTTCCTTGGCTAGATAATTCTGGTTTTTCATTGCTCATCTCTTCAACCACTAAAAGAGACTTAGACATCATTGTAGGGAAAACGGGAAACAAAGATTGCTCTTCACTCCCCTGCAGTGTCAGATGGTAAAAAGTGTGGATGAGATTCAAAGAATGTCACATCCAAAGAAACAAAATGCTGACCAGAAGGAGAATGAAAACACTTGTAGCCTTTTTGAGTAGATGAATAACCCAGGAAAACACATATGAGAGAACGAGGATCTAATTTATCACGAGATTGACCGTGAACATGAACAAAACAAGTACAACCAAAAACTCGTAGAGGAAAAATAAAAGGAGTAGATGGTGGGGACAATGTCTCAAGTGGTGTTTTGAAATCAAGTACCCTAGAAGGGAAACGATTTATGAAATATGCAGTTGTCAACACAGCATCACCCCAATAAAGTTTGGGAACATGCATTTGAAACATAAGAGATCTTGCAACCTCCAGAAGATGATTTTTACGTTCAACAACATCATTCTATTGAGGAGTTTTTATAAAAGTGGATTAATGAACTGTCATGTTCCTCCAAGTACGAAGAAAGACCACTGTTAAAATACTATTTACCATTGTCAAAACGAATAATTTTAATGGAGGCATTAAACTAAGTTTGAACCATACGATGAATGATTTTAAAGATACAGATCCCCTCACTTTTTGCTTTCATAAGATAAACCCATGTGGTACGAGAACAATCATCAAAACCATCGAAAACTAGAGATGGATATAGTACGAGAGGGACCCCAAACATCAGTATGAACGATAGTAAATGGCATATAACTTTTATTAAAACTTAATGGAAATGTAACACGATGATGTTCAACAAACTCACAAGTATCACATTGAAATGAAGATACATCCAAATGAGAAAATAAAGATGAAAATAACTGATTCAACAAAGCAAAAGGTGGATGTTCTGAGCGTCTATGCCATAACCACACTAAATCATAAGACTTCTCATGACTAGTAGAATGATGAGCTTGCATCACCTGAGCCAACTCGGAGATAGCAGAATCCAGAAAATAAAGGCCATCCCTCTCTTTACCACTGCCAATCGTCCTTCATGTTATCAAGTCTTAAAAGATGCAATAGGAAGGGAAAAAGGTCACACTACAATTAAGAGATTGTGTAGTACTACTAACAGACAAAAGGTTAGTAGCAAGATTTGGAACATGTAAATCAGAAGATAACATCATCTCAGAAAAAATAGGAATTTAGCCTTTACCCGCAATGGAGGATAAAGAACCATCAACTATTTAAACTTTATCTTTACCCGAACAAGAATCCAGTAGACTCACCAGTCATGGGATCAATGGCCCCTAAGTCAATGACCCAAGGATAAGAGAAATCAGAGGATGCTTTGAGAGCCACATCAAAATTACCTAAATGAGCATAAAAAAAAGCGGCTACAGAGGACGTATCCAATTTAGACAGTAGATACCTAATAGTGTGTGTTCATGTTAAAGTATAAGGGTATTTTTATACTTTGTCATTATTCAGTTCTATGACTACTGACCTTAGGGTTGGTAAGCTATTCATCTAATAATTGTGGCATGGTATCAGAGCGTGAGTGGGACATTGATTAAAAAAACAAAAAAAAAAACAATGCTACACTTCTTCCTCGTAACAACCGCCACCCCAAAACCCTAGCAACATGGTCGTATAGTGCACACTTCAGCTTGGCCCGTTTTCAGCCCTCTTTGACCTGGTTCCTCAAGGCTGACCCGGTTCATCTTCTCTGGTTCAGACACAATTTTCTGCTTCAGTGGTTTTTCAGATCCGTTGACCCATTCGGATCTGTGAGATAAACAAAAAAAAAAACATTATGTCTTGGTGTCATTAATGATCTCTATTTTTTGTTTTTTATTATTGATGGGTTTCTAGTTTATGTTTTCTGCTATTTGGTGGGACACCTATTTCGTTTTGGATGGTACAAATTATGCACAATGGGCTACTACTATTCAGCTATATTTTATCGGTGAGGATAAAGAAGCTCATCTTCTTATCGAGACTCCTCTTAAGACTTCGACTGATTCGAATGATAGTAAGGTTTGGAGACGTGATGATGATAAATTAATTGGTTTGTTGTGGAATTCTATCGAGCCACCGATTGTTAATATGTGTTCCCATCTTCGGACGTGCAAGAAAGTTTGGGATTACTTACGGTTCTTGTATTCCAATAATCTTACTCGAATATATGACTTGTGTTCTAAGTTCTTTGGAGCCAAAATGGGTACTAAAACCCTTCTTGAGTATTTTACTAATGTGCAACTGATTTATGAAGAATTGCATTTTGTGATGCCTTTGTCTATTGATCTTCAGGTTATGCATCGACAACGGGAGCAAATGGTTGTTCTTAAATTTTTGAAAAATTTTTGGCGGGTTTGCCACCTGATTTTGACTCTATGATATCTCAGACTATTGTTAGTGGGATAGACATTGTTCAGCTTAGTCCTTCTATGTCTTTGTCATCTGTCCTTTATCTCCTGCATTCTAAATTTAATTTATTATCTGTGAGTCAACTTACTAAATGTCTTAATTGTTTTGTAACGTTTCTCCCTGATTCTGTTGCTATTCAAGATCTGAAGACAAGATGATGATTGGTGAAGGACATGAATCCAATGAACTTTACCAACTTGATCCTGTTTCTCAACCAGTTGCTTGTCCGGTTGTTGTGCCTCCTCTTCAACTACATTGCCCCCTTGGACATCCTTCCTTGGAGTATTTGAAACTTTTAGTCCCTAGTTTGCATCATGTTAAAGTATTAGAATGTGAGTCATGTCAACTGGGAAACATCATCGTGTTTCGTTAGCTTCATGTGTTCAAAACAAAATCTTTGATCCCTTTAAGTTAGTTCATTCTGATGTTTGGGGCCCTAGTCGTGTGTCTTCTAATATTGGTTTTAAGTATTTTGTCACTTTTGTGGATGACTATTCTAGGCTTGGCTTTATTTAATGAAAGACCATTTTGAATTATTCTCCATCTTTTGTACTTTCTGTGCTGAGATCAAAACACAATTTAATTTACCTGTTTATATTCTTCGTAGTGACAATGCACACGAGTATTTCTCTAAACCATTTAATTCTTTCATGCTAGCTTCTAGAATTATTCATCAATCTTCTTGCTCTCACACCTCCCAACAAAATGGGGTTGCTAAGCGAAATCATCCTCACCTTCTCGATGTTTCCCGTACTCTTATGTTTCATATAAATGTGCCTAAAATGTTTTGGGGTGATATTATCCTTACTGCGTGCTATTTAATTAATGGCTTGCCTTCATCTGTTCTCGCTGGCAAGACACCACACTCTGTATTGTTTCCACATGATCACCCATTTGCTTTGCCCCCACATGTTTTTGGGTATGTCTATTTTGTTCATCAACTTGCTCCTAGCATTGATAAACTTGCTTCTCATTCCATTAAGTGTGTGTTCCTTGGCTACTCTCGTACGCAGAAAGGATATCATTGTTACAATCCATCAACATTTCTTTGTTTCTGTTGATGTCACCTTTTTTTTAGTCCAACTTGTTCTACTATGAGTCTCATTTGATGTCGGATTTGGCTACTTCCCTTTCGTTAGATCCCTCTGTCTCCTCCTCTCTTGCCCACTTTTCCTATCCCTTTGCCTCTTTCCACATCCCCACCTCCACCCACACCGGCCCCACCTGATCACTGTCTCCAAGTGTATTCTCGTCGACCTAAACCTCTTGCTCCTCCACCAGTAGTACATGTGTCGCCAAATCCGATTCCTTCTGATCCTTCCTTTTGTGACACTGATCGTCCAGTTGCTCTTCGTAAGGGTAAGCGCTCATGCACTGCTCATCCTATTGCCTCTTATATTTCTTATGATAACTTATCTCCTACCTATGCTTCTTTTGTTGCCTCTGTGTCCGCTACCTCTCTTCCCAAGTCTCTTACAGAAGCTTTGTCCCATTCTGGGTGGAAAGCAGCTATAAAAGCTGAAATTGATGCCTTGTCTCATACCAGTACTTGGGAGTTGGTTCCTCTTCCTCTTAGCAAATCTGTTGTGGGATGTCGTTGGGTGTATGCTATCAAATTTTTTCCAGATAGTACTATTGATCGATTAAAGGCGCACCTAGTGGCAAAAGGCTATACCTAGGCTTACAGCATTGATTATTCCGAGACATTTTCTCCAATAGCCAAACTTGCCTATGTTCGTGTGTTTCTCTCTTTGGCTGCTACATTTTCTTGGCCCTTACATCAGCTTGATGTTAAAAATGCTTCCCTTCATGGTAATTTGCACGAAGAGGTTTATATGGAGCAACCTCCAAGATTTGTTGCTAGGGGGAGTTTGGGTTAGTATGTCATTTGAAGAAATCTTTGTATGGATTGAAACAGTTTCCTAGAGCTTGGTTTGGTAGGTTTAGTGAAGTAGTTATTGACTTTGGTCTAACTAGATGTGGTGTAGATCACTGTGTTTTATAGACATAGTGCATCACGCAAAATTCTTTTGATTGTATACGTGGATGACATCGTCATCACAGGAGCTTATAAACAAGGTATTCAAGCTTTGAAACAATTTCTTGGTAACAAGTTTCAAACGAAGGATGTTGGACAACTAAGATACTTTCTACGTATTGAGGTTGCACGCTCTCATCAAGGTATTTCTTTGTCTCTACGAACATATGTATTGGATCTATTGAGTGATACAGGGATGTTGGGGTGCAAACCCATAGATAATCCTATGGATCCCAACACAAAAATTTTCGTTGATCAAGGTGAGTTATTGACTGACGCAGGACAGTATAGACGCTTGGTTGGAAAACTAAATTACTTTAACTGTGTGGTTAGTCAGTTTCT
Organism: Bretschneidera sinensis; assembly: GCA_023935145.1. Classification (NCBI taxonomy): domain Eukaryota; kingdom Viridiplantae; phylum Streptophyta; class Magnoliopsida; order Brassicales; family Akaniaceae; genus Bretschneidera; species Bretschneidera sinensis. The sequence goes on along the minus strand of CM043699.1, from coordinate 69,779,250 downwards.
TGATGCTCCACGGACTAGTCATTGGGATGCAGTTATCCGCATTCTGAGATATCTTAAAAGTGCTCCCGGTTGTAATTTGTTATATCATAATCATGGTCATACTCAGATTGAGGTATATACTGATACTTCTCCATCAAATCGAAGATCCACCACAAGATATTGTGTGTTTGTTGGAGATAATCTAATCTCATAGAAAAGTAAGAAACAAATAGTGGTTGCAAGATCTAGTGCAAAGTCTGAATACATAGCTATGGCTCATACTACCTGCGAGTTAGTATGGTTAAAGCAGATTCTAGTTGAACTTTGGTTTCCACAGTCTTGTCCTATAAGATTAGCCTATGATAACCAAGCTGCTATTCATATTGCAACTAATCCTGTATTTCATGAGAGGACAAAGTACATTAAAGTAAATTGTCATGTTGTTCGAGAGTAACCATTACAAGATGTGATTCGCACAAGACATGTGAAATCTGCAAATCAGTTAGCTAATATCTTCACTAAACCCTTAGATGGAACTCAGATTAAATCTATATGTAACAAGTTGGGTGCATATAACACGCATGCTCCAACTTGAGAGGGAGTGTTAGAGTATGTTAGAGTACAAAGGTATTTTTGTACTTTCTCATTATTGAGTTCTATATAAATATGACTACTGACCTTAGGGTTGGTAAGTTATTCATCTAATAATTGTGATAGTGTGAATCTCATCTTGAGTCAAAGATCCAGAGTTAAATTCCATATAAAGACTAGGGAGTCTCATTTAGAGATGCAGTATGGTGAGCACGAGAGGGTCTAGAGCCACTACTAACTGGTCGAGAAGTACCACCAACATGACCACCTCCTCTGCCTCTATTAATTGGACGACCATGAAACTGCACAAGTATCCACTTGTGCAGTTTGTGAGAAGCGATAGGAAGGCGAAACCAGTGCTGAAGCGAGGAAGCATAACACTCTGTCGACTCTCCTCATTCTGAACATAAGCAAAGACCTTTTAAATGGATGTCAAAGGTTCTTTACCTAGAATCTGAACCCGAACCTGGTCAAACTCAAGACGTAACCCAACAAGAAATTAAAACACCCTCACTCGATCAAACGAGTTTTGGACCTTTTGTGCATTTGCAGTGCACACCATATGGAGATCCTCATAGAGATCCAATTCATGCCATAATTTACGAACCTGGTTAAAAAAAGTAAAGATTGATAATTCCTTTTGAGCCATGCCATGTATCTGCCGCTTCAACTCGAATATCTTGGCAGAGTTTTCAGCCTTAGAATAAGTCTGAGAAGCATCATTCTAAATGTCTTTAGCAGAGTCTAAGAACATGAGACTGCTACCAATATCAGGTTCAATGGCATTCAACAACCAAGACATGATCATGGAACTTTCAGATTCTCATTTCCCATACAGTGGATCATCCTCGACCGGTTCCTTAATACTACCAGTAAGATGTCCCATTTTTCCTTTTTCCTTTAAGGAAAAGAGTAACTGACCACGACCAAATAAGGTAGTTTTTTTTCATTGAGCTTGATTGAAGTAATCTATAGAGTGGATGTCATTGGGTACGGCGCTCATGCCTATACCCCATTACCCAAACTCTGTGAGACTGAACTATCCTAAGACATTGGGATTAGCCTAAAAAAAAGTTGATTTCACAAGATCCCATTACCCACACTCTGTGAGACTAAACTATCCTAAGACATTGGGGTTAGCCTAAAAAAAGTTTATTTCACAACAACCAATCAAAAATAACTACGTAAACCAGATCAGACACCAAAATAAGGAAAATAAAACTCAAATATAGATCATATTAACCTCTGATGAAGCGATACATGCTGCTGAATTGTGAAAATATCTAACAAAGATCCAACAAACCACTCCAAAACAACAAGAACAGGTAGAAACGACAAAACAGACATGTTAACAATTCACTTTCCTTATAAGTGTGTTTCCTATTTTGTAGTTTCCTAGTTTCCTTTATTGTAAGATTCTACAATATAAATACCAACGGGGGAGAATACCAAATTAGTTTTTCTCTCATCACCCATTATCCTAAAACTTTTCTCTCCACTTCTTCCTTCATTTTCAACCTTATATCAGAGCAGGTTTTTTTTCTTTAGGGTTCTAAAAAAAAATTGACGTCTGCATCGTTGGATGGGACTGAGATTCTACCAACAGGAGTGACTTTTTGAGAAGAACAAAACCCATCAATCAATTTTATGATCCGATTACTCTAGATCCATCAATTTGAGTTTTTCCTCTCAAAATTTTTCATTAGTTAAATTAGAGGCTTGGATCATGGTTCAACCACCACAGAAGGGTGCGTCTAGCGCATGGGTATGCCTCCACAAATTTTTTTGACACTTGATAGTTGATTTGGAATCATTTTGGTGGTTGTTTGGCTATTTTTTGTGATTCATGGTGCTGTTTTTCGGGCTGTTTGGCTAATTTTCTGATCGGTGAAGCTGTCTGTTTTGCCATTTCTACCTATTCTTGTGGTTCGTTGGATCTTTGTTATGTATTTTCACAGTTCATCAACATGTATTGCTTCATCAAAGGTTAATATGATCTTTATTTGAATTTTATTTCCCTTATTTTGGTGACTGATCTGGTTTACGCAGTTGTTTTTTGATTGGTTGATGTGAAATCTGTTTTTAGGCTAATCCCAATGTCGAAGGATAGATCAGTCTCACAGAGTTCGGGTAATGGGGGTCTAGGCCTGGGCGCTGTCCCAATGACACACCCACTCTACAGATTACTTCAATCAAACTCAATGAAAAAAACTATCTTACTTGGTCGCAGTCAGTTACTCATTTCCTTAAAGAAAAAGGAAAAATGGGATATCTTACTGGTAGCATTTAGGAACTAGCCGAGGAGGATCCACTCTATGGGAAATGGGAATCTGAAAATTCCATGATCATGTCTTGGTTGTTGAATGCCATAAACCTGATATTAGTAGCAGTCTCATATTCTTAAACTCTGCAAAATATATTTGGAATGTTGTTTCTGAGACTTATTCTATGGGTGAAAACTCTGCCCAGGTATTCGAGTTGAAGCGGTAGATACATAGCATGGCTCATAAGGAATTATCAGTCACTTATTTCAACCAGCTTCGTATTACGGCATGAATTGTATCTCTATGAGGATCTCCATATGGTGTGCACTGCAGATGCACAAAAGATCCAAAAACAGTTAGATCGAGCGAGGGTGTTTGAATTTCTTGTTAGGTTACGACCTAAGTTTGACCAGGTTCGGGTTCAGATTCTAAGTAAAAAAACTTTGCCATCCCTTTCAAAGGTCTTTGCCTATGTTCAGAATGAGGAGAGTCGACGGAGTGTGAAGCTTCCTTTTGTGTCTTTTCCTATATCTTATGCCTCTTCAACACTGATTTCATCTTCCTATCACCCTTCACATACTGCACAAGTGGATGAGAAAGATAAGTTATTTTGTGATCATTGTAAAAAGCCTCATCATACGAGGGATACTTGTTGGCAACTTCATGGTCGTCCAACTAATAGAAGTAGAGGTGGTGGTCGTGTTGGTGGTACTTCTCGATCAGCTAATAGTGGCTCTAGACCCTCTCGTGCTCATCATGTTGCATTTGTAAATGAGACTCCTTCTGATGGTCTTTCTATAGAATTTAACTTCGAATCTTTGAGTCAAGATGAGATTCACACTATTCGGCGTCTGATGTTTAAACTAGATACGTCATTTGTAGCCACTTCTTCTTATGCTCATTCAGATAATTCTACTGTGGCTCTCAAAGCATCCTATGATTCATCTGATCCTTTGGTCATTGACTCGGGTCCACTGATCATATAACGGGTGAGTCTACTAAATTTATTTCCTATACCACTTGTTCGGGTAAAGATAAAGTAAAACTTGCTAATGGTTCTTTATCCTCCATTTCGGGCAAAGGCTCAATTCTTGTTTCTTCTGAGATGATGTTATCTTCTGTTTTACATGTTCCAAATCTCGCTACTAACCTTTTATCTGTTAGTAGTACCACACAATCTCTTTATTGTAGTGTAACTTTTTTTCCTTTCTATTGCATCTTTCAGGAGGACGATTGGCAGTGGTAAAGAGAGGATGGTCTCCATTATCTAGATTCTGCAATCTTCGAGTTAGCTCAGGCGATGCAAGCTCATCATTCTACTAGTCATGAGAAGTCTTCTTATTTAGTGTGGTTATGGCATAGACGCTTAGGACATCCACCTTTTGCTTTGTTGAAACATTTATTTCCGTCTTTATTTTCTCATTTGGATGTATCTTCATTTCAATGTGATACTTGTGAGTTTGCTAAACATCATCGTGTTACATTTCCATTAAGTTTTAATAAAAGTTCTATGTCGTTTACTATTGTTCATACTAATGTTTGGGATCCCTCTCGTATTGTATCCATCTCTGGTTTTCAATGGTTTATGACCTTTACTGATGATTGTTCTCGTACCACATGGGTTTATCTCATGAAAGCTAAAGGTGAGGTGTTTTCTATCTTTAAAATCTTTCATCGTATGGTTCATACTCACTTTAATACCTCCATTAAAATTGTTCGTTCTGACAATGGCAAAAAGTATTTTAATAGTGACCTTTCTTCGTACTTGGAGGAACATAGAATAGTTCATCAATCCACTTATGTAAAAACTTATCAACAGAATGGTGTTGCTGAATGTAAAACTCAACATCTTCGGGAGATTGCAAGATCTCTTATGTTTCAAATGCATGTTCCCAAACCTTATTAGAGTGATGTTGTGTTGACAGCTGCATATCTCATAAATCATTTCCCTTCTAGGGTGCTTGATTTCAAAACACCACTTGAGACATTGTCCCCACCATCTATGTCTGCTCCTTTTATAGTTCCTCTACGAGTTTTCGGTTGTACTTGATTTGTTCATGTTCACAATCATATGAGACTCCTCTTCAGGGGGAGCATTTAGGGGAAAAGCAATTTTTGTTTCCTGTTCTTCCTACAATGATGTCTATGTCCCCTTTAGTGGTTGAAAATGTGAGCAATGAAAAACCAGAATTACCTGCCACTGCTAAGGAAATTGATAGTGAGAGTGAGCCTATCAATGTGGAGCTCAAGGTATATTCAAGGAGACTGAAGGATAAGATCATTCCTCATACTCCCACTTACCAATCAGAATCTGTGAGTCCTTTAAAGTACTTGATTCTGATCCTAATCTAAATGCCCCTATTGCCCTTCGTAAAGGTACTAGAGCTTGTACTCAGCATCCTATATCCAACTTTGTTTCATAGTGCCATCTCTCATCATCTTATTGTGCTTTCGCATCCCAGTTGTCTTCTATTTCTATTCCTTATATTTGGCAGGATGCTTTGAGAGATTCTAGATGAAGAGATGCCATGTCTGAGGAGATGAAAGCTCTTCAGAAAAACAATACTTGGTATCTCACTGAATTGCCTAATGGCAAGAAGACTGTTAGTTGCAAATGGGTGTATATAGTGAAGCATAAGGCCGATGGATCTTTAGAACGATACAAGGCCAGATTGGTAGCTAAAGGGCAGACCTATGGAATTGACAATCAAGAAACCTTTGCCCCAATGGCCAAGATGAACTCTATCAAGGTCCTACTATCTTTGGCTACAAATAAAGGTTGGCCCTTGCTACAACTTGATGTGAAAAATGCGTTCTTGCATAGAGATTTAAAGGAACAACTGTATATGGACATTCCTCCAGTTTCTCCACTATTTTATACTCAAGAAAAGTATGTCGACTAAAAAAACTTTGTATGGGTTAAAACAATCTCCTAAGGCATGGTTTGAGCGGTATTCCCGAACTATGCTGAGATATAGCTATCTGCAGAGTCAGAATGATCACACCTTATTCATCAAGCACTCACCTCAAAGAAAGGTAACTGCTTTAATTGTTTATATTGATGACATTGTCGTAACAGGTGATTCTGACATAGGAATGACTAAACTCGAGGCTTATTTAGCGAAGGATTTTGAAATCAAAGATTTAGGGAACTTAAAGTGTTTTCTTGGCATAGAGGTAGCCAGATCAAGGAGAGGTATCTTCATTTCACAGCGGAAGTATGTTCTTGATCTTCTCCAAGAAACAGGTATGTTAGGTTGTAAACCAGTTGACATGCCAATTGAGCAGAATCTAAAACTAGAAGATAGCGATAATGTTCCTGCTGATAGAGGAAGGTATCAAAGATTGGTTGGGAAGCTGATTTATCTTTCTCATACACGTCCAGATATTTCTTATGCAGTTGGAGTGATCAGTCTATTTATGCATGCTCCAAGGGAATCCCACATGGAAGCTGTCTATCGCATTCTTCGATACTTAAAGAGTGCTTCTGGAAAGGGTCTTCTGTTTTTTAAACATGATCACATGCGGGTAGAATGTTATACGGATGCAAATTGGGACAGATCTGTACCTGGCAGAAGATCAACCTCCGAATATCTTACTTTTGTTGGCGGTAATATTGTTACGTGGAGGAGTAAAAAACAAGCGATTATGGCTCGATCTAGTGCAGAGGCGGAATTACGGGCTATGGCCCATAGTATTTGTGAGTTAATTTGGATTCGTATACTGCTACGGGAACTTAAGATTCAATCTGATGATCCTATGAGGTTGTATTGTGATAATAAGGCAGCAATCAGCATTTTCCATAATCCGACTCAGCATGACCAAACCAAGCATATTGAGGTGGATAGGCATTTTATCAAGGAGAAGCTTGATTCCGGCATGATTTGCACTCCGTTTCTAAAGACAACAGAGCAGTTGGCAGATGTTTTAACTAAAAGAGTAGCAAGCAAAATGTTTCATAGTGTCTTAGGCAAGTTGGGCATGTGTGATATCTATACACCAACTTGAGGAGGAGTGTTAACAATTCACTTTTACAACTGTGTTCCCTGTTTTGTAGTTTTTTAGTTTCCTTTATTGTAAGATACTACAATATAAATACCAAGGGGAAGAGTAACAAATTAGTTTTTCTCTCATCACCTATTCTACTAAAACTTTTCTCTCCTTTTCTTCCTTTATTTTCAACTAGACGTGATTACAACTTCACTGATCAGAAAAATAGCCAAACAGCACCACCAATCAGAAAAAAAAATGGCCAAACAACCACTAAAACGCTTCCAAATCACGATTAAGTGTCAAAAAAAAACTACGGAGACATACCAATGCCCTAGGCGCACCCTTCTGTGGTGGTTGAACCATGATCCAAGCCTATGATTTAACAGATCAAGCAAACTTCTAGAGAAAAGGGAAGGAAAATTTTGAGAGGAAAAACTCAAATCGACGAGTCTAGAGTAATTGGATCATAAAATTGATTAATAGGTTTTGATCCTCTCAATGAATCGCTCCTGTTGGCATAATCTCAACCCCATCCAATGACATATTGTGTTTTTTTTAGAACCCTAAGGAAAAAAACCTACTCTGATACTAAGTTGAAAATAAAGGAGGAAAATGAGAGAAGTTTTAGGAGAATGGGTGACGAGAGAAAAAAACTTATTTGTTACTCTCCCCTTAGGCTTTTATATTGTATTATCTTACAATAAAGGAAACCTCGAAACTACAAAATAGGAAACACAGTTATAAGAAAAGAGAATTGTTAACAAGGACATTGGGAAGGTGAACCAAGTAAGGAAATTAGAAGCAAAGGAAATAAGGGGTGAGTGAAGTCATTCCATGGTAAAAGTAGGAAAATGGAGTAAATAAGCTAGTGGTATGTAGAGTTGTAGAAGGTAGTGTTATAGAAAGGGAAGAGAGTGAAGGAGTTAAGACAAGAAGATAGATCAAATTGGGTTGTAAAGTAAGGTAAAGGGATTAGTGATATGTGGAGGTAACTGTAAGGTTATAAGAAAGTTGTAGGAGAACAATAGAATAAGTCAAAAAGTACAAAGGGTAAAGTATGGCAATCAGTTTCGCTACAGCACCCGCTGCTCTAGCTAATTGTCCACCCTTTCCAAGTGTAATTTCTATGTTATGTATGGCCGTGCCTAAGGGTATATCGGTTGAATTAGATTCTTCTTTTTGATGGCGTAAGGTAGGGGTTGCTAGGTAAAACTAAAGTATTCTCACCTTGGTGAGCCAGATGCGGTATGTAAGATGATTGGAATGGCCCTCACCTTGCAGAGGTTGAGGTAAGTTGAGTGTGTGAAGTACCTTGGTGGAGTAATGTAGAGAGGGAACAAGGGAATTATCTTACCTTGGCGAGGTAAGCCATGAGAGAAAGAGCGATAATTTTTGAAACCAAATGATAGCTCTTAGAAAGTCCTTAAATGAGTGATCTATGGGGTATATAATACTAGAGGCATGACCTCTCCACCAACAAAAGATCTCCATGATGTGTCACAACTCAACCAATCAAATGAGATAACAAGGTTAAGTCGACAATGTCACGTGTCTAAACTAGCTATAAATAGAATAGAATAAATATAGAACCAATTAAACATAGTTGTATTCTTAAAGAAGGTCAAGGAGGGTTTGGGCAGTCTTTAACAAACCTTGATCCAAGCCAACCACCCCAAAACTCCCAAAAACAGTCCCAATAATTAGAATTATTTCAAGTACCCTGCCACTTCTCCAAAAATTAGTTCTACCTACAGCATATAAGTGATCATGTCCCATTTCTGATTATATAACACTGAAAGAAAAATAATAAATAGTAGGGATGGTCATGGAGCTCGCACGTGAACTTTCATGAGCATTAGTAAATGAATAAGTTTGGGGTATGTAATAGTGTTATGGCGTGCACAAGACTCAATAGAAATAGGATTTATAAATAAATAAACTTGAAATATGTAACAGTCATCTCTAAGGCAGAAGACTTAATGAAAAATTAGTTTTGAAATAACTAATTATTATAATATACACTCGACACTACATAAAATTGATAAAATACAAAGATAGGCAGCACCTTCATAATGTCAAGCGAAAAAAAAAGTAGACGAGCCCATAAGGCACCGATCTGACTGCAAGTACAACATCCATTTCACACTTCCATCACCAAAAATTACCCCACTGCCACATCTCAAATAGTCATTGATTAAAGATCACAAAATCCCTTTTCAAAAGTTCTTGTCCGATTACAAGCTTGTTACTTCATATATCAACCATTATAATGCCACTCCCACAATGAGTTATCTTTAAGTTACTAAGTTTAGCCACAGTATATGTAGCAGAAATTTATATCATTATTAAGAATATGTAAACCCCACTTTCGATCAGGAAGTCATAAAATTTGTGCTTATATTATGAGCAAGTAACAAAGATAACCATAGATCATCCACACAACAAAATTAATGGTTCACAATGAGAATTGAGTACAGGTCAATGAGATAATACTGAAAAGGTTGAGTCTAACATCTAGAACCTAAATTAACCAATTCCCTAAGCACTAATCCAAATAACACTTTGACATCAATTTGGATAGTATATTTCCCTTTCTATGTTCCGTGCCCACAAGCCACGTTGAGTATACCTTTAAACTTATATAATTAAAAGAAATAGTCATACTAAGAGTAATTTCATAAGGCAATGTCATATATTTTCAATATCTAACTATAATCTTCATTAACTTGACTTTCATTTTCTTGATGAACATAGAGAAGCAAAACATAATCCAATTGCATGCCAAGAAGTTGTTTGATAAAGAAAAAAGAACGTACTTTATCCTGATTGCCACAAAGCATATGCCTCTTATCTGAATCATCCTCTAATAGCTTAAACTCTGCTGTATGATCTCCTGAGCAACCCTTTTGAGATGTTGCTTGACATGCATAGGTACTAGCATCAGCAGGGTTACTCCATCTAATAAGGAATGAACAACTTTTATCCTGGAAACATGAACTTCTATGTGCATCAGCCCCATCTACATCTTTTTTTCTTTTTCGTCTTCGAATGAAAGTAATCAATGGTCTGGTCAATTTGGTCTGCAAAAGAGAATTACCACATAAGTCAGTGGACTTTTCCTTAGAGAGTGAATCAGTGTTCTCCAAGTTAGATGTTTTCAGCAAAGATGAACCATATTCACATACAGAGCTGCAATTTCTTTCATCAGATGATTTTGGGCTTATAAAATCCACACTCTTTCTAGTGTCCATCAGAAGTGACCGAGGAACTAATCTCCCTTCATCACATTCAGAAATGGAGTCCAAATTTGAACAAAATCCAATCTGAAATTGACTTGATTTATTTTCCAACGATATATCCCCAGAAGATAGTCCAGCAATGTCGTTCCCAGAAGTGCTTGAGCCAGGACCCATAATCATGAGTGATTTAGAGAAGCCAATTGTCATTTGTCCTTTATCAGATTCTTCAATGTGTTTCTTTGCCTTCAATCTGATATACTTTTGAACTGCATTGGATGTTGAAGAATCTTCTTGTTTAGTACAATCAAAGTGTAGCCTTTTCCCATAATGAACATCCTATGAGAGGAAGAAAGATCAAGAGACAGAGAGACAAAGGAATATCACATCATTAGAATTTCATAAATTTATGCCATGAACCAAGAACTGATGCAAACAAATACTATTATTGCCTTGGTAGAATTTAGGGATACCTCAAGGGATTGCTCAAGGCACTGAAGATGATCTGGTCGATGGCAATCATCACAGCACAATAAGTTGCCCCTCACACCACATACTTTACATTCACTACATGTCTGGATGACAGTAAAGCAATGAGCAGATAAAGGACAGTGATTATGAATTTCAAATTGATTGCATTGCATATCATTAAAAATAAATATCTAAGAGTAAACTTTATTTTGGGGCAATAATTTGAAAAAGCAATGAGCAGATAGAGGGATAACAATTTCAAATTGATTGCATATCATAAATAAATATCTTAGTTTAAATCAATATGTTGAGGCAATAATTTGAAGAACCCATTGGAGGCAAATAAATACCAGAGAAAGTAAAAAATAAACAAAGGGGAACCAGGTTATACATTTTCACATAAGACCTTATTTAGATCTAACATGGGAAATTCAGAGCGTAAAGGAACAAAAACAAAAACCTTTTCTAGTGGGCTAGAGGGTGGGTACATTTGGTATGTGTTTCTGACTTTCTGGAAACATTTTTCTCTTAAAAAAAATGTTTTCTAATACCTTAAGTATGTTTAGTCACTGTTTTCAGAAACAAATTTTTGAAAAACTGTTTTCAGGAACAAGTTTTTGAACACCCTAAATCCTCTACCTCGAGATTCTTTCATACACCTAAGTTATCAACACATTGCAACCATTTCATCTATTGAAAAAACTTTATTGCAATGAATTCCAATTTCAAAAGATATGAAAATTGTCTTTTCCTGTAACTCTAGGCTTTCAAGGTTATGGTCGGCCCCTTTTTTCCCAAGTCTGCATCCTTTATATTTGCATTCCACCCATCTTCTCTACAAAATTATATCCTGAGACATGAACCTGGATTATCAGCTTCCTTTCATACAGCTGAAAAATGAAATTTGAGAACTTATTTTTCAGGTTTTGGTATCAAGACACACACGGATTGTCTCCTCTGTACTTTGGCACTTTCCTGGTTATAATTCCACCATCAATGTCCTCTTACATTCTTTAAACTTGACTTTCATCCTTTTTTCTCATTTAATCCATTAAACTATTTAGCAGGAAAAATAATGAATTAGTTTAAAAAAGACTAAAGGTTAGCTAAAATGGGATCAAATTTCTCCAACTAATCAGAATAATAGCTTTCCCAAAAGAGTTTAATTAGTTCACCAAATTAACATGTAGGTGGAAAGTAAATCATGAAAAGAATTATTAGTTTATTTTTTCTTCTTATTTTATTGGTAAAACACACACACATACGCCTAAAACCTGGGACCTTTAGGACTCAGTGTCTCGACCTTAACCATTAAGCCAAGGCCTCCTTGGTGAAAAGATAGATTACTTATGGAAGCAACGACAATATTACAATGTTCAGAAAGCACAATCCTTTAATTAATACAAGTAGCAGACCAAGTTAAACTTGTTAAAATGAAAAACAAGTTTATGAGTTGGAATTTTGATAAGTTCATGCAGACACTCACTGCAACACATTAATTCATGTCATGCAAAAAAAAAATTAAGGTTCTCATACAAGACAAATGATAATAAAGAAGTGAGGTTTAACTGTTAGAAATTCGTATAATCTCACCGCTGAATTTTTTTTATGATTTTCTGTCGTGTGCTCATCACTCATTCTATCAGGTTTGTCTGGTGTGCTTAGAGAACCATCATTTGGAGCTGTTGGAAGTGAATTAAGGCACCCATCTCGGTTGGAAAAACCAGTTCTGGATGATTGTCGCTTTCTCTGGTATGTCAAATAGACTTTGTTCGCAGACATTTAAACTTTCAAGAAGAACACTTGTTGCAATGCAAAGATCTAGGACTCTATTGCACTAAAATGAAATTGAAAAATCTACTTCTCAGATATGAAAAAAATAATTAAGGTGGCAGTTCATAATGACGTCATCAACCCATACACATCTGCATACATAAAAAATAAAAAAAAAACTTTCCACGTTAGTCAAAGGCTAATTAAGGACACTAAGTTATGAAATTACCAAATATAAGAAAATTAAAGAAAAAAACTCAATTCGACCAATGAGTGTGTGAACTGCTGAGCAAAAAACAAACAAAAAAAGTACGACAAGTACTTGTAAAACTGATCAAAAGCCACAACGAACAGACGAGCAATTGCATGGGAAAAAGCACATCAAAATAAATAAGAATTAACTATATTAAATCAGATCAAATCCAGAAGACAGATAACAACTATGCTCTAAAATAGCAAACCATTAGCTTTCCAGGGCATTCAACAGGCATGAATTGGTAGTTTGATTTGATATTACTTCACACTGAAGACATCCTTCTCAACAATTAAAGACAGCATTCCCTCTCTCTCTCTCCCCCCCCCCCCCCCCCCCCTTTCTCTTTCCTCTTTCTATAAGTACAGTTCTGCTTAACTCCTTTAAAATGCAAAACTTGGAGAATCATATAAAATCCCAAACAAGCACATCTCAATAACTGAAGGCATGCCTATCCACAAATTAAAGGAAAAGCACAAAAGCCTGTGAATCCATTAGAGGTAATATTGATGTACCTAGCCACTGACCATTTGACCCAACAATATACATCACCTGGCTATGGGAAAATCTTCTTCCTACATATTGCAATTATATTGCATTATCCTTTCTTGCTGAATAAATTAGGGTGCATTTGGAAGTTCCCTATAACTTAGTTAATTAGAGAAATCCAAAATCTTGAATGGGACCACTAAGATTAATATAAATTTTATGTTAAAAAAAGGATTAGTATAAAATTTGATTGTGTGAAAGTTTTAATTTCTTTTAGGTAACTGTCAATTGTTTAATTGGGAGGAAAAAAGAACACTCAAAAGTAGGTTACTAAGTCCTCTTCTTAACACATTTCTCTTTTCAAACAATTTCAAATACAATGCATGCTTATGCACTAATAATTGATGCTTATGCACTAATAATTGATACATATCCAAATGCTCAATTTAATTACCAGGAAGTAATTAAAAAAAAAGGAAGGGAAAAAAGCCTATCTTCTTTAATCATAATATTCTGAACAAAACCTCTACCCAACTTATATTGGCTTAACTGATAAGAATTTCTCAATTTTCTTTTTCTTATTTTTTTTTCTAATTCCACAGCAACCAAGAAAATGCAAACTCATCGGAAAGTAAGAACATGTAACAAAAAATTATCACTACTTCCCCAGACTTTAATTAAAGGGGAAAAAAGACGATTAAGCAAGAGCATGTAACAATTAATATCTCATATAAATAGGTAAAAGAACTTGTCATGATAAAAACATAGTATTAAACCAGAGACGAAGCCGGGATAAACGACGTCGGAGCATAAGCCGCCGGTGAAGCCATAGCTCTGTCTTTGTTCCTTCTCTCTCTTGTCTACCTCCCGTTTAAAAACAGTGGGCTTTTTGCCTGTTTCTGTTAGTGTATCTTTGAGTGGAAAGAGTAGGCATAAATTTATGAGTCATTCACTGAAACGTTTTTTCTTTTTTTTAAATTTCTTTGAAACGTCAATTAATGTTTACACAGTAGAGAGCATACACTTGGTTAGCTACATGGCCCACCGGCTCTTTCTGTCAATCTCATCACACGTGTGGAAGAACCAGGAAGCCATTTCGTATTTTAGTGTGATGTGTGTTTGCACGCGCGTTTGGGCGTGTTGAAGCTTTTTAAGGTTGGTGGGTCCTACTGATAACTGAACGTGCACAGGTACGAGTACAGCACAGGAGTTACTGCTGAGTTTCGGTAAGGTCAGTGAAAGGGAATTAATTACAACAAAGGTCCAGGAAGTTGAGCTTAGGAATGTTTCACGCTTTAGCCCACTTCGTGTTTGGCGGTTTGGAGGAAAAGAAACGAGAGGTATTTAAAGTGACATATATTAGGGTAAATTATATGGTATTATTTTTAAATTTATTGAAATGGTATTAAATTACTATTTATTTTAAAATATTAATTTTTATTGTTAAATAATTAAAAATAAAATTTTTTAAAGAATTAAAATTTTAATTGAATATTACTTTACATACGAGCAAAATACCATTAGTGTTAAAAATCTTCAAATATTATGATAAGTTTAATAATTTTTTATTTTTAAATTGTTTATAATACAAATTTTTAGGTTATTTGAATTCATATTTTCTAAAAAATAAAAACATGAAGTATCTTTTAATTTTAAAATAAAAAATTTATCTTTAATTTTTCTTTTATGATGGTCTTTGATATTCATTTATTTGAAATATGAAGGTATTTAATTTTATAAAAAAATTAATTTTCGTTTCTGATGATTTTTTATTTTCATTTATTTGAGGATGCGATAAACAACGATATCATAATGTTTTTAAAATATAAAACATAAGAAGTAAAATTTGTTTTATATCATATAATAGAATATTAATCAATTTAAAATATAATTTTAATAATTTTCAAAAAAAAACGATGATAATTTGTTTTTTTTAAAAGCCCTAAAAATCAATGTTAAATATACTACATCTCTAATACTTTTATTTTTTTAAAATAAAATTTATGATATTTAAAGGTATTTTGATCATCATGAAAAATAATTAATTAAAATTTTGATTATTCAAAAAAATTCGTTTTGAAGTTGTTTGATAATAAAAATTAGTGTTTTGAGGTAATTCGTGTGTTTTTAAAAAAATTGATATATTAATATTATTTTAACGAGCAGTGTAATTTACCCATTAAATTTTTTGTTTACTCTAAATTGTATTTTAGTTTGTAATTTTAAAGTCCAACGCTTTAGTTCTTTCGATGGGATTTTTGATGAAAATGTTGACTCAGTCGTTTCATGCTAACTTGGATTGACATTAAAAAACAAAATACCCCTTTGTTTAATGCAGTGAACTATCTCTCTCACCTTTACCTTTTTTTGAATTTTTCAGTTCTTTTCTTCACGTTGCAGCTCATCCCTCTCTCTAAAATTTTTGGAATTTTTCTTCTCTCTCCTCTTGAATAAGATAACAAGTTGAGCTATTTTTTTTTTTTCTCTGTTTCTTTATAAATTTGTGGTTCTTTAAACCATTACCACTTGGACTGAAAATGGAGTGATTTCTTCACAAAAATAAATAAACAATTTAATAAAACAGCCCCTAAAGCAAAAAATGACCCATTAAACCGAAATTAACCCATTAACTCGTAAGTGACCCATTTGTTTTCTTGATAACTTAAAATCAAATTAATGCATAAAATTTCTTACGGGTTTTATAAATCAAAATAAACTCTCCTTAACAATTGATTCAATTTGATTTATAAACTTGTTAAAACTAATAGTCATGCACAAGGCTAGTTTAAAGTTTTTTATTATATAAAAAGTTTAGAGTTATTATCCTATTTTTTATTACAAAATTAAAAATAGTTTATTTCGAGTGAACATAAAATAGAATAATGTGGTATGATGAAGATTAAATAATTTATATGTGCATACAAATGTAAATATCGAAGTAATGAATTTGAAATTCGCAAATGTTAAATATTTAAATTAAAAATTAAGATCTTAATTTTGGATCTATGTTCAAAAATTAAAATAAAACATTTAGATAATGCAAAATATTGCAATATTGAAATTCAATATATTAACATAACTTAAAAAGTTATATTTATGATGGAAGCTCTCATTTTCTTTTTTTATATTTTTATATTATAATTTCATACATTCAACATACGAAAATCATATTATTAGTTAAATATATAATATTATTTATTTTAGATTTTTGTAAGGTTTATAAGTTAACTCTTAGAAAAAAAATGATTTTTTATTATAGTTTTAGGTATTCTACACGTCCATTATTTTGGATCTTTGTATGGTTTACATATTGGGTTTTATATATTCTATATGAGTAAAAATACCATAACTATGTTTTTTGAAAGAAAAAATAGAAGAGAGAAAATCACATGAACTCAAAATCTTTTTTAGGATATGATATAGTAAATTTAATTTGTTGGATATCTTATCTAAAGTAATCTATCAGCTAATTTGTTTATATTATCTACTTCATACAATTTTTTAGGATTTGTAGAGAATAATGATTATTGCATGATGTTTATATAGTCACGTGACAACAAACACAAAAATTATACCATTTTGAAAATCCAAAAGCCCATATAAATTCATTTTTTTTATAAACACATATATTATAAATCGTCAAAATAATTTCAATAAGCAAAAGAAAATATAAATTGATTTCAATTTTTTTTGTCTAAATGAATAAAAATATGAAATGTTGAAAGTACTTCACAAACATAAAAAAATAAAAATAAAAAGTTTTAAAGATCATGTACCAAGAGTTAAAATATTAAAAAAAAACTCTGGCTAAATAACTTATTTATTTTATTAAAGCATACTTTATCATGTCAAGTTATATTTTTGTAAAAATGATCATCTCTCCTCTTGTTCTATATTCGAGTAAAATTTTGAAGAAAAAAGTTATATATGTGAAATTATAAACAAAAAGTAATATTATGCCAAATTGTTAACTATTTTTATATTTATATATTTTTTGATGAGTTGTGTAATCAAATTTTTTTCTCCTAAATAAATAAAGTTGACTATTTAGATAAAAACTTGTGATGTAATTTCATTTAACAACTAATACATGCTGTATTCTCATTAAAAATAGCATTGGCATTATATATTTTATTATTTAGGGGTAAAAAAGCTGACAAGAAATAATTTATATTGTTTAACTCTCACTTTAATACATAAAACTTACGTGTGATATGTGCGAGCATGCATAAGTGTCAAACTTACAACGGTTATTGTTATCCATAAGTCTTTGTTTGATTGAAAGTCTTTATTATTGTAAATTTACATGTTTTTTATCATTATTATAAAAATGTTATGAATAATTTATTTATTTGAATTGAGATGAGCTATATTTATCCGCTATGATAAAAAAAAATATTACAAATTTATTATGTAACATTCAATTAGTTTAGTTAATATTAATGCTTTTAAACCATCTTTTCTCAAAACAAAATTATAAAAAAGTTTCTTCCAACTTTTGGTGAAGTTATTTTTTTACATTGAAAAGATAAATACGAGTTTTTGTTATAAAATTTTAATTGATCAATAAATAAACATAAATTTGTCATACACACGGTCACTAAATTTAATTGGTCTAATTCAACTAAGTATAGTTTATTAAATAGTTTATTTTTCCAATAAATAGAATATACACCAAATCAATTTTTCAATCTCCCTTTCTGATAATGTAATCTTATACTTTAATTTTAACGAATATCTATTACAAGTTAGCATTCTATTTATCTATTAAGTTGATTAGATTTTTTGTATTTAATTTCTATTAATTTTTTTCATATTTAGTTTTAATTTATTGTATTTTATTATTTTAGGCTTTTTATAAAGTTAATGGATTGGGTTTTATATCCCAATTAATTATAAAACCAATACTATTTTTATTGGGATTTATTTTGGACGTTATTATTATTGGCTTTTATAGAGTTTATGGATTGGACTATATATCCCTATTAATTATAAAATCAAAACTACATAGTTTTATGCTTAAAATTACTTAGTTAAAATAAACACTTCAATAATACTCATATATAGATTAGATAGACTGGTTAGCTCATATTCATAGTTCGGATTCAAAAACCTAACACTTAAAAGAAGCTTCTCATAACAATCCATTCCGGGTTGGCCACCCCTGAGACGGTGTCATCACGTTTTGAAAATTCTAGCATGACATATATATTATAAAAAAAATAAAACTAACATAAATTTTTACTTAAAATAAAATTTTTATATTTCATTTTCTCATTTGTCTGAGAATATTGACACGCACGTGGCTTACAAAAAATAAGTTTGTCTAACTCTCAACCAACCAGACTACTTGTCATGTCTGTTACCTGAAATCATTGTACAATGAGAGATAAGCTTCACAAACTCAGTGAATTAACACAATCAAACCCAACAGACACATTTGAAATCAACAAGCAATAGAACCCCAAAAAATAAATAAATAAAAATTTGAATCATATACAAGAAATCTAAGAGTAACTCACAATATTCTATTTGGGTCAATCACAACATGTTTCCTGAAATATGAAGTCTTTAACACAATTTTGATCAGTTAACTTTCATTTAAAACAATTATAACATAACAAAAATTATCTAATAAATTAATCTGAACACAAAATCAATCAAGATTATATGATAACACCATGAATTAAAAAAATTGAAAACCCATACTCAAGTCTCATCACGATCCAGTTTTCATAAAATTTAAAATTCATGAATCAATAGCAATGGACCACATGTCAAACCGTAAATACGCACAATGCCGGCACCAGTAAGACTATTTAAGGCCTAAATGTTGGCATGTGGCTTAGGTGAGACCTAAGACAAACTTAATTGAAATCAGTATATCCTACAACCCAATAACATTTTATGTTATGAAAATATTACTTGTAATTAATCTTATTTATTTAGTGAAAAATAAATAACAATCAATGAAATTTATTTTATTTATCATGTTCATTACAAATAATTGCATGTGCATTACATGATAAAGTCCATAGAACGAGAGCAATGAAAATAAGCACCATGATAATATCATACTTGTGAGATGTATCTCTTAAATGTTCCTAATTGTAGGATCATTAAGAATGACATTAGTGAATCCGGATAGATTAATACATATTGAGTTTTCTCAAGTAGTTGAAGATGATTGATCTCACGATCACTAGTGTATGAGACACTAGAACAAGTTATATAAGAGCTTGCTAGAGAAGAAGTACACCGAATTGACTTGACTAAGAAATTTTTAATAGACATTTTACTAGTTGTCAATCGGAGTTCTTACGTTGTAATTGTACAAGTGATTCTCAGACTTAAGGCGTTATGGATGCCTCATGTATAAGTCACCATGCTTTGATTCTACCTAAATGTGACTCTAATCATGGGTCACGAGAGGGTAGTAATTAAGTATGATCGCATATGTATAGAGATATGTGAGTGTACAATAAAGAATCGATCATTTTCAATAAAAAGATAGATAATGTCCTATGTGAATTGATTAAGTCATAACTTGGAAATTCCTTAACCAATGTGGAGTGAAAATTATAAAGGAGTTTTTAATTTTACTATTTAAGTTATGGACTTGAGATCGAGATACATATGATTAAATAATTAAGGCTTAACAGTAATTTTATGTCTTAGGTTTAATTAAGGACATTATATGATGGAATGATTTGATTATACAATAACTATCAATGAAAAGGTTCACATTAATTCATATTTCTTGAGTAGTCATGACACACTGCTAGGCGTCACTCATGACTTATAGAAACCCTTAAGAATTAATTTTTAATTAAATAAAAAATTAAAAAGATTTTTAATTCGATTTAAAATTAAACAAAGTTTTTATTAAGTGGATAGAATCCAATTGTTACGACCTATTTCTAACACAATATTAAACCTAAAAGGTCACACAATAAAAAAATTGCAAGAATAAAAAAAACTAATGGGCTGAAAAAGAGAATTCTAGGAATTTATTAAACTAAAGATTTAATTGCAGTTTTAAAACTCATGGAGCCTTTAGGAGTAAGGGATCTATATAAAGGTTCTATTTAATAGAATCCCTAATGCAGATTTTAAGAAACTAAAATCAAAGTTTAGACTTTCTCTTTCTTTGAAAATATGAAAATCTTAGAGCTAGCACTCGTAGATTGTGGCCAACCCTAGTCCTCATCTTCACATGGTGTTTGACATCCCGGAGAAGAAGATCTTCATTCTTGGTTATTTATGCATATACACTTAAAGGCCAAACGCTTGAACAACTTGTGAACTCTCCAACGAATTTGCAATCGAAATCTTTAATAAGATATAAATCCCTAACCTTGTATAAAGATATTGATTCAACATTCTAAAAGTTCGATAGAGGGTTTCTTGGGATTAAGTTTATTGGTATGAAAAATTCTTAAATTTTCGATGCGTATCTATATCAATGGACTTACAGTGGTATCAGGAGCCACACACACACGTATAGAGTTAGATTAAGGTTTATGAAACCAGGCCAAAAAAATGAAGAAATAATTCTTGAATTATTTATTATCATATGATGATGATGATAAAGAAGTTTTAGATATTTTTTCAAACAAATTAAATCAATTGAGATTGATTATAAACAATTTGGTTGATTCAATCACGGACCTAATTAAAAAATCAGTCAGAAACTTTGGACAGCCGATTATGCCCTCCTGACCTTATTGAATTTTTAGACAGAAACTTTTCACAATCGACTTGTGAGGACCCAAAACATCCAGATGAGGGAGATTTCGTCCTTCGATCGATCAATAAAAACAAGTACCTCGAAGGGGTAAGTAGAAATCGTCAAATGCATATATATATATATATATACACACAAAAGCTTTACATCAAAATCATTTACAATAAAACATCACTTTAAACCTCTATAACTGATCAATTCTATAATATAATAATCTTGCACACATGATAAAACAATCTACTCTCTCCCACTCTAATTACAAATAACACAATACACTCAACTATTTACCATTGTGCAAGTCTAAATCTGCTTAACTAATCCGCTACGCCAACCTTCTTAAAAGAACAATCTCTCCATGATCTTAAAAAACATGTCATTCAAAGAACGAGGCAACTAAACAACTAGGCTCAGCAAGGATGTACAGTGGATATGTGCAAGTGTACATTTATACATGCATGTATGAATGAGATATGGATGTAGTGATATTCATATATGTATCATATCAAAAACACATAATACACTAACAGGTTGAGTAGATACGAGTAATCCATTGTCCTTTACCAATGGTTACAACCAACTACTCTAAGAAATCATCTGCAATGCATTACAAACTAAAATTGGAAGGATACTCTCCATACCAATCAATTTCATCCCACCTTACTTTGGTTCAAACCGATCCTTCAAGACCTAAGTTAATCAAGCAAAGATCTCAGTTGATCTAGTAAGGACCTTGTGAGCACTCATATAGTGTTCAATCAATCATTGTAAAGATGAAGTCAAGTATCACACCCAAACAATGTTCAATAATTCACTAGAATTCAATACTGCAACGTCGTGCACGACGCACACCCAATAGAGAGGTGAACCTGTTAGAATGTGTCCTAACATGCATCTCTTAAAAAATACTTCTTCATTTAATGCCGATAACTACCCTTCATTCACACGCATATAAGGACATATACATGCACATTCATCGGTAAAAACAATAGCTAAATAAATCTGTCAAGCTTGAACACAGTCCACTAAAATTCCATTATCTCACTCATTACATAAAAATTTCTGTTCAAAAGAGTTTAGAAACTAGGCTTCTAGATCTTCAACATAAACTTAAGAATCGTCTAATTTGGTCTTAAAATTATCGAGTTACATTAACTTAAAGTTTGACCAGGAAATTTGTCTAGATTACGATTTCTAGAACGCAACCGTAACAAGTCTAGTGATAAACTTATAGACATCTAATTGAGGTTAAATTTTATATACAATCTCTAGACATGTAGAACTATAACATAATAAAAATTCAAGTTCATTGCATAACAAAAGAACAATTTACAGACCTCTAACATAAACTATGTATATTAAATCCAATTTGACATATGTGATTTCAAACTATAACAAGGCATGATTTCAATCATTCTTTTCATGAATTACACATATAAATCATTCAATAAATTATAAGGATCATAAAGAATTATCATGCATGGTAGAAACCCTACCTCAAAACAAAATTTCAAATTTCCTTGAAATTGAATCAGTTAACATGTTGAACACCAAGAATCAAACAACAATTGTAAAAAAAATTCTTCAAACTTAATTTTCTAGAATTTTTCTAAATTTTTTCAATAAAAATCTTCAAAATTCATGCCTCCTCTCTCTCTCTTCATTTGTTTTGTTCTCATTTTAGTTTATTTCTTGAGGTAATACCAATCTGACTATGAGATCCACTTAAGCAGCTCTATAAATAGCTAGAAATCCTTGTTATGCTTGACACATATCAAGCATTGAATAAAATAACCCTAGTGGGCCAAACCCAATGGGCCCAAAATCACTCAAGCCCAATTCAATGCCAAATTCTAAGCTCAAAAGAAAAACCCAATCTCCTTAGTTCCTAAATGTGATTCTAATTAGAAATTCATAATCAACACGAAATTCTAGGCTTAATCAATTTTTACATTAAATCATAGCCATTTGTCTATTCAAATTCATCGTCACATCTAAATTAGTCATAGTTTGCTCTTTATCAATGATAATTCAAACAAACCCTAAAACACTACTTATGTAAGTAATAGAGAACATATTTATATTATATGCTCATGTGTGTATGAAATTTTTCGAGTCTCACATCTTTCCCCTCTTAAAAGAATTTAGTCCCTAAATTCATACTTGACCTCTATAAAATGTGTGGATATTTATTCCTCATTTCATCCTATAAGCTTTAGCAATATGTTGAGACTACTTGTCAATTAAGGTTTGAAGAAAGTTTCATAATTAAGTCTAGTTCCTAAAACCAATGAAGTTTAGGCTAAAAAAATGCTCTAAATCTTAAGTCTCGTATAATCTAATTTGAGCTGTGAAATCATCAAATACCGTAAATCAAAAGAGCTACTTTAACTCCATCTGATCACTCAAACCATTGACACAGCTATTATTCAATCTTTTCAATAATCAATCATCACCTATACCAACCGTCTCATACCAATAGGCATAGATAATAGATCTAAAGCAAAGGTGTAAGATTGGTTACACTCAACTGTCAAAGATTAGTTCTTTACCCCACTAGAATCTATTCAACTACTAAAGGTTGGTCCTATACCTAGATAATGACCATTCATTTGAAATGACTTCAAGCTCTTGTCCAAATAAACACTCAACTATCAAAGGTTGGTCCTTTACCTAGCTCGAATCCACTCAACTGTTAAAGTTTAATACTTTACCCAGTCGATGACCATTCTTCTGCTAAAAGTTGGTCTTTTACCAAGTAATGAATACTCATCTAAAACAATATGAAACTCTTATTAAGATAATGTAACTCAATCTACACCATTTCCTTAAGATCAAGTACTGATAAATCAAAAGAACTAGTTTACATCTAACAACTCAAGCATTGATATCACTAATATTCGATCCTTTCAATAATCAGTAATCTTTCTCACTACCAAAAAAATTGATTTTTAGCAATGACTTTTTATCATTGTTGTGGCCCTTATTATGTAAAGTATTTCGTAACAACTCATTGCCATAGCTAATTATTTGCAACGATATTTAATCATTGCAAAAGAATTGTTGTTGCCAATAGTTAATAATAAAAAAAAGCCTTGGTACAAATTGGCAACGCAAAAAGTCATTGTAGAAAACTCTTATGCAATGACAACATACCTTTGCGAACTTATTTTAGGCAATGACTTTTCATCATTGCGAACTAATTTTAGACAAAATAAATTGATTTTGCAAATTAATTAAGGCAATGACAACGCTTTGTTGCAAACTAACTTTAAACAACGACAACACTTTGTCACAATACAGTTTAAGCAATATCCTTTTTGAAATGGATTTAAAGTGTCGTTGCTAAATGGGTTTGATTCATTAAATCAAAATAATTTATATTGTTTATACATTATTAAACATTGATATTTTGAACCTATTACAACATATATGCAAATCATGATACTTTTATGCTCAAAAATGCTTTTAAAACATAGATACAAAGCTTTTAGCAAGTCTTTACAAAAATCAAAAGACTTAATTAACCAATTCAATTATGGCATCCGTGTTTAGCTTCACCATTGCTAGATTAAAAAGCTTTTCGCAACTTTGCACCTTTTCAACTTACAAAAATCACTAGACAAAACATTGAAATATCTAGTTAAATAAAATATGAAACTGTCACAACCAAATATCTCCTATCATACTTAAACCTACAATATATATCCCTGGTTCGAGGTTATAAATCACACCCCACCAAAAAAACAAAAAACATGCCCACCCTCCTAACTAGATAGGTTCCAATCTAACACCCGTCAACATCACACCTGCACTATAATGGAAAAAAGAAGTGCTGAAATCAATAATTCATGCCAACAAGATAAGAGAAAGCAACAAATCAAATAGAACTAAGATACTCTCTCTGTCCCATAATTTTTGTCCTGTTTACTATTTAGCCAATTAAACGAATGATTTTTTTTCTATTGTTAAATCATTAGGAAATTTTTTTTCTTCATATATACATAAATAGAGTTTAAAAGTTTCTAAAAACTATTTTTTTTATATTTTTAAAATTATATATATATAAAATAAGTAAAGTCAAAGTTAAGTAAAAAAAAGTGATAAATAACTAAAATTATGAAACACAGGGAGTACCACAAATGGTTGGAACTTGATTTGAATCTACATCAGCTTTCAATCCTTGCAACCACCCCTATAACCAGTCAAAAGAATTACTTGGTCTACAAACAAGTTCTAGCAAACTAAGCATCATTATTAGCATCTAGCAGCCTAAGGAACTGAAGCAAGATTCTTATAATAAAAAAATATTAAAGTGCCAACACAAATTGAGACAAGGCCTTCTGCCATAGTATCAGATCATCTAATGTAAGGTGTGAGACAAGACTCTGATAGAATAGGGGTGACACTTATGCAATCACGATGAAAAGAGGTGACACAAATAAAATTGAAAATTTAAAACAGGATGTGTGGGGAGAGGGGGGCGAGAATAATAGGCAATACTCATATAACAATTCAGCAGCGACACACCCACAACCTGAGCAAGAATCAAGATACAAATGACAAATGAAGAGAGGAACTAGCTTCCTCTTGACAGTAGCAGTAATGTATTTATTCCAATTCCTAAGTGGTTTAAACAGATACAATTATTTTTACTTGCATTACCACCACCACTAACATTATAGGTGAACGTACATAGTATTAGCTATAAAGGAAACCAAAAAGTGATTATTTGTATCTGATGATCAGACATAAATATTATTCATAACTGTGTATTAGAAATGGCTATGCAAACCTAATTGAAAGCTTCCTTAAGGCAACGGCTCCAACATAGTAACAACAGCAATCGTGATGTCTTGAACACTAACAAAATCTCTTCTTATCACAAGTCATTCATTATTTCCCTGGATTGGTGGCGATATAGACTGGACCCTAATTCTAAATTTCTAATCCTTCCATACCTCACAAACATTTTTTGATCATTCACTAACCATAATGAAACCACTCAGACAGGATTAAAATAGATGTGATGGGGGAAACAAACTTTGATATTTCCACAAAGCTCTCCTACTATTTCATTTTTGTTTCCTTCTTCCCTTTTTCTTTTTAGCTTGGGTATATTTCTATGCATACTTCCTGTTTATTTATCAAGAAAACCTAGTACTACTTTTGGCATTTTCAGTGAATAATTAAAGTTAATGCATTAGCTGAATGTTTGTGATGGTGGGAGATGTAACTTTCTTAGGTTCTGGTACAGAGACAACAAGCTTATATCTGCAGTAATTTCATAAGCAGAGGTAGGATCAGATATGCCAATGGAATAACAACATTTCCCTCAAAAGAAATACAAAAGGGATAACGCATAACTACATTATTATACACTTAGCAAAGACTAGTATTTGCTATTTGATACACAAATAACATAAAAAGAACAATAAGGGCTACATTGGGCCTTCAAAACTGAGAAAATGCTTATTTTACCAAAAGAAACGAAACACAAGGAGAATATAGGCGACCACTTCTTCCCTTAATGGAAAAAGCTAAGGATGTAGGCCAGGTCCCTTTACCTAATATTCATGGTATAATAAAAGCAAAACATTTTAAGTTGTTAAACATGCCTTATCCTTTTGCTCCAGCAAACCAACAAGAGAAAATAACAAAAGTAAACTAAACATATCATTTTTTTCAAGAAACAACTCTCTTACCCTTCTTCTACAAGAGATATCAAGGAGATCAGAGGCAGATATTTCTCACTCAAATTCACTTTATCATGAATAAGTTATATATATTCACTAAATCATGGTCATCATAATTTATTTATGGTAAACTCTCAAGAGGATATTTGTGACCCATTAGAGGTCCTGCAGTTTTGATCATAAGTAATCGACTAGCCCGCCAGTAGTTGCAGCAGCAGACTGACCAGTAACATCAGTCTTCTTGACATCAGCCAGCACATCATCAATCTCATCATTCTCAAAAGCAAAGTACACGGGATTTTGTAACAAATGATTCCACCATAAGGAAGTGTACCTAAAAAAAGATAAAGCGTGAAAGAGAAAATAAAGAGGTGTGCAGTAACAAAAGTAATTGAAAGTACAACATACTACTATCCAGATTCAAACTCTGAAACCATTTATGGACAGAGAAGACAGAATAACTCACATGTTGGCATGTATAAGTAACTGTTCAAGTTCTGCTAATACATATTTCATCAGCTTTCCTTCATAAATATGATTACCACCTCCTCTGCTGACTTCATTTTCAAAACTAAGCATCTCGGGAAGCAAAAACAATAATCCCCCAAGAGGTTGCCTTTTACAAATATATTCTGCCACATGGTTTCCACAGAATTAATCATCTTAATCAGGAAATAGATAAAGAGAAATGAAAAAAGTTCAACCAATCTAAAAAAAAGGTACTACTAAGAAGATAGTTAGAACTCAACACATATACTATAGAGGTAGAATCATACATGAAAGTACTAAGCTCAGAACAAAGAATCTGCTAAGAACACTGTCACAGGGATAAGAGGGATTGAAACTAGTGGTGGAAAATAACTTAAGTAACATAAGTACATTGATGCTTGTCCTAGTTGTCAAACTCAATATGGTTCATTTCTATATTTATGTAATGATGATAATTATGTTGAAGAAATTCAAACATCAAGATATATCCATATATCCAAAATCAATTTTACGTACTGTCATAAAAGCCATATATAAGGAACTCTTACTTAAAAGTAAAGGAGAAAAAAACATAAGAACACAAATAGAGAAAGCAACACATGCATATACTGAATAACATGAAGAATCAGACAATTTCAGTCAATGATTCGTAATGTAGAAGCCCAACTTACATGGAATCTGGCGTCCCCACAGAGGAACAATCCCCTTGTAAAACCTGTAAGGAGAATTTGTTACAAAGGCATCCTAATAGACAACTCCTTGGATCACTGAAATGTAAAGAGTAAACAATAAATCATAATATACCCAAGAGCTCCTTCAGATTTAACAAACTTGGTAAATCCATCAGCCATTCCTCTGGCAAAACCAGGCTGAGTTTGGACCCAGACCTTGACAGCTTCAGAGGGGAAAAGTGCAACATCAGCAGACACAGAGCCAGCAAGGTAAAACAGGGTCTTATATTTGGTAGCAAACTCTGGTCCAGCTAGGTCAGAGTAGTACTTCTTGAAAAACTCATAAAATGCAAACTAGTAGGGCACTGTAACCTAGCAGGGTAGGCACCCATCTACGGAAGAAGCCTCTAACTCCTTGCTCCTTGAGCAGAACTCCAAAACCAGGCGAGATGCCCTTGTACTTTACAGGGTCGATCTGAAGAAACAATCATCTCAATGTAAATTTTCACCATCTGTTGATTGTTAGGGAAAAGATATGAAAAAAGAAAACTTAGAATATCAAAACAACCACATTTATCACAAATCTAAAAACGTTTGAAGCTTTTGCTTCTTTTTTCATTACTCTTTAGAATCAAAGGAACATGATGTAATTTCTAAAACCAAATCATCTACTAGGTAAAAATTCACGTATAAGCATAAAGTTATCACATGATCATCAGATATCAAATAGAAATCTCCACCAGAAACAGAGACTAAGAAAGTAGATAATACTCCATAATCAACTAGAGCACAAAAGAAACAACCAAAATTAAAATACCAGTAAAAGCATTTCAAAAGTAAAAATCAACATTATATAAAAAATAAAAATTTAGAGCTCATCATATATGGAATCATTGCTGTAAATATTAATGCACATAGATTAAATTCTTTAGTTTTAAGTAGTGTTTTCAGAGGCGAGGGCGTTGGACGAGGTGTTTTGTCTCAATGATGCGAGGCGCAAGCCCCGAGGCGTTGGGGCGTAAGCTTTTTGAAACGTTGGAGTGTTTTGAATAAAATAATATTAATTAAATTATAAAAATACTAAAAAATTAAAATAATATAAATTAATTAATTATCAATAAACTTTACTAACTTAAGACCTATTGATGAATATTTATCAAAATATTTTTATACAAATATCAAACAATTTGATGAAAATTTTAATCACATATGATATTAGACTTACGTTATCGTTTGTTGCATATGTATCCATCAATTTACACTATGGTACTCCAACATAGTGGTTCCATTTGTAATGACGTCCAATCAAAATGTTGAAAATTTAAAATTATAACCTGAAAGGTTGAAAATCCGAGTAAGTCTTTTGAATCTTTTGGGGCATTTCGAAATTTTAATAAAATAATATTAATTAATTAATTAAAATAATAAAATAATTTTAATTTTAATTTTTATCAAAGTTTAATACTTTACTAATTCTCTATAGTGTAATAATTACAATTTTGTCCACGAAATCAAACTTGGGAGTGCTCCATTTCACTCGTTTTTACAGTAAACTAGCTCTGTATTGCAAATTTGCAATACCAAAGATCTCTCCTACTTTTTGTCATCCACTCATTTCTTTTTCTTTGTTTCTTCTTTGCTGCATCGCCGAGTCGAGTTGCATACCCACCACACTGACAGCTGGAGAATCGTTCAGCCAGCAGCTCCTGCCAATGCCGGTTTCAGATTTAGCTGAATCGGAGGCAGTCAGTGACCAAAGTTCTCTCTTTCCCCTAACTTTCTCTCAGTCTCCGATCTTTGTATGAAACGGTAAAGTTTTCTTGTAGGGGTTCTACTCTGCCCGATTGCTTGGAAAATTTAGGTATTTTGAGAGAAAGTTAAATCGTTATGTTTTACAAATTGATAAGCTTCCCTCTGGGTTTTCTTATACTTTGATATGATTGAATCTTGCCTGGATTTTTGCAATAAGCTTGTGTAAGTATTTGATTTTGTTGATAAGCTGTTTCTCCAGCATCTGCTAAAGTTGTGGTGCTTTGTGTCATTATAATTGAGACAAAAGTGCCCAAAAAAATAAGAATAGCACGGGCGCCCGGGCCCCAGACCTGAAAAACAAACGCCCGGTGATACTTTTGCCCCAGAAATTCACGCCCTGTGGCGTTTTGGCGCGAAAACAACCCCGGGCGCGCCTCAAAGTCGCCTTTCATAACACTGGTTTTAAGCAATGAACATTAGCAGATTAAGTTACAGGAAAACAGAGCTCTATTTCGCTAAGAATCCATAAAGAAATAAAAATTTGATACAGTGACACTTCATGATGAAAAGAATCCCAATAGAAAGGGGAAAAAACTAAGCTGAAAAGAACTCCACGGTGAAAACACAAATAAAGAAAATCAACAAAAATATGCATACAGCATGAAAATCAAATAGCAGACCTAGACAGGAACACACAAGGAAAACTAGCGCCAGATCTAAACTTCAAAAGAAGTAGTAAAGAGAACATAAACTTGACGTTATGACAACCAGATCAAATCTCGTTAACAATATAAAACAAAAAACCATTAATTTCACGTAAAAGTTGACAAAAAAAGGAGAGATTTGTAGGAAAACGATGCATCAAAATCAATACAAAGCAAATACAAACAGAAAATAAACATAGATCTAATCTCTTACGCTTTACATTACCAATACAAAGGTAAATGTTAAAGCAAAAAAGCGAGAGTTAGCATATCAAAAGTAACAGATCTATGGAGAGAGATGGACCTGTATATTGCATTTGACGAGGTCAACGGGAATGACAGTCATGTGAGTGAGGCCACAGCTAAGGATTCCATGGTGTTCGCTGCAACGTTGAATATCCAAGCGATGGGACCTAACGGCTGAGCACGCAAGAGGAAGTGTATATGGATCGTCCGGCTTCAGGTACTGACAAATGGGTACCAAGAAATGGGTACTGAAAATGGGTTTCAGAAATGGTTTGCACAAATGGGTTTCAGAATGGGTTGAGAGTGAGAGAATGATTAAGGGGTTTAAGAAATTACCTGTTTTGAGAGTGACTAAGACGGAGATGATAATGGGTATGGGTTGTCAAGAACTGGGTATGGCTTTCAGAAGTTGAGACTGTGCGAGAGTGAAAGATAAGAATGGGTAAGGGTTTCTATGTTGAGCGTGTCAGGGAGATGAGAATGCCCTGTACTGGTTTTGTGTTGAGATTGCAAGAGAGTGATGAGAACTGATAATGGGTAAGGTTTCAGCTAGAACTCTGTGTTGTGACTTAGAGAGCGCGAGAGAGAGATGAGAGTAAGGAATATTTTGTTTTTCTTTATTTGCAAATAGCTTTAATTTGACAGTTAACAAAAAAGAAATTCAGAACGCGCGGGGGAACCTGGCAACTCATTTTTGGGTCAGTAATATTGTACGGAGGATGATCTTGGTTCGTGAAAGTTGTGAAATTTTTTTATTAGTAATTATAAAAAGGTTGAACAATATTTTTTATATTTAATTTAAAATTTTTAAATAATTATTATTTAATTTTTGATGATTATTAATAATTTTTTTTTAATTTTATAGTAATTACCACAGCACCAATTTCATGATAACACTACTCAATATTATATTACTTAAATATATATTAGTTAATTATTACTATTATAAAATATTTAATTATATTTTTATTATATTAATATAATTTACTGTATTTTCTATATTACATATTATTTTTACTAATATTTTATTACATTATGTAACTATATTAATTTTTTATTTAGTTACAAGAAGTCTTTAATATTTTTTTCTATACTTAAAACTCATTTTTCTTGTATTTATAAGTATTATTTATTTATTATGTATGTACTATGATAATATTGTATTACTTAATTATATATTAGTTAATGCTTACATTATTCATCATAAACCGTAAACTCTAAAATCAAAACCCTTAACCCTAGCTAATTAACCATAAACCATAAACCATAAACCATAAACTCTATGTCACGACCCATCCCGGGTTGGTCACCCCGAAACGGTGTCATCACATTTTGAGAATCCCAGCACGACACATATATGCAGCAGTAAAAAAAAATAAATTACCAAAAGAACTTTACATCAATCCGTAAAATGCATGAAGAGTTACAAATAAATTTTTCATTTTATTTTCTCATTAGTCTGAGGATGATGACACGTATGCAGCTTACAGAAAATGATTTCTTCTGAACCTCAACTCATGAAACTATTTGTCAAGCCTGCTACCTGAAAATCATTGTACAGTGAGGAGTGAACATCACAAGCTCAGTGAATTAAATTTACTGAAAGTATTCTAAACTCCATCAATAATCCTTTAATATTAAAATTTATTTTTCGCATAACCTGATGACAACTTTCTATTATCAATCTTTTCTTCTCAATTATTGGTTCACCTTAAGACTATCAATTATCTCCTAATTATCTCGTAATGAGATTCATATAAAAAAAAATTAATCATTTAGATAAGTCTTATCACCCTACTGTCTTTTTTTTATAAAACTCAACCTTCTATAATTAAATTCACAAAAAATATTACATCTCAGCATCTCAAAAATCTCATCATTATAGATGTCTCTTTTTATGAGACCTAACCATCTATAATTTAATTCACAATTAATATACTACATCTCATCATCTCAAAAATCTCATCATTATAGCTGTCTCTTTTTATGAGACCCAACCATCTATAATTTAATTCACAATTAATATACCACATCTCAAAAAAATGCAACGATAATTAAAACAGATACAGATGCTTGAATGATTATGATGGGAACATCTTCCCACCTGTCGACAGGTTATTATTATCTTAGGCCGGCTGCCCTCCCGGTTCTTTTATTCTCATCAGACCGGCTGCCTTCCCGGTTAATTCCAGCATATACCAGCTGTCACGGTTTTCACTTTTCATCCCAGCATATACCGGCTGTCACGGTTTTCACTTTTCATCCCAGCATATACCGGCTGTCACAGTTATTTCATTAGACCGGCTACCTTCCCGGTTCTTTCGGTTATTTTATTAAATGCATATGTGCATGAACAATGATATGAAACAGTAATATAAACAGTAATATAAAAACAATATAAAGATTCAAACCACTTAATTTGGCTACCCTAATTATCCACAAATTTTATATAACAAAGTTTCTTTAAAAATTTCTTACATCCAAACATCCAGATTTTTATCAAATTATCTAAAAATTCCACTAAATTCTTCTATCCCCAAATCGCATCAAATAATCTATTAAAGTCTGCCAAGATCCACTAAAATTCACCTCAAATCATCCACCAAAATTTTGTCAAGGTCTACTAAAATTCATCTCATCATAATTCGTATTAAGACATCAATATATCTCATCAATAATTTATTTATTGCTTTTATTCTCAAATAAACTTATAATTTCCAAAAAATATCATTTCTCACCGAGAAATATTTCTGCCTGTCCAAATTTCCTATCATACCCATAAATCAATTTTTCGTCTATCACCCAAGCATACTTAAATAATTAAAATTAATATTGTCACCAAATAATTGATTTTTCATTTAGACTACTTAAAGTAAATCCAACTCACCCCGTAGCACTTAAAGCTACCCGTTGGTCACTTTCTTGCCTTTCCCGATTCTTCTCTGAAATTTCTCCCGTTGTAAATAGTCAACACCTGACATAATATTTGTATTAAATTTCTAATTATTTCTTAAATTCATCCTAAACCACTCCCTACGAAAATTCTCGCTTT
Organism: Bretschneidera sinensis; assembly: GCA_023935145.1. NCBI lineage: Eukaryota > Viridiplantae > Streptophyta > Magnoliopsida > Brassicales > Akaniaceae > Bretschneidera > Bretschneidera sinensis. The sequence goes on along the minus strand of CM043699.1, from coordinate 69,745,847 downwards.
GAGCTCCGGGAATTTCATATATGCTAAAAATTCAAAAATAAATATTATGCTATTATCTCAAAATACTGATAGCTTTTCATGATCCTTTATAAAATTCCGCAGAAAATCTCTACAAAATTTTGCTCTTTTGACTTTTCTTTGGGTTTCCAAATATCTTGAGAAAAATAAGAGAAATTGAAAGAAAACTGAACGAAATCGTTCAGTTATACATACATATATATGAGAACTTGCTTGCATCTCCCACCTAACTTTCAACATTTATTTATTTTTTTAAAAATAAGCCTCCACGTTTTTAGTCTTCAAAAGCCTCCAACCTAACTCTCTCATTTTTTTTTTTAAAAAAGCCTCCACTAAATGGATAATGGTGGAAGCATGATTTCCACCACTTTTTTTTTTCTTCTTCTTCTTTTCTTTCTTTTGATCTAATTCTTACATGAGATCAAATTATTTTTATAACATCTATGTCTCAGAAAGTTTTTAAAGACATCCACGTCTCAAAAATCTTTTAATGACATCCACATCCCAAAAATCTTTTTTTTAAGAATTATTTTGTTCCATTCTATATCCTTTGCATAAAATATATAATTTTAATTTCATGCTATATTTATTAATTTACTTCTTTACTCTTACTTTACAAATACGAATATTACAATTCTACCCACCTTACAAAAATTTCGTCCTCGAAATTTCTTTACTTTGCTCCAGAAACAATTGTGAATAATACTTCTTCATAATTGTCTCACACTTTTGCGTAATCTCTTCAACATCCTTATTCTGCTACAGTACTTGAACTAATGCAATTTCTTTTATTATACAAGACTTGTTCCTTTCTTTAAAATCCTTATTGATACTTGTATGTATACCCAATCTTTCTGAATTTCTATAACTTAGCTCGAAATATCATGTAAACACTTTCTTAAAAGTGAACATGTTTTAATTCTGGAGGCAAATTCAGGTTACTCACAACTAATCCAACTTTCTCAACAATCTCATAGGGTCCCACATGCCTCGGATTCAACTTTCCTTTTCTGTTTAAATCTCAATACACCTTTTTATTGAGATATTTTTTTTCAATACACCCTATCACCTACTTGAGACTCAAGAGATTTACTTTAAGCTACTTTACAATGCTCTCTAACAAATTTGATCATCTCTATCGTTAGCTCAATAATAGATAGATCAGATATATTTTTCTCTTCCATTTCTTCCCAACATATAGGAGTTCTCCACCTCTTATCATACAATGTCTCAATGGGTGCCATCCCAATACAAATTTGATACTAATTATTATTAACAACTTCAATCAATGGCATGTAAGCATCTCAACTTACTGAGAAATTCATCACATTTGTCCTTAGCATATCTTCTAGTATTTTAAAAAAAAATCCAATATGAGCATGAAAATTATATTAAATTACCACTATGTACCCGTAGTTTTCTGAAATCCTTTCCCAATATAGCATCTTTATTTGATACTATGACCAATGATACTTCATACAACCTCACAATCTCAGTTACATCATTCTTCCATCCTGATCGTCAGAATTTTGGTCTCAATCCTATGTACATCTTATTGTTACTTAGTTGCATCGAATCTACATCATCATTTACCTTTCTCATTATCCCCTCTCTTAACTTCGCATTATTTGAAACATAATTTCCAAGTTCCAATACTCAAATACTCTCACTTCAATTTTTAAACTCATATTACTTTCTAATAAGCACTCAATGCTTAATCTTTTCCTATCTCTTTATCTCTACCTTGCAACATTTCATTATGGATGACTGTACAATCATATTTATTAACCATGATCCTCTATCACTGATATTCAAATTCATTCTTATTTCTCTTAAATTTATCATTAATTTCATATAAGGACTCCCAATAGCAGTTAACTTTCTTATAGACTTTCTACTCAATGTATCAATTATCATCTTCGCATTTTCTAGATGATAATGAATTGTACAATCATCGTTACTAATCAACTTCATCTACCATCTTTGCCTCCAATTCAACTCCCTCTGGTTAGGTAAGTATGCCCAACTTTTATAACCCATGACTATCTCACAAGTGGCTCCATACAGATGATATCTCCAATATTTTAAATAATCACTATAACAGCCAACTCTAAGTCATAAGTAAGGTAATTTCTATCATGTATTTTCAATTGCCTAGAAGTATGGTTCACAACTTTCCTATGATGCACATATCCCAATCATTGATGTGACATGACACTATACACCACAAGTCCTTCATCACCAGAAGGAAACACCAATATTAGAGCTGTAGTTAATTTCTCATTTAGAAATTGGAATATTTTTCTCATACTTTCGTTACCATACAAATCTCACATTTTTCTCTGGTCAGTCTATTTAACCGTATTACAAAAACAAAAATTCTAAAAGGATCTTCTATAATAACCAGTTATCCCAAGAAGATTCTAATCTCAGTCATATTAGTTGGTCTCTCCCAACTTAACATTGCCTCTACTTTTTATAGATCATCTGTTATGCTATCCTCGACATTACATGTTCCAAGAAAGTTATTTCCTTCCGTCAGCCCTCACGCTTAGAGAACTTATATCATACCATCTTTTTCTCCTCAAAGTCTCCCCATAAATTTCTAAATGTTTTTCCTGCTTTTTTGTAGTCTTAAAATATACCAAGATGTTATCGATGAACACAACCATAAGATTATCAAGAAATGGTTCAAACATTTTATTTATCCAGTCCATGAATGTTTCTGGAATATTATTCAATCCAAATGTCATCACAAGAAACTTATGACCATAACATGTCATAAAAACAATCTTAGATACGCCTCCCTTCTCTATCTTCAATTGGTGATAATCTGACATCAGATTTGTCTTAGAAAATACTCTCACTTCTTGCACTGTTCACATAATATATTTATCAAAAAATATTTATCTTTATTCGACTATCTGCAGTCTATACACACTCTTATCGTTCCATCTTCCTTCTACACAAACAACACCTGGGACTCCCCAAATGTATTAGGTCCGATAAATGGTTTATCCAAAAAAAATTCGTAAAATAGTACGTTCAACTCTCTCGATTCAGCTGGCATCATTCAGTAGGGTGCTATTAAATATATGTGATGATCCTGGTATCACATCAATATAGAATTTAATCTCTTTTCTGGGATGTAATCTATGCAACTCATCAAGAATTACATTAGAATATTCTTTCATCACTAAGATTTCTTCCTATTTTCCTTTTTGGAATTCATTATGTATGCTAAGTACTTCTCACAACTCTTCTTCAACCATCTCCTAGTGGTCAGAACAAAATGAGATAGTTCAAGAGTGTTTTATGTTCTCTTTCAAGGTTACGCTCCTCATGTCCACATTTTAAACACTACATTCTTTTTGGAATAATCAATCATATTCAAAGAATATAAATCAACTTCAGATTTTTTTGTCGATAATACGAATCACATAACCCTTGTGAACATTTATGATTATCACTTCATCTTTAGTGAAAAATTCAACAAAATATTTTTGCATCAAAAGACTAACACATACTTCAATAGACTTTTTATGAATACTGGATGCAAAAGAAAGAGGTTGCATCAAGATCAACCAATATTGACATGTCAATTTTCTCTACACATAAATCACTTCAATTTTAAAAATTCTGGATAAATATTTTATCTGAATATAATTATAATAAATTTTTATATTCCAATCATACATCAGATTGCCACTTCCACTTGGTGGCGTACTTACTTCCTCTACCATGACTTTCAGTTCCATAATATGTCTCATAAATCTAAGGGTCCCACCAATAGTATTTTTAAGATACATAAGCATCAGATTCTGTTTGCCTCTGACTCTGTACTTCAGTTTCCAGTAACAAGGAATGCCTCATTTGGGGTAGTCTCTCACCCTGTACACTCATACTACCACTACCTCTATAAGCTTTATGTCTAAGTCTCTTTAACTACTTTTTCTCTTTCCTTTAAACTCCATCACATCTTTCTCGATCTGAAATAATATATCCACCAATCTAACATAATTCATATGCCTTATGTAAGATAGTTTCGATCAAACCATAAAACATAGTTCATCTTTGAACCTCTTACATTTCTTCTCCTCTTGATCTATTATTTTTGGTACAACCATTGACAAAACCATAAATTTGCTATCATATCGAGCCACAGTTAACACATTTACCCCAAATAAATAATATCTCTATCTTGTTGGGCTCTAAAGGTCTAAGGAAAATATTTATCAAAAAAAATCTTCTTAAACTTATTTCAGGTTAAGGGTCGATCAATATTTGTACTTACCTGGAAAGAATATCCTTACAATCATTCTAAAATTTATCCTTCTAACTTAAACGAAGTAAAGGCAATCGTCTATCTATCAATTACTAGTAAAATACTAAATAATGTCTCTTGCATGTTTCTCCCGAAACTCAGGTGTAAAGGGTTAATAGATCCTTTAAACAACAAAGCATTTAACTTAATTATATCTCTCTACATCTCATGCATAAACTCACTTTTTTCCCTTTTTAAATGTCTACCATTACTGGATTAACAACATCAGACACTGCTCTAGTCTGCTTATCTATGCTATAAGTTATCCACTCGATCATCTGATACATTCATTTTCTCAAAAGCATGAATAAGAGCTTATCTTAGCTCATTTCTTTCAACTTCAGATTCTCTCATACCTCGATTATATTACTAATATTATATTATCAACACGTTCCCTTCTAGAAACCACAGATTCAGATTCAACCTCGACTTATCAAAAATATTGTGGGCCTACCACGCCCTCTCAAATCAATAATTCTAACTCAAGCTCGATCGCGTCCACGTGTCATCCTTAGACTGTTCATTATAATTTACTTTAATTTTCCACTTTCTTACTTTTTATGCAGTCTATAGAATCATATAACCTAGTGCTCTGATACCAAAATTGTCACGACCCATCCCGGGTTGGCCACCCCGAAACAGTGTCATCACATTTTGAGAATCCCAGCACGACACATATATGTAGCAGTAAAAATAAAAATGACCAAAAGAACTTTACATCAATCCGTAAAATGCATGAAAAGTTACATATAATTTTTTCATTTTATTTTCTCATTAGTCTGAGGATGATGACACGTACGCAGCTTACAGAAAATGATTTCTTCTGAACCTCAACTCATCAAACTATTTGCCAAGCCTGCTACCTGAAAATCATTGTACAGTGAGGAGTGAGCTTCACAAGCTCAGTGAATTAAATTTACTGAAAGTATTCCAAACTCCATCAATAATCCTTTAACATTAAAATTTATTTTTCACATAACCTGATGACAACTTTCTATTATCAATCTTTTCTTCTCAATCATTGGTTCACCTTAAGACTATCAATTATCTTCTAATTACCTCGTAATGAGATTCATATAAAAAAAAATCCATCATTTAGATAAGTCTTATCACCCTACTGTCTCTTTCTATGAAACTCAACCTTCTATAATTAAATTCACAAAAAGTATTACATCTCAGCATCTCAAAAATCTCATCATTATAGCTGTCTCTTTTTATGAGACCCATCCATCTATAATTTAATTCACAATTAATATATTACATCTCATTATCTCAAAAATCTCATCATTATAGCTGTCTCTTTTTATGAGACCCAGCCATCTATAATTTAATTCACAATTAATATACTACATCTCATCATCTCATCATTATAGCTGTCTCTTTTTATGAGACCCAGTCATTTATAATTTAATTCACAATTAATATACCACATCTCAAAAAAATGCAACGATAATTAAAACAGATGCAGATGCATGAATGATTATGATGGGAACGTCTTCCCACTTGTCGACAGGTTAATCTTAGACCGGCTGCCCTCCCGGTTCTTTTATTCTCATCAGACCGGCTGCCTTCCCGGTTAATTCCAGCATATACCGGCTGTCACGGTTTTTATTTTTCATCCCAGCATATACCGGCTGTCACGGTTATTTCATTAGACCGGCTGCCTTCCCTTCTTTTGGTTATATTATTAAATGCATATGTGCATGAACAATGATATGAAACAGTAATATAAAAACAATATAAAGATTCAAACCACTTAATTTGGCTATCCTAATTATCCACAAATTTTATATAACAAAGTTTCTTTAAAAATTTCTTACATCCAAACATCCAGATTTTTATCAAATTATATAAAAATTCCACTAAATTCTTCTATCCCCAAATCACATCAAATAATCTATTAAAGTCCGCCAAGATCCACTAAAATTCACCTCAAATCATCCACCAAAATTTTGTCAAGGTCTACTAAAATTCATTTCATCATAACTTGTATTAAAACATCAATATATCTCATTAATAATTTATTTATTGCTTTTATTCTCAAATAAACTTATAATTTCCAAAAAAATCATTTCTCACCGGGAAATATTTTTACCTGTCCAAATTTCCTATCATACCCATAAATCAATTTTTCGTCTATCACCCAAGCATACTTAAATAATTAAAATTAATATTATCACCAAATAATTGATTTTTCATTTAGACTACTTAAAGTAAATCCAACTCACCCCATAGCACTTAAAGCTACCTGTTGGTCACTTTCTTGCCTTTCCCGGTTCTTCTCAGAAATTTCTCCCGTTGTAAATAGTCAACACCTGACATAATATTTGTATTAAATTTCTAATTATTTCTTAAATTCATCATAAACCACTCCCTACGAAAATTCTCGCTTTGAGCTCCGGAAATTTCATATATACTAAAAATTCAAAAATAAATATTATGCTATTACCTCATAATACTGATAGCTTCTCACGATCCTTTATAAAATTCCGCAGAAAATTCCTACAAAATTTTGCTCTTTTGACTTTTCTTTGGGTTTCCAAATATTTTGAGAAAAATAAGAGAAATTGAAAGAAAACTGAACGAAATCGTTCAGTTATACATACATATATATGAGAACTTGCTTGCACCTCCCACCTAACTTTCAACCTTTATTTATTTTTTTAAAAATAAGCTTCATATTTTTATTCTTCAAAAGCCTCGCACTTAACTCTCTCATTTTTTTTTTAAAAGCCTCTACTAAATGGATAATGGTGGAAGCATGATTTCCACCATTTTTTTTTTCTTCTTCTGTTCTTTCTTTTGATCTTATTCTTACGTGAGATCAATTTTTTTTTATAACATCTATGTCTCAGAAAGTTTTTAAAGACATCCACGTCTCAAAAATCTTTTAATAACATCCACGTCCCAAAAATCCTTTAATGACATCCACGTCCAAAAAATCTTTTTTTTTTAAAGAATTATTTTGTTCCATTCTATATCCTTTGCGTAAAATATATAATTTTAATTTCATGCTATATTTATTAATTTACTTCTTTACTCTTACTTTACAAATACGGGTATTACACTCTAATTACCCTAAAACCTAAACCTTAGCTAATTAACCTTGAACCCCAAATTATAATGTAATTCAAGCTAGTTGTACTGTAACCAACGCTATAATAATTTGTAATTTTATTATATAATTATCTTATATATATTGATGATATTATAAGTATTTTTTTATATATTATATATGTAGTATAGTAATATGAGATTAATTATTACTCATAATAATTTACTATGTTATTTTTAAACATAAACCTCAATTAACCATAAACTCTAATTAACTTAGTCCTAATTAACTAACACTAAATTAGCTAATTCTAAACTCTAAACCCTAAGCTCTAAACGATTTGTAACCATATAATATATTCAATTTGAATATATTATTTATTAATATATATTAATTCGAAAATAATTATGTTATAGTAGTTAATTATATTAGAATTATTATTTATATATTATTTATGTATTATAAAATATTAAAACAATTAACTATATTATATTAGCTCATTAATTAATTTTATAAATTTTAAACATTTAGTATTATATAAATATTTAATTATATTCTTATTTTTATTAATTATTAATCAAATAAAAAAATCAAAACCACATAGTTTTGACTTTTGGCAAAGACTTCTTTTGTCCTTATAAAAAAATAGGTTCAGTGAAGGATATCTCCGGTCCTTACTAAAGAGTGAGTTTTGCTGAGGAAATTATATGATCCTCACCAAAAAGTGCATAATTTTTGTGAGGATTTTAATCCGTCCGTACCATTGTATGACTCGTAAATAGCTTAGGTGAGGACAACATTTTGTCCTCGCCTTAGAACCCGTTTGGCAAGGAAATATTTAGTCATTGTTTAAATTCTCTTGTCGAAACTCTGATTTCTTGTAATGATTCCATCGATTTTAATTAAAAATTAAGTTCATCAACTAATAAACAAATAGTATCATTGACGGACACGTGCCCATCGGTGATAGTCCAGATTGAAAAAATCATTATATTGAACTGTTAATTCCGTCAAATTATCTAACCTTAAACATTAATTAATTGAAACCCTAATGACCCTAAACTCTAAACCCTAAACATTAAAACCCTACCTTAAAACCTTAAGCCTTAAGCCTTAAATTGAAGTTGGGATCGATTATAACATTTTGTTGGAATACCATTACATTTTTGGTTATAAGGGAAAAGTTGAAATTGAAGCTAGGATCTATTACAATGTTTGGTTAATTAACATGTTTATGGCATTTTCAAGTATTTATATGTATTATTTATATATTATATATGTACTATAATAATATTGTATTACTTAACTATATATATTAGTTAATTATATTATTTTCTAATATTTATTATTATAAAATATTTAATTATATTTTTATTTTATTAATTATTAGTATAATTTATTGTATTTTACCTAGTCTTAATTAACCAACACTAAATTACCTAATCCTAAACCATACACCCTAAACGATTTGTAACCATATAATAAGTTTAATTTGAATATATTATTTATTAATTAATTATTAATTTATACTAATTCGTAAATAATTATGTTATAGTAGTTAATTATATTATAATTATTATTTATATATATTAAATATGTATTATAATAATATTAAAACAATTAAATATATAAATATTTAATTTTATCTTTTTAAATATTTAGTATTATATAAATATTTAATTATATTCTTATTTTTATTAATTATTAATCGAATTTACTATATTATATATTTTTTAATATATAGTCACATAAATTATATATATAGTCATATTTATATTATATATTTCAAAGAGGATTTTAAAAAAAATTATTTATAAATTAAAAGAGGGTTTTTAAAAAAATGTCACCAAGGGAATTCTTTTAGGTCAAATTATCACCAAGAAAATTTTCTGACAAAAATTTATTCAAGCTCCGCAACAACAAATTGTCGTTGCAATATAATTTTCAGATTTGTCGTTGCGAAAAAAAACTTTGTAATAAAACAAATATTTATTCAAGCTCTGTAACGATAAAATTTCGTTGCAATATAATTTTCAGACATGCAAAAAATAAATTTGTAATAAAATAAAAATTTATTCAAGCTCCGCAACGACAATCGTTGCGATATAATTTTCAGGTATCACAATGACATTTTGTCGTTGCTAATTGATAAATTTATAATTAAATTTTTTTTTGTATTGGCAAATGAATTTCACAACGACCTTTTGAAGTAGTTGCGAAATGCTTGATCTTTCGCAACGAAAATATTGTTGGTTCTAATTCTCGTTGCTAAAATTCCATTTTCTTGTAATGTCACCTCTATTCTTTGGGTTCACCATGACAATCTATAGAGAAAACAAGTCATACTCTAACTTAATCCTACCACTTCTATAAGATCAAACTATAACTCTAACACAACGACTAAAGACTGTATCCTGGCTAAAGAACTTAAGCCTTAATATGAACTTAAGCCTATTAAAATTTAAGATCTAATACCATTTAAATTGTTATGCCCACGACCCGAACTAAAAGTCATCAATATGCATAAGATTTGCGTCAAAATCATTTACAATAAAATATCACTTTAAACCTCCATAAATGATCAATTATATAATACAATATTCTTGCACACATGCTAAAACAATTTGCTCTCTCTCACTCTAATTACAAATAACACAATGCACTCAGCTATTTACCTTATACAAGTCTAAATCCGCTACACCATTCGCCTTATAAGTACAATCTCTTCATGATCTAAAAAGATATGCCATTCAAAGAATAAATAAAACAAACAACTAGGCTCAATAGGGATTTATAATGGATATATGCAATTGTACAATTATACATGCATGTATGAATGAGATATGAATGTTGTAATATTTATGTATGCATCATATCAAGAAACAAAGCATACTAATATGTTGAGTGGATGCGAGTAATCCGTCGTCTCATACCAGTGGTTACAATCAACTACTCTAAGCAATCATATGTAATGCATTACTAACTAAACTTGAAAGGATACTCTCCATACCAATAAACTTCATCCTACCTCACTTTGGTCAAAACCGATTCTTTAAGGCCTTAGTCAATCAAACAAATATATCAATTGATCTAGTAGGGACCTCGTGAGCTGTAGAGCCCGATGCTTTAAAATGAATATTAAAAAAATCACGGAGTTTTACTTTGATACGATTTTTATATTGTTTGTTCAGTTTTAAGATAATTTTTTTTGAATTTGTACTTGAATTGTGGAACGTGGGGACAAGTAAATAAAATAAGAGTCAAGTAGTAAAGACTTTTGTCATTTGAGGATTTCAAAATTTTGAAGGAAAATAAGAAGAACCAAGCAAAAAAGGGCAATTTAAAGAATTTTGTTTTGGAAATTAGAAAGAAGTGTGAACTAAAGGGTGAAAGTGTAAAAAATGATAAGTTTTGTCTATAAATATGATAAAGGTGAGAGAGAGACCAACACTTGTGTTGGAACTCTAGAACATCCGAGAGAAAGGAGAGAAAAAGAGAGAAAAAGAAGAAAAGATGAAAGAAAGGAAGAAAGAGAGGAAAAGAATAAAGAGATGAGTTTTTTCTTGCATATATCAAGCTAAAAGTTTGTATTTCTTTCTTTTTAACTCAATTATGTTTATTAAGCTAAATATTTGTGAAATTTGGGTTTGGATTTAAAAGCTTTTCACAAGAAAAAGGTTTGAAGAAAATGGGTTTGTTACAAAAAATGGGTTTTTGTGTAAAGTTAGTTGATTTGAGAGTTTTGGGTTCAAATTTTCTCTTGAGTAGTGTAAAGTTTTTGAATTTAAACCCTTAGAAGCTCGTATCTTTAAATAATTGAAAGGATCTTTTGAAATCAAGAAGAAATTTGGGGAAAGATGAGTTTTCAGAAAGATTTTTGCTGAAAAACGGGGATCCAGTTGATTGGTTCAAGTGCCCAGTTGACTGGATGATTCACCTAAACCAAACAAGGGCTGAACCATGACTGAATGAAGTGTTTAGTCGACTGAATGAAGGAGATGAACTCTCCGGACACTTTTTAATCGTCTGAATCAGACATCCAGTCGACTGGACTATATTGATTTTTGAAAATTTGACTTTTTCCTTTGTTTTTTAGTGTGAAACTTTCCCAAAATGATTATAATGTTTACATAAATTTAAATTATGATTAAAACACCTTTAAAAGTTTTAGTATTCATGAAAATTAAAGTGTTTTTGAAAACCAAAGTAAATGATTTGGAAAAATGGCTTAAAGTCTCGATTTCTTTGACTTTTGGTTTTGTGCGAAGTATGCTCTTAAGATTTAAAGTGTGCAAAATACCTTGAGGTTGCTAGTAATTGTTTTAAATGATTTAAATTAATAATATTAAGTTTTATACATTCTTAGGTACTAATGAGAAAATCTTTGGGAAACATAAGAAGTAGTACGATTGCGTAGCGAGGTTAGGTTCATCTTACTTTTAGTAAGCTATATAACATGTTTAATAGAAGTAAAATATGTTAAGGTATGAAAATATGTTTTGATTATGAAATTATAATTATTAGTACTCTGAGATTTATGTGTATATAGAATTTGACGTTTAATGGTATAAGAAATGAGTACCATTGATTACGCCCAAAGTATAACACGGTTATTGTAGTACGGCTTTGGGGTGTCGATTCCACAAGGAAACAAGTTAGGTACAAAGGAAAATGTGTAAACCTTAAAACGAACGATAAAAGTTAAACGAAAGATTTTTGGGTTTTGATAATGAGATAATGTGAGAAAAATTGCGTAAATGTAAATGAAATATAAATGAGAAATAACAAGGTTTCGGGAATCCTCCTTAGGTTTGTTCCCTATTTCCACTCTTGATTCAATTGATTTTATCTCGATTGCAAGTTTCATCTCCCAAACAAGCAATCAGAATATATTCAATCAAGCACATTTATAACTCTAATATAATTGCTACAAATTAATCATTGATTCTGGTTCATGCACACATGACTGATCTTAAAGATTATCAAGAAACGACAATATATCTTTAATGACAATATCGCAGTAATGGACAAGCAATAAGATAAATCTACCGAAATCAATCACATCCAAACAACCTCAATGGAGGAGAATAATGCAATCACCGGATTAAGAGAATCTAAAAGAAGAAGAATAAAAAGTGCATCTATCACATGAACTCAAATCCTTCTTACTTAATCAATGAATAATTCATAAACAATATTCAACAATAAATCTGTACAACCGAATCAAGAACAGGAAATAAAGAACAATAAATCCCTAAAGATTCATCCCTTTCCCTTGTAAGATGATTAGTTGGCCATGGAAATCAAGGTGGAAGAACAATATGGATGCTCTCCCCTTGATTTGGCCATGGAGTTCAAGGTGGATGAACAATATGGATCTTCTCCCCTTGATTTGCAACCAAAGAAAACTTGGAAGAATGCTAAACTTGGATCCCAAAACCTTGCTCTCTCTTTTCTTTCTTGAAAATGAATGTTGGCTGCACACTCTTTAAGCATCTATTTATAGATCACAAGTAGTTAGGGGTATTTTGGTCTAGAAAATGTCATTGTGCAGCCCTAATTTGGTCTTGGACCGAGTGGGAGCTGGAAAGTGAGACTGCAGTGCTGGAAGTGAGGGTGCAGCACTGGAAAGTGAAGGGCGCGACGCTAGGTGGATGCTGATCTGGAGGCCTTGCCTGTGTCTACTAAAACTGCCATAACTTTCTTTAGAAAACTCCTTTTTATGAACCGTAAAATTCTCCAGAAAATAGACTTCCGGATCTTTCTAAACATATATGGCTCATCTCCTGGTTCTTCCTACATAAATACAGTTTAATCTGCAAAAAATGATTGATCTGTACGGGAAATTCTGGCAATTTAGTGAAACTCTTTTAGCTTGTATGCAGAAGTGCACACACTAGTGTGCCTAACCTTACCTTGCTCCAAAGTGACGCACACACTTGTGTGCAGTCTTTTAACTTACTATAATTTATTACTCAAACCTTAGTTTAGACTTTAACCATCTTTGAATCATGTTTGGACATGTCTAAACCTTGGACAAATACGAGCACCGACACCCAAGATCTTTTGGCGCTTTAAACATGGATCGTTTTATCATCTCTTTTGTACTCAAAGCACCTGAAAATGCATCAAATTAAGTCAATGATTTATGAATATCACTTTAGAGTTATTAACATGTAAAAGTGCGATTATGACTGAGATCAACCCTAAAATGCTAACAATTAAGTATTGTTTAGATGCATTATGTGACTCTCATCACAACCCCCAACTAGCTTATTGCTAGTCCCTAGTAATTCAAGCGAAAGACATGAAATGAATTCTTTATTTAGAAATCAAAGCAAAATACAGCAATGCTGGTGTTAACCAAGAGTGATTCAAAAATCTTTGTCTAAAAAATCATGCATAACATACAACAAATAGAATCATTAAATATCACTCAAGTCTAAGAATAATCCAAATGTCAACCTTAAAATCGTTATCGACTCTTAACATCCATCTTACCACAATACATTAGTCCGAACACCCGGACGATTTTATGCACAACATTCATGAATACAAGTCTTAGCCTCTAAAAACATAATAAATTGCATGACATCAATCACAAACCAAGCTCCATAGGCTTACTTTTCAAATCACTCTCCATTTATGTAGAAAAATCACACTACATCGGATCAATAGGTTTTTAATAAGCTTGTAACGTTAGGCTAGGGTGAAGGTAAAGAAAGAACGGGAAAGTTTAAACAAATAAAAGAACTAAGTCTCTTAATTTAAACACAATCACTTTAAGCACAAGATAACCGTACTTCAACACCCAACCCTTTCAACCATTTTTCGAGCATTTCTCGCAATAAATCATCATTTTTTTTTCTTTTCTTCTTTCTTTGCCATAATTCGTTTTTTTTCTTTTTTTATTTTGGCATAAGACCATTCACCTCCTCTTTCATTCTTTTCTTTTCTTTTCCACAACCCCCAACTTATCTCTTTTAATGTACTTAGGTTATGGTAGTAATATTTTCTCATATTTCCACCCTTACTCTTCTTAAGTGCTTCTCAAAAAATGTGTATAACTAAGTTCTTTTAAAAGAAAGGTAAGGATAAAATATTTTTAAGCTCATAAAGGTAAGTAAATGGTTTATCAAAAGAAACAAGGCTCAAATTTTTTTTTTCCCAAGAAAAAGGCTCAAATAGGTGACTAGCGATAAATATAACAAGTGTAAGTTTGAAAGGCTCAAACGGTTCAAAAATGGCATATATCATATCCTAAGTAGTGTGCATTCTATGATTTTCGCCTCAAGTGATTATCAAATAAGTTCTAGAGCTTGTTGAGACCGCAAAAGTATTCACAAAACAATCGCACATAAAACTTCTCCAAAGGCTTTAGACTAATCATGCAATCTTGCCACAACCTAGAGTCTCAAACCAAAGAAAAATTGACACTTAATTTATTCTCAAAGCGAAGCAAGATTTAACTTCTTCTAAATGCTACATGCTATCTCAATTAGGCTCATATCATCGACATGTGAATTAACTCCAAGGTTAACACAAAGCATGCTAAAAACAAACAAAAAGGTAAAATGACACCAAGTAGTTCAATGAAAAACATTAAAAACAGGAATATGTTTCCTCCACCCCCAACTTAAAGTAGACATTGTCCTCAATGTGAAAGCAAAAGATAAGGAAACTTCCTTTGTAGCCAAAAGTGCACAGAAACTGAAAATTGTGCACCATCATTTGAACTGCTTCGTATATTTGTCCCTGGAAAATAAATACGAAAGTAAAACTGGAAAACAACAAGATACTAATAACAAAATGTTGGGAATCATATTTTTTTTTAGAAATTTAAATTAAACTAAAAACTAACAATTAAGATTGAATAAAAACTAACTAAAAACAGAACAAAAATAAAAAGAAAAACGTACCTTTGTTGTGTGGTCAAGGTGAGTAGACCGGATCCATAAGCAGAATGTCTTCCACTTCCGGATCATGTCTATCGATTAAGATCTTAAGTCGTTAACCATTTACTTTAAAGACCAGACCATCTCTAGTATCCTCAATTTCTACCACCCCATTTTCAAAAACATTTTTTACTATAAAAAGGCCGGTCCATCTTGACCGAAGTTTTCCAGGATGCTTATGAAGTCTGGAGTCGTATAAGAACACTCGATCATTGGGTTTAAATGTTTTCCTCAAAATGTTTTTGTCATGAAATACCTTCATCTTAGCCTTATAGATTCTAGAATTTTCATAAGCATCGTATCTTAATTCTTCTAACTCGGTCAGCTGATATTTTCGAAGTTTAGCTGCTTCGCCCATGTCAAAATTAAAAGACTTGATGGCCCAATAAGCTCGATGCTCGAGCTCCATGGGTAAGTGGCAAGGCTTTCTAAAAACAAGTCAATAAGGCGACATACCTAAGGGAGTTTTAAAGGCTGTACGGTAAGCCCAAAGCACATAAGTTAGTCTCAAAGACCAATCTTTGCGATCGGGGTTAACCGTTTTTTCTAAAATTTGTTTAATCTCCCTATTAGCCAGCTCCACTTGTCCACTAGTATGAGGATGATAGGCAGTAGAGATTATATGTAATACCCCATATTTTTTCATTAAAGCTTCAAAAGAACGGTTGCAAAAATGTGTATCTCGATCACTAATTATAGCACGTGGTGTACCAAATCGGGACAACACATTTTCTTTAAGGAATTTAATCACCGTTCCGTTATCATTGTTTCGAGAAGCTGCAGCCTCTACCCACTTGGATACATAATCTATTGCTACAATGATATACTGGTACCCGAAGGAAGGGGGAAAGGGTCCCATGAAATCGATGCCCCAACAATCAAAGATTTCAATCACTAAAATAGGGTTCAGGGGCATCATATTTCTGCGCGACACAGCTCCTAACTTTTGACACCTTTCACAAGAGCGACAATATGTGTTGGCATCTCTAAACAAGGTAGGCCAATAAAATCCACACTGCAAAATTTTTGCAGCGGTTTTTTTCATCGAAAAGTGGCCTCCACAAGCTTGGGAGTGACAAAATTCTAACACACTCGCAATCTCTTCATTAGGGATGCAATGCCTTAGAATTTGGTCAGGGCAGTACTTGAAAAGATAGAGGTTATCCCAAAAAAAATTACATACCTCATATAAGAATTTCTTCTTGTCCTGGGCACTCCAATCCATAGGTATTTCACCTGTAGTCAAATAATTTACAATGTGAGCAAACCATGGTAGAGAAGTAATGGAGAGTAATTGCTCATCGGGAAAATCATCTTTGATTGGCATGTTATCACGAGTGTCCGTAAAAGTGAGCCTGGATAAATGGTCAGCTACTACGTTCTCCACTCCTTTTTTTTTTATCTTTGATGGTGATATCAAATTCTTGCAAGAGGAGAATCCATCGGATTAGTCGTGCCTTAGCATCCTTCTTCGTAAGAAGATATTTGAGGGCTGCATGATCTATAAAAATAAGGATAGGAGAATCAATTAAATGAGTACAAAATTTATCTAAAGCAAATACTACAGCTAGCAACTCTTTTTCAATTGTAGAGTAATTCATTTGAGAACTATTTAAAGTCTTACTAGCATAGTAAATGACAAAAGGTTTACCCTCCCTTCGTTGTCCAAGAACAGCACCTACAACGTAGTAACTATCATCGCACATGATTTCAAAAGGTAAAGTCCAATCCGGTGACTGCATTATAGGTGCAGAAGTAAGCTTGCCAATCAGCTCTTTAAAGGCCTCTTGACAAGCTTGAGTCCACTCAAAAGGGGTATCTTTAACTAGGAGGGCACATAGTGGTCTATAAATATTTGAAATTTTTTGTATGAACCTCCTATAAAAGCCAGCATGACCAAGGAAAGATCTCACATCCTTTATTATCTTAGGGGCAAGTAATTTAGAGATTAATTCAATCTTAGATTGATCAACCTCTATTCCTTTAGAAGAGACAATATGCCTTAAGACAATGCCGGATGGTACCATGAAATGACATTTTTCCCAATTTAAAACCAATTCTTTTTCCTCGCAGCGAATTAATACTTTTTCTAAATTCATTAAGCATGTTTCAAATGAAGATCCAAAAACAGTTAGGTCATCCATAAAAACCTCCATGCAATTTTCAACCATGTCACTAAAAATACTCATCATGCAGCGTTGAAAAGTAGCAGGGGTGTTAAATAATCCGAATGGCATTCTACGAAAAGCATAGGTGCCAAAGGGACAAGTAAATGTGGTATTTTCTTGGTCTTCTAATGCAATTTCTATTTGATAGTAACCAGAATAGCCATCTAGAAAACAGTAAAAGGGATGACCAGCTACACGCTCAAGAATTTGGTCAATAAAAGGGAGTGGGAAGTGGTCTTTCCGGGTGGCAGCATTTAATTTTCTGTAATCAATGCACATACGCCACCTGGTCACAAGCTTGGGAGGGACTAACTCTCCTAAGTCAGTCTTTATCACAGTGACTCCGGACTTTTTAGGGACGACTTGCGTAGGGCTTACCCACTTACTATCAGCTATGGGATATATAAGACCCATATCTAATAGTTACAGCACTTCATTTTCCACTACTTCTTTCATAATGGGGTCTCTACGAGGACTGGTTCCTTCATCCAGATTTATTTTATGGGAGCAGATCAGGGGACTAATTCCCTTTAAATCAGCCATGCTCTATCCCAGGGCTGATATGTGTTCATTTAAAGTTTAAATTAATCTCTTACCTTGGGTCTCAGATAATTCAGAAGAAATAATAAAAAGAAAAGTATCACCTGGACCGAGAAAGGCATGTTTTAGTCCCTTAGGTAGTGGCTTCAATTCGACTTTAGGTGCTTCCACACTTGAGGGGACTTGAGTTTTGCTTCTTTCCGGCAGCTCCTCAAACCTTGGTTGCCATGCCCGATTTCTATAATCCTGAGATTTGTCAAAAACAGCACATATATCAATTACATCAGTTTTATCATCAAATAAATCTATCTCAGAATTAACAAGAAAATTTTCAAGAGGGTCATAATCATGAGTTAAGAAAACCCCCTCATTGACGAGTGACTTGATCATGTAAAGATGGTGGTTTTCGTCCTCATATTTGGGCTGTTTTGCAACATTGAAAATATTTACTTCAAGGGTTATGTTACCAAAGGACAGCTTCATGAGTCCATTCCTACAATTTATTAGAGCATTCGCAGTAGCAAGAAAAGGTCTACCCAAAATCAAAGGGATTTTAGATTTAGTGTCTACAGCATAAGTAGTATCAAGAATTAAGAAATCAACAGGATAATAAAATTTATCAATTTGAATCAAAACATCCTCAACCACACCTCGGGGCACTTTGACTGAACGATCAGCCAATTGTAATACCACGCTGGTTGGTTTGATTTCTCCTAACCCCAGCTATAAGTAAATGGAAAATGGCATCAGGTTTACACTAGCTCCTAGATCTAGTAAGGCTTGTCCAACCTCATGATTTCTAATGCTACAAGCAATGGTAGGACATCCAGGATCTTTGTATTTCGGGGGAATTCTTTACTCAATTAGTGCACTAACTTGCTCAGTTAGGAAAGCTGTTTTCTTGACATGATATTTCCTCTTAATTGTGCATAAATCTTTGAAAACTTTTGCATAGGTGGGGACTTGTTTAATCACATGCAAAAGTGGGAGATTAAGTTTCACTTACCTTAAGTTCTCAAGGATTTCATCATTTATTTCCAGATTTTTCTTGTTGGATTTTAAGGCTTGGGGGAATAGTGACTTAATAGGATTTTTGGTCACTTCAGGGTCTTTAGACAGTTCGGTTTCACTACTGGTTTGACCCTTTCTCACATTCTCGAGTTTATTCTCTGGTGGAATGTGTAGTGACTTACCACTTCGGGTCACAATCACATTTACATCTTTCACATTTTCTTGTGCCATATGTTAACCGTGAGGTATGGACTGAGCCTGGGCAGGGAACTTACCTCGCTCAGTCACACTCAAGGAGCTCATTAATTTAGACACTTAGCTCCTTATTTCTTTGTTTTCCTCAACCAACTGTGTAATTAACGCCTCACACTTTTGGTTTGTCTTGCCTTGTGCTTCTATAAAAACATGTAAGGTGTCTTCTAAAGAATTTCTAGAGGATGAGGGTGCATGATAAGCTGCTGGGTATGATCTAGGGGCTGTGCGTAATGCTGATTTTCAGATTTCCAACTGAAGTTGGGGTGATTTCGCCACCCCAGATTATAAGTGTTAGAGAAGGGTGCTGAGGGCTTCTTGTACATGGCTAAGGTATTGCATTGTTCCTCGTACAGCCCTCTCATGTCCACAAATGTGGGACAATCTTGGGCGGGATGATCAACCCTGCCACACACAAAACATGATTCTAAAGGTTCGGCCTGATTAACCATGTGTGTTGGTTTTTTAGTTTTTAGTGCCTCTAACTCCCTAGTAAGCATCTCGACCTTGGCCTTAAGGTTATCCTCTTCCCTAAAATGGTAGATTCCTCCACCACTAGGGTTTCCTATTGGTCGTGACCTTTTTGTGCTCTCAGTAGCACTAGGTCCAGTCCATGTGTGAGCTTTTTCAGCAAGCTCATTGAGGTATTCAATAGCCTTATCAGGGTCTTTTTGCAAAAACTCATCATTACACATCATCTCGACAAATTGGCATTCTCTATAGGTAAGACCCTCATAGAAATAGCTCACTAAACGCCAATTTTCGTACCCATGATGTGGACACATACTTAACAACTCTTTAAATTTCTCTCAAGACTGATACAAAGTCTCATTTTCCTTTTGTGCAAAGGTGGAGATTTTTCTTTTCAATGCGTTAGTCTTATGTTGAGGGAAGTACTTGTTAAAAAAGACTTGGGTCATCTCATTCCATGACCCAATTGATCATGGTCTCAGCGAGTATAACCAACTCTTAGCTTTATTCTTCAAGGAGAAAGAAAAAAACTTGAGTCTCACGATATCATCAGTTGCATCGTGACTATGGAAAGTCGCAACTACTTCCTCAAATTCTCTAATGTGCACATAGGAGTTTTTGTTTTCCATGCCATGAAAAGTAGGGAGAAGTTGTATCATCCCTGTTTTAAAATCTTGATGACGGGTATTGGCTGGAAACATAATGCATGATGGTGTGGCTGTCCGGCTAGGATGTAGGTAATCTTTAAGTGTCCTAGCGCCATTCTCATTAGGATTTTCAGCCATGTTAACAAAATCCTCTAAATTCTCTGATGGGGGATGCACTATGGTTTGATCTAGGCAAGGTTTCACCAATGGAGGTGAAAAGAGAGGGTAACTCTAATTCAGGTCCTCTAATGAATCTACCTCGCGAATCTCTCGGTCTAAGCATGTACCAATTAATTTAGAGGGGGAATAAATAAATAAAACAGAGTAACAAATAAATACATAAAATAGAGTAACAAATAAATAAATAAATACATAAAATAGAATAATAAATAAATAAATAAAACAGAATAACAAAAGAAAATTAGAAAATCAAAACCAAAGTAAAGGAACGATATTATCGTATTTACAAACTGCTGAAAAGAAAAATATTTACGATTCTTTTACCGTCACACTTAGAGTTGACAAGTTTCCTTGTACTTAAGCGTGTTTCCCCTGCAACGGCGCCAAAATTTGACTATGCCCAAAGTATAACACGGTTATTGTAGTACGGCTTTGGGGTGTCGATTCCACAGAGAAACAAGTTAGGTTACAAAAGAAAATGTGTAAACCTTAAAACGAATGATAAAAGTTAAATGAAAGATTTTTGGGTTTTGATAATGAGATAATGTGAGAAAAATTGCGTAAATGTAAATGAAATATAAATGAGAAATAACAAGGTTCCGGGAATCCTCCTTATGTTCGTTCCCTATTTCCACTATTGATTCAATTGATTTTATCTCGATTGAAAGTTTCACCTCCTAAACAAGCAATCAGAATATATTCAATCAAGCACATTTATAACTCTAATATAATTGCTACAAATTAATCATTGATTCCGGTTCATGTACACATGACCGATCTTAAAGATTATCAAGAAACGATAATATATCTTTAATGACAATATCGTAGTAATGGACAATCAATAAGATAAATCTACCGGAATCAATCACATCCAAACAACCTCAATGGAGGAGAAGGATGCAATCACCGGATTAAGAGAATCTAAAAGAAGAAGAATAAAAAGTGCATCTATCACACGAACTCAAATCCTTCTTACTTAATCAATGAATAATTCATAAACAATATTCAACAATAAATCCATACAACCAAATCAAGAACAGGAAATAAAGAACAATAAATCCCTAAAGATTCATCACTTTCCCTTGTAAGATGATTAGTTGGCCATGGAAATCAAGGTGGAAGAACAATATGGATGCTCTCCCCTTGATTTGGCCATAGAGTTCAAGGTGGATAAACAATATGGATGTTCTCCCCTTGATTTGCAACCAAAGAAAACTTGGAAGAATGCTAAACTTGGATCCCAAAACCTTGCTCTCTCTTTTCTTTCTTGAAAATGAATGTTGGCTGCACACTCTTTAAGCATCTATTTATAGATCACAAGTAGTTAGGGGCATTTTGGTCTAGAAAATGTCATTGTGCAGCTCTAATTTGGTCTTGGACCGAGTGGGAGCTGGAAAGTGAGGGTGCAGCACTGGAAAGTGAGGGTGCAGCGCTGGAAAGTGAGGGGCGTGGCGCTAGGTGGATGCTGATCTGGAGACCTGACCTGTGTTTACTAAAACTGCCATAACTTTCTTTAAAAAACTCTTTTTTATGAACAGTAAAATTCTCCAGAAAATAGACTTCCGGATCTTTCTAAGAATATATGGCTCATCTCCTGGTTCTTCCTACATCAATACAGTTTAATATGCAAAGATGATTGATCTGTACGGGAAATTCTGGCAATTTAGTGAAACTCCTTTAGCTTGTATGCAGAAGTGCACACACTAGTGTGCCTACCCTTACCTTGCTCCAAAGTGATGCACACACTTGTGTGCAGTATTCTAACTTAATTTAATTTATTACTCAAACCTTAGTTTAGACTTTAACCATATTTGAATCATGTTTGGACATGTCTAAACCTTGGATAAATACGAGCACCGACACCCAAGATCTTTTGGCGCTTTAAACATGGATCGCTTTATCATCTCTTTTGTACTCAAAGCACCTGAAAATGCATTGAATTAAGTCAATGATTTATGAATATCACTTTAGAGTTATTAACATGTAAAAGTGCGATTACGACCGAGATCAACCCTAAAATGCTAACAATTAAGTATTGTTTAGATGCATTATATGACTCTCATCAACCACTTTATTCCTAATAAATGTGATGATTTATGACGAAAATAATAACGAAAGGATTATAAGAATATAATGGAAATAACAACTGGAACTATACTTCAAACTATATTGAAATAAGTATTGAGTATATAATTACATACTTAGATATGTATACATATCTATGCTTGTGCAAGCTTCCTGATATAACTTCTCTTGTATGAACGATATGCTAGTCGAGTTGATGACTACTAAATTGAAAAGTTGTTGAATTATAAATGATAGTGAAATGAGATATATGTATATATATATATATATATATATATATATATATATATATATGTGTGTGTGTGTGTGTGTGTGTGTGTGTGTGTGTGTGTGAATGTGTATGAAGAAATATGATTGTATAAGAAATAAACTAAGAAATGGTTGATACTTATGTGCCTAAATAATTGGTGAATGTCCACCACTGAATAGAAATGATTGATGTATAGAATTATGTAAAATAAGTGATTGCTTAATTCAATTAATGAATCATTATTATACTAGTATAGTAAATTGTTGTGAGATTGAGTACACAATTATTTATGTTACGAATTTAATGATATGAGTAGTTGATGAATGCTAAATTGAAGGTTGTTTGGATCATGATTTACATTTATATTGCATAATCATGTAAATGTTAGGACTTCGCCTAGTAAGGGGTAAGGAGGGGATCCTAGTTGTTTAAATGTTATGACGCCGCCCGGTAAGGGGTAAGGAGGGGATGCAAATTATTTGCACGGGGAGACTTCCTAATTATTATATGATTAGCTCAGTGTGGGGCAAATGAAAATGAATTGAAAATGAGGTGAAAAGAAATGAATAAAGAAGTGAACTTGCATCACATTGCATTGTATTCATTCCATTGATGAGTGGTGAAAATTATAATTTTCCCGTGAGAGGTATAAGTTGTATTTGGCCCATGAGAGGCATAAATTGTGATTTTGCCCGTGATAGATATAAGTTTTTGTTGGTTTTTGTCTAAGGTTTGCATAGGTCCAACCATGGTTCAAAGATGATTAAAGTATAAAACAAAGTTTGGAGATTAAAGTTCAGCAAGTTAGAAGACTGCACACATGTGTGTGCATTAATTTGGAGCAAGGGAAGGCCATGCGCACTGGTGTTCGCACTTCAGCACACAATCAGGAAAATGTGCGCACAGCTGCAGCATCAGTGTGCGCCTAGGCGCCCTCACTAGGACCCTGGTGTCCAGAATGATGTCTTCCTGACTCGCACCAGTGCCTAGGTGCTCCCCACCAGCACCATGGCATCCAGAAGGTGTGCAAAGGTGCCCTGCCCAGCGCCATGGCGCCCCCTGTTGAGCGCCTAGGCGCTTGGCACACCAAAGCACGCATGGACAACCTACTTTAGCCTTCTCTTAGGTGCATGAGTGCAAGGTTAAAATGCACAGCACCACTTAGGATTGATGGAGGGCCAAGATTAAGTGGTAATTAAGATCCAAGGGTGGAGATTAACTCACAAGAATGACCAAGAAGTGTGTGGCTATAAAAGGGGTCTCCTAGCCTCATTTTTCACATATAGAATATATACAACAACACAAGTTTGTGACATTGTGAGATCAATTGTAAACACATAGAGAGAATTGTGTGAGAGACATAAACACAAGAGGGACTCTTTATAGTGAGGCTGGTTGTAAAGAAGAGAGAGTAGTATAGAGAGAGAGCACTGTAATCTTCTTTCTTCTCTTCTTGGTTTCTTCAAGAACTTGAGTTTCTTGAAGGGGATTACTATAACTTGTAAGAACCATTTGAGATAGTGCAGAGAGTTTGGAGGAACTCATGGGGACATAGGTACATTGCCGAACCTCGATAACAAATTGCGTGTCTTCTTTCTTTCTTTGATTTTCTGTTCTTGTGTTCGATTGCTGAAATTCTTTCTACAAGTCATTCTAGACTTGGGTGTTTAGAAGATCACCACCTGGGCATCTTGTCAAGGTGATTTCCAATAGTGGTATCAGAGTTGCATGGTTGGGTATCGGAGTAAGAACAAGAAGGTGACGGAGGCAAGACTCCAAGAATCAAAGATTAACTTCTTGGGTGATTCAAGAACGGTGTAAAGATCAAGATCCGGTCGTGTTCTTGAAGGTTGATTCAAGAACAGTGTTAAGATCCATCTTCGATCTGTGTTCTTGAGGTTGAAGAAAGCATTTGTAGGTAGTGCATAAATCTGGGATCTTGTCCGCAAAAGATGGCTTCAAATTTATGTGTAGAGAAGTTTGATGGAAAGGGAGACTTTGCCCTTTGGAAGCGGAAGATCAAGGCGGTTCTAATGCAACAGAAAGTGGACTTGGCTATTGGAGAAGATGATGCTTTTCCAGCAAGTGTCACAGAGGACTAGCGGATCGAGATGAAGAAGATGACTTATAGCACCATTTTCTTGCACATGTCGGATAGTGTCACAAAGGAGTGCGGAGACTCGGAGGATCCGACTGTCATATGGAAGAAACTAGATGAGTTGTTTCTTACCAAAAATCTTCCTAACAAGATTTATCTTCTTAAAAGAATCTTTGCTTTTAAAATAGACCCTAGTAAAGAGTTACAAGATAATCTTGATGTCTTTAATAAGCTAGTTCAAGATTTGAATAGCTGTACATTATTTGTCCGGATGAACAATTGGTTGTCATTTTGTTAAATTCTCTTCCTGATTGCTTTAATAATTTGATTAATGCTATTGAGTATGGAAGGGATACTTTAACAAAAGAAATTGTGATCAATGCCATAAGGGCACATGATTTCAAGGCCAAGATGAAGGAGACATCAAGTGGAGATGGGCTATTCGTAAGAGGAAGGCCAACAACTCAGAATGGCAGTAGCAACCATGGAAACTACCGAGAAATCAAGAGGTAGAGGGCAGAACCATGGGAGATCTTATTCCAAGACAAGACTTGGAGGAGGAAGGAGATGCTTTTACTGCAACAAGGAGTGTCATTTCAAGAAAGATTGTAAGAAGAGGATATGGGATAAGAGGAGAAGCCATACCAACAATGGAGAGGCTTCAGTTGCCAAAGGAGAACAGCAAGATGATGTGCTTGTTGTGTGCTGAAATGTGAGCAGGAGGTAAGGCAGTGAAAAGTGGATTCTTGATTCCGGGTGCACTTATCATATGTGCCCTCATAAGGAATGGTTCAAGAATTTTAAGGAGATCAATGATGGAAGGGTCTTCTTAGGGAATGAAAATTCTTGCCAAGTGAGAGGGATTGGAGACATCTAATTGAGGATGTTTGATGGAGTAACAAGACTGCTACGAAATGTGAGGTATCTTCCAGATTTGAAGAGAAATTTGATCTCATTGGGGCAGCTGGATTTAATGGGGTATACATGCAAAGTAGAGGGAGGAAAGATCAAAGTGGCCAAGGGATCTTTGGTAGTGATCAAGGCAACAAGAAATGATGGACTCTATGAGATGATCGGAGAGACATAAATCAATGATCAAACAGCAAGCTTGATGGTTGAGATGGATAAGGCAGCCCTTTGGCACACTCACTTGGGACACATAAGCGAAAAGGGCTTGCAAGCGCTTAGCACGGAAGGTCTACTTGGTGGTGACAAAGTAGAAAAACTAGATTTCTATGAGAGTTGCATTCTTGGGAAGCAACATCGGGTCAGCTTCAACACTGGAGTGCACAAGTCCAAAGGGATTCTTGACTACATTCATTCGGACCTTTGGGGACCAGCTAGGACACCAACACAGGGAGGTAACTTTTAATTTCTGTCTTGAATTGATGATTATTCAAAAAGAGTGTGGGTTTATTTGCTTAGGAATAAATCTGATGCCTTGAATAAATTTTTTGTGTGGAAGAAGTTGCTAGAAACTCTAACGGGTAGGGTAGTTAAGGCTTTACGAACCGATAATGGGTTATAATTTTGCAATAATGATTTTGATAAATTCTGTGAATTAAATGGCATTCTAAGGCATAGAATGGTTGTAAAAACACCCCAGCAAAATGGAGTTGCTGAAAGAATGAATAGAACCCTTATGGAGAAGGTTAGGTGCATGTTAATAGGATCTGGGTTACCAAAACATTTTTGGGGAGAAGCTGTGGCTACAGCTGCATACTTGATAAATAGATCATCCTCTAGAGCTTTAGAGCTCAGGACTCCTATGGAGATGTGGAGTGGAAAACCCCCTAAATTAAACAACCTTAGGACTTTTGGTTGTGCTGCATATGCACATCAAAAGGAGGATAAACTTAGCCCAAGATCTAGAAAATGTGTATTTCTAGGATATGGTGATGGGGTTAAGGGATATAGGTTGTGGTCCTTAGAAAAGAAGGGCATGAAACTGATTATAAGTAGGAATATTAATTTTAATGAATTATTATTTCCCTACTTGGAGAAAACTAACCCTGCAGGGGCTAGTGAGCAAACCAAACCGGAAGTTGTGGAGCATTGCATCAAGGAGAACTCGGTTCAGGTAGAGCAGAGGAGGCAAGAGGGTTCAGACTAGGTAGAGCCGTTGCATGAAGGCCAAGCTTAAGAAACTCAAGAAGAGGCTGAACAAGAAGAGGTTGATGCAGTAAATAACTACCAGCTCACAAGAGACCGGGGAAGGAGAGTGGTTAGACCACCCTTGAGATATGGGTTTGCGGATGCTAATGTAGCAACTCCTTGGATAGAAGGAGAGGTTGAACTAGAAACTTACATGGATGCCATGGAGTGTAAGGATTCATCAAAGTGACAGCTGGCTATGGAGGAAGAAATGGACTCTTTGATGAAGAACAATTCTTAGGAGCTGGTGCCCAAACCAGAAAAACAGAGAGTTGTGGATTGTAGATGGCTCTACAAGATCAAAAAAGGGAATACTCCAGGGGATAAAGTCCAGTATAAAGCTAGGTTGGTGGTGAAGGGGTTCACACAAAAGGAAGGCATAGATTTCACCGAAATCTTCTCACCTGTTGTAAAATACAAGATGATCCGGATAGTGTTAGCATTAGTGGTCCAATTTGGTTGGAAAATTGAGCAAATGGATGTGAAGACAACGTTCTTACATGGAGAGCTCGATGAAACCATTTTCATAAGGCAACCCGAAGGCTATGAGGAAGGAAGGCAGGGAGAGTTAGTGTGCAAATTGAAGAAATCTCTCTATAGCCTGAAGCAATCACCTCGGTAATGGAATAAGAGGTTTGATTCCTTTGTAATCAGCTTGGGTTTCATGAGGAGCTACTATGATTCGTACTTGTACTAGAAGGGGCATAAGGTTGAGGAAGTGGTGACATGTTACTGGTTGGGAGCAGCATGGAGAGGATAAAGAAATTGAAGGCTCAACTCAGTGAAGAGTTTGAGATAAAGGATCTTGGCCATGCACAAAAGATCCTTGGGATTCCGGGAAACGGAGAGAAGCAGATTGAAGATCTCTCAAACTTCCTACATAGAGAAGATGATATCTAAATTCTCTATGGAAGATAGCAAACCAGTAAAGGTTCCCCTTGCTGGTCATTTCAAGTTCTCCAGCGATCAATGTCCAAGATCGGAGGCGGAGAAGAAGGAAATGGAGAATGTCCCCTACTCTAGTGCGGTTGGTTCTGTTATGTTCACTATGGTAAGCACTAGACCTGATATTGCTCATGCAATGAGTATTCTCAACAAGTTTATGAGTAATCCCGAAAAAGAGCATTGACTTGGGATGAAGTGGTTGCTGAGGTATTTGAAGGGAAGCCCAGAAGTAGGGCTAATGTATGAGAAGAGAGGTAAGTCCATCAGCCTTGAGGGTTTGCTGATTCGGACTATGGAGTAGACCGGGATAAAAGAAGATCGATTACCTCCTATTTCTTCAACTTAAATGGATGTTGTGTAAGTTGGAAGGCTCAGTTGCAGCCAATGGTAGCACTCTCAACAACCGAGGCTAAGTACATTGCAGCTACGGAGACCATTAAGGAGGCTATGTGGTGTAAAGCGTTGCTTGAAGAGTTGAAGGTACTGGAGGAGTAGGTTGTGGTATTTTCGGATAGTCAAAGTGCCTTGCACTTGTGTAAAAATCCAGTGTTCCATGAAAGGACAAAGTATATGGATGTTCGGTATCATTTCATTCGGGAAAATGTTATGAAAGGATGTATCCATGTGGACAAGGTTGCCACAGAAGAAAATCCTGCGGATTTGGGTACTAAAGTTCTACCTCTAAGTAAGTTCAATCATTGTCTTAGACTACTTAGGATTGGAGTTGGTTAATTGATGACTCAAGATGAGTTTGGATCCCGAAGCTTTCTGCACAATGGTTTAGGTTTAAACACTTAGACAAAGATAGAGATTGTTGGTATTTGTCTAAGGTTTGCACAAGTCCAACCATGGTTCAAAGATGGTTAAAGTCTAAACCAAAGTTCGAAGATTAAAGTTCAGCAAGTTAGAAGACTGCACACATGTGTGAGCATCAATTTGGAGTAAGGAAAGGCCATGCGCACTGGTGTGCGCACTTCAGCACACAATCAGGAAAATGTGTGCACAGCTACAGCATCAGTGTGCACCTAGGCGCCCTCCACCAACACCCTGGCACCCAGAATAATGTCTCCCTGACCCACACCAGCACCTAGGCGCTCCCCACCAGCACCATGGCATCTAGAAGGTGTGCAAAGGTGCCTTGCCCAGTGCTATGGTGCCCCCTATTGAGCGCCTAGGCGCTAGGCACACCAAAGCACACATGGACAGCGTATTTTAGCCTTCTCCTAGGTGCGTGAGTGCAAGGTTCAAATGCACAGCACCACTTAGGATTGATGGAGGGCCAAGATTAAGTGGTAATCAAGATCCAAAGGTGGAGATTAACTCACAAGAATGACCAAGAAGTGTGTGGCTATAAAAGAGGTCTCCTAGCCTCATTTTTCACATACAGAATATATACAACAACACAAGTTTGTGATATTGTGAGATCAACTGTAAACACATAGAGAGAATTGTGTGAGATACATAAACACAAAAGGGACTCTTTGTAGTGAGGTTGGTTGTAAAGAAGAGAGAGTAGTATAGAGAGAGAGCATTGTAATCTTCTTTCTTCTCTTCTTGGTTTCTTCAAGAACTTAAGTTTCTTGTAGAGGATTGCTGTAACTTGTAAGAACCATTTGAGATAGTGCAGAGAGTTCAGAGGAACTCACGGGGACGTAGGCGCATTGCCAAACCTTGATAACAAATTGTGTGTCTTCTTTCTTTCTTTGATTTTCTGTTATTGTGTTCGATTGCTGAAATTCTTTCTACAAGTCATTCTAGACTTGAGTGTTTGGAAGATCACCACCTGGGTATCTTGTCAAGGTGACTTCCAACAGTTTCAATTAGCCCATGAGAGATATAAGTTGTATTTGAGCCATGAAGGCAATATTTTGTATTTGGCCCATTTATACTCAATTATTGACCTATAAAAGGCATACGATGCAAATTTATTAAATGAAAGACTTGTGGATGATAATTGCTTATGATATGATAAATATATATTGGGATGAATGTTATAAATAAATAGTTTGCACCAATTAACGGTAAGATTATACTCTATCGTAATGATTTAAAGTATATGTAAAACTCTTAGAAATGGTCGTTATCTTTAGTGAATAATAGTAATAGAAGTACCCAAAATTGTGCTTATATATAGAAATTTCATTTTAATAAAGACTGGACTCTCCTTTGAAAATCTAAAAGATGTAAATCGTTTTATACCTATATCTACTTTATGACTTATATGATAAGGTTTGAGATTTAAGAAGAATGCTCCTAAAACGATTACTTTTAGTAAGACGTTTACTCATTGAGCTTTTTAGCTCACCCCCACATTTTTCACTAACATTTCAGGAAATCGTCAGAAGGTTTGTGGTCAAAGTTGATGGAAGACCTTAGTAAGGTTATCGTCCGCGACATCTTCGTTGTTTGAGTCTCTTTGGTAGTTTAAGTTTTGTTTAAGTTTAGTAATTGTAAAAAGATGTATAAGTTAAAAGTATTTGAGAAAGTTTTCCTTTTCTTCATGTTTTTTGTAAAACCTTAAGAGTTGGTATTTGGTATTAAAGATTTATTGTATTAGAAATTATATGTTTGTGTTGAATTGTAATGATTTAAAGGAATGTTGTTTGACTTGTATGTTTGCATCTTGAGTTGAGGTGCTAAGTGTTGAAAAGTAATGGAGCCATTCCGAGTAGGGCCCAATCGGGATGGGTCGTTACATTTTTGGTATCAGAGCTTTAGGTTTAAAGTTTTGTAGACTTAGTTGCATGGTGCATGGGATAGTTATAGAAGGTCGGTTGTGTAGAGTTAGAGAGAATGTCGTTTAGGAAAGATAACCAGTAATGGTTTAGTGGGGGTAAAATATCTTGATATCAAAGTTGAGTCGACTTGTGTTTAGATGGTAAAATGACTTGGTATTGTTGGAATGACTTGTTGTGTTTTGTGAAACTTTATGGATGATTGCCCTTGATGAAATCATGGATTGTAAATGTTTTGAATTGATACAAATACTTTGAATGTTATGTCATTTATATGTTTGTAAAGATGTTATGATGTGGTTTGGTTCTTGGAAGAGATATATTAAGGCGAAGGGAGTAGGGAGGTTTTCCCTTAAGCGAAGCAATTTTTTTTACTCGAAAGTTTTTGCTTGATTTTGCGATCATTGATGATTATTAATAAACTGCTATCTAAAGAATTAAAGATATTGTTAAGGACAATTCCCTAAAGAAATGAGTTGAGCTAAGCTAGTGAAACTAAATTGATTTATATAAACATGTTTCATTGATGATTTCTTTTTCATGTTGAATGTGCTAAGGTGCTTATAAATGATGATTGTATGGATACTGCGTAACATTGACTTAATAAATAGTTATTATGAAAATTGTAGAGATTGTGAATTTGAAACAAATAAAGTTTTGATTTGTGGGTTAGCATGCACATGCTTTTGAATGTTAGCATAAGAATAAAGTAGTTGTTTGAATGTCAGTTTGAAGCACCTTGAAAATCTAAACTATGTTAGCAATTGGAAAATTATGGAAAGTTCAAAAGTCGGGAAGTAGTACCGATTCACAAAAGTTGTGAGTATATCGTTAGGATGTGAGATTTAAAAATGATAATTAAAGTATTGGTAAGGGCATAAATGAAGCAATGAGTATAGGAAAGAGTAAGAGTAAATAGTTGGATAAGTGTTTAGTACAAGAAATCAGGTATAGTAGGAAGCTATTGGAGTAAAACGAGAGAAGCAGTTTGAATGAAGCAATTAGAGAAGTAGAAACTATTATATAAGAAATTGTAAAGGGAAAAAGGTGTAGTAAAACCTTGAAATTAAATGAAGTTTGATATAAGAAGATGATGGATTTATTCTCAAACCTAGAAACCCTTGATTTTTTATTTTGGAAGAAACAATTAATGGTTGACGCTAGTTATAGTGAACTTGAAAGTTTTACTTTACACGAAAATGCAAATTTGGGGAATATTGTTTTGGATATGGTGATTGACATGTGATGATAAATTCAGACTTTTGAAACGCTAAGAAATCGAAAGATTTATGGATGACCGTTATAGATATGGTTGGAGTATTAGAAAGGATAGTTATTAATGTTATAAAGAATTGTGATTTGCAAATGTATGCTATGTACTCCTAGAGAAAGAAATTGTTACTTAATTAGATGTATCCTAGGAATGTGACGTAGACGATCAAGAGATTCGTAAGATATAAGAGTAATAGAATAGTCATCATAGAAGAGAGATAATTAGACAAAGAAAATGAAGAAAGAAGAAGAATTTTGAGAGAAGAACCATAACTTAAGAGCCTTTAAAGTTCGGGACACCCTAGGAAGGGATAGTGTTAAAAGAAATTTTTATTAATGAGATAGTTAGAAAGATTAGATGTTACTAAATGTTGTGAAATTACTAGGAAACTTAATGAAAAGTGAAAGGGAGATCTTAAACTAATCAAGGAGTCATTGGGAAACTTAAAAGAATTGAAAGTAGACTTTAACTCAGTATGTGAAGGAAGGTATCATTTATGATTGAGTTAATGGATGCCCTTTCAAGATTTAATTAAGATTTCGTGTTATAAATATTGAGCATTATTTTGAAGGTATAGTTAAGTCAGGAAAGGAACTCAAGGTGTAAAGATTATTGGAAAAATAGAGGTGAAATAAAAGGACAAAGATATTATATTTTGGTAAGCTAGAGGATAAAAAATCAATTAAGAAATGAAGAAATTTATGCTATAACTCAGTTGTTGCAAAAATTTGAAGGAGATGGAGTAACTCAGTAAAAATTTATTAATATGATAGCAAATCAAGAGGTTAAGAACATGTTAGTTTAGATTCGAGAATTTACGGAATTTTATCTAAGCATTGATTAAGTTGGAACTTTCATTGAAGTATAATTTTGAAAAGTGTGAAGCTATTGAAGGTATTGAGGATAGAACGGTTATAAGGAGAAGAAATAAAAGTATAAAAGGATGAGTAGAAGATTTGATCTAGGGAGTTATATAAACGAATTGAAAGATTATGAGAGAATAGTAAATTTGAGGTACGATCAACACCAAAGGAAAATTTTATGTAAATAAAAATCTTTGGAAGGTGCAAGTAAAGTTTAAGGATAAAGTATGTAAGGTATTATTGAAGGAAACTAAGTTATGAAGTTAGAATGGAGACTTATAGAATGAGACTACTAACCATAAATAGAATTGACTGATTCGTGAAATATTCAAATGATGCTACAAAATGGATTACGACATTCCTATAGTTGTCAAGGAAATATAAAAGTTAAATAATTCAAAGAAGAATAAAAGATAAAGAAGATCTTGATTCTTGAAAGAAAATGATAAAAGGAAGATAAGAAGGAAAAGATTTTTGAGTAATACTTTTGACTAGAGTGTTGGTTTGAGGAAATTTTAAGATGAATTAAATGAAGAATATGAATGAACTAGGAAAGTGATAATACCAATTTTTGTGAACCCTGGTTAAGGAAATTTCGAGGAAAGTTTTTTTATTAGTAGTAGAGAATTGTAGAACCCGATGCTTTAAAAATATTAAAAAAATCACAGAGTTTTACTTCGATGCATTTTTTATATTGCTTATTTAGTTTTGAGCTATTTTTTTTTTAAATTTTGTACTTGAATTGTGGAACTTGGATATAAGTAAATAAAATAAGAATCAAGTAGTAAAAACATTTATCATTTGAGGATTTTAAAATTTTGAAGGAAAATGCGAAGAACCAAGCAAAAAGGCAATTTAAAGAGTTTTGTTGTGGAAATTAGGAAGAGGTGTGAACTAAAGGGTAAAAGTGTAAAAAGGGATAAGTTTTGTCTATAAATAGGATAAAGGTGAGAGAGAGACCAACATTTGTGATGGAACTCTCTAGAACGGTCGAGAGAAAGGAGAGAAGAGGAAAGAAAGGAAAAAAGAGACAAAAAAAAGGAGAAAAAGATAGGAGTTTTCTTCCATAGATCAAGGTAAAAGTTTGTATTTGTTTTTTTTTAACTCAAGTATGTTTATTAAGCTAAAGATTTATGAACTTGGGGTTTGGATTTAAAGGCTTTTCTCAAGAAAAAGTTTGAAGAAAATGGGTTTGTTTCAAAATATGGGTTTTTGTGCAAAGTTGGTTGATTTGGGAGTTTTGGGTTCACATTTTCTCTTGGGTAGTGTAAAGTTTTCTAATTTAAACAATTTGAAACTTGTATCTTTGAATAATTGAAAGGATATTTTGAAATCAAGAAGAAATTTGGGAGAAAGAGGACCTTTTAGAAAGATTTTTGCTGAAAAACGGGGATTTAGTCGATTGGATCAAGTGCCCAATCAACTGGATGATTCACTTGAACCAAACAATGGTTGAACCCCATCTTTTAGTCAATTAAATGAAGTGTTCAGTTGACTGAATGAAGGAGGTAAACTCTCTAGACCTTTTTCAGTTGACTGAATTAGACATCCAGTCGATTGGACTATGTTGATTTTTGAAAATTTGACTTTTTCCTTAGTTTTTTAGTGTGAAACTTTCCAAAAATGATTAAAATGTTTATATACACTTAAAGTGTGATTAAAAAACCTTTAAAAATTTTAGTATTCGTGAAAATTAAAGTTGAAACCCAAAGTAAATGATTTGGAAAAAAAGCTTAAAGCCTTAATTTCTTTAACTTTTGGTTTCGTGTGAAGTGCGCTTTTAAGATTTAAAGTGTGCAAAACACCTTGAGGTTGCTAGTAATTATTTTAAATTATTTAAAGTAATAATATTAAGTGTTATCAATTTTTAAGTACTAATGGAAAAATCTTTGGGAGACAAAGGAAGTAGTAAGATAGTGTAGCAAGGTGAGGTTCATCTTACTTTTAGTAAGCGCTATAACATGTTTAATAGAAGTAAAAGATGTAAAGGTATGCAAATATGGTTTGATTATGAAATTATAATTACTAGTACTTTGAGATTGAGGTGTATATAGAATATAAGGTTTAATGGTATGAGAAATGAGTACCACTGTATTTCTAATAAACATGATGATTTATGATGAAAATAATAACGAAAGAATTATAAGAATATAATGGAAATAACAAGTGGAACTATACTTCAGACTATATGAAAATAAGTATTGATTATATATTTACATACGTAGATATGTATACATAAGATGTTATTTCTTGTGCAAGCTTCTTGATATAACTTATCTTGTACGAATGATATGGTAGTCGAGTTGATGACTACTAAATTGAAAAGTTGTTGAATTATAAACGATAGTGAAATAAGAAATATATATGTGTGTGTGTGTGTGTGTATATATATATATATATATATATGAAGAAATATGATTGTATAAGAAATAAACTAAGAAATGGTTGATACTTATGTTTTTAAATAATTGGTGAATGTCCACCTTTGAATGGAAATGATTGATGTATAGACTTGTGTAAAATAAATGATTGTTTAATTCAATTGATAAGTCCTTCTTTTACTAGTATAGTAAATTTTTGTGAGATTAAGTACACAATTATTTATGTTTTGAATTTAATGATGTGAGTAGTTGATGGATGCTTGATTGAAGGTTATTTGGATCTTCATTTACATTTATATTGCATAATTATGTAAATGTTATGACTCAGCCCAGTAAGGGGTAGAGAGGGGATCATAGTAGTTTAAATGATAGGACTCCACCCAGTAAGGGGTAGAGAGGGGATCGTAGTAGTTTAAATGATAGGACTCCGCCCGGTAAGGGGTGGGGAGGATATCTTACTTGTTGAGAAGTAAGAACCCCACCTAGTGAGAGGTAGGAAGGAGATCCAAATTATTTATGTGGGGAGATGTCCCGGTTATTATATGATTAGCTCAGTGTGAGGCAAAAGAAAATGAATTGAAAATGAGGTGAAAATAAATGAATAAGGAAGTGAGATTGTATCACATTGCATTGCATTCATTCCATTGATGAGTGGTGAAAATTACGGTTTTGCCCATGAGAGGTATAATTTGTGTTTGGCCCATGAGAGGCATAAATTGTGATTTTTCCCATGAGAGGTATAAGTTGTAATTGGTCCACGAGTGGCATTAGTTGTATTTGAACCATGAAGGCAATATTTTGTGTTTGGCCCATTTATACTTGATTATTGGCCTATGAAAGACATACGACGCGAATATATTAAATGTAAGACTTGTGGATGATAATTGCGTATGAGATGATAAATATATATTGAGATGACCGTTGTAAATAAATAGTTTGCACCAATGATACGGTAAAATTATGCTCTATTGTAATGACTTAAAGTATATGTAAAACTTCTGGAAATAGTTGTTATCTTCAGTGAACAATAGAAATTGAAGTACCTGAATCATATATATATTTGTGCTTATATATAGAAATTTGATTTTAATAAAGATTGGACTCTACTTTGAAAATCTAAAAGATGTAAGTTGTTTTATACCTATATCTACTTTATGAATTATATAATAAGGTTTGAGATTTAAGAAGAATGCTTTTAAAACGATTACTTTTACTAAGATGTTTACTCACTAAGGTTTTTTAGCTCACCCTATCTTTTTTACTAACATTTCAAGAAATCACCGAATGATTTGTGGCCAAAGTTGATGGAAGACCTTTAGAAGGTCATCGTCTACGACATCCTTATTGTTTGAGTCTCTTTGAGAGTTTAAGTTTCGTTTCAATTTAGTAATTTTAAAAGGTGTATAAGTTTGAAGTATTTGAGAAAGTTTTCATTTTCTTTGTGTCTCTTGTAAAATCTTAAGAGTTAGTATTTGGTATTAAAGATTTATTGTATTCAAAATTATATGTTTGCGTTGAATTGTAATAATTTAAAGGATTGTTATTTGACTTATATGTTTGCATCTTGAATCAAGGTCCTCACTATTGAAAGGTAATAGAGTCGTTCTGAGTAGGGCCCACTTGGGATGGGTAATTACATGACCACTCCAATAGTGTTTAATCAATCACTGTAAGGACGAAGTCAAGTATCATGTCCAAACACTGTTTAATCATTCACTAACATTCAATATTGTAACGCTATGCGTGATGCATTCCCAATAGAGAGGTGAACCTATTAGGACATGTCCTAACATAAACCCCTTAAAAAATACTTGTTTATTCAGTGCCGATAACTACCCTTCATTCACACGTATGCATATTCATTGGTAAAAATAGTAGCTAAATAAATGTCATGCTTGAACATAACCCACTAAAATGCCATTATCTCACTCATAACATAATATTTCTGGGAGATTCAAAAGAGTTTAGAAATTAGATGTCTAGATATTCAACATAAACTCAAGAATCATCTAATTTGGTCTTAAAATTATCGAGTTTTATTAACTTAAAGTTTGACTATGAAATTTTTCCATATTATGGTTTCTAGAAAGCAACAGTAACAAGTCTAGTGATAGACTAACTTATAGACATCTAATTGAGGTTAAATTTGATATACAATCTCTAGACACGTAGAACTATAGCATATTAAAAATTCAAGTTCATTACATAACAAGAGAATAATTTATGGTCCTCTAATAAAACTACGTATATTAAATCCAATTTGACATATATGACTTCAAACTACAACAAGGCATGATTTCAATCATTTTTTCCATGAATTAAACAAATAAATCATTCAACAAATCATAAAGATCATAAAGAAATATAATGTATGGTAGAAACCCAACCTTAACACAAAATCTCAAATTTCCTTGAAATTAAACAGGTATAAGTGTTAAATACCATGAACCAAGCAACAATGGTGAAAGAACTTCTTCAAACTTAATTTTCCAGAATTTTTCTTTCAAAATCTTCAAGATTAATACTTCCCCATGTTCTTTCTCTATCTTTCATTTGTCTTCCTTTTTTTTTTCTTCTCATTGTGGTTTATTTCTTAATTTATTTGATGAGACAATGCCAATCTAACTATGGGGCCAACTTCAACAACTTTCTAAAGAGTTAGGAGTCCTTATCATGCTTAACACATGTCAAGCAATGAATAAAATAACTCCTAGTGAGCCAAGCCCAATGAGCACAAAATCACTCAAGCCCAATTCTAAGCTCAAAGGAAAAACCCGATCATTATGATTCCAAAAATTGATTCTTATTAGAAATTCATAATCTACACGAAATTCTAGGCTTATAGGTCATTTTTTGATGGCTATACAAATCAAGAGACAAGAGAAATAGAACAACAATGAAAAGGAGTTGAGTTGGAATAGCAAGATATAGAAGTTGAGCTAAAACAGAAAAGGCAACAACTAGTGCTAAGGAGAAGCCACAGAACAAGGCAAGCCCTTTAAAGGTTACAATACACTTAAGGAGCTAGCAAACGAATAGGGAAGTTAGTTAGGCAGCTAGTTAGACAACTAGCAAAGTTGTTAGTTGTTAGCTAAACAGTTTTACAATTATATTTCAAACAGTTACTAGGCTTCTTGAACTTTTGCTTTATAAATACTCCTCAATGTCAAACTGTAACAACAATCATGAAAGTACTTCCATTCTTATTGAATTCTTTCTTCTTTCTATCTTACTTTCTCTCATTCTTTCCTAAATTCTATCTTCTTTTTCCTCTATGATCTTCTCCTTTATGCTTTTCTCTTCTCATACTGTTCTGACCAGAAACCTAGATACAAAAATTGTATCAACTCGTGCTTCCATTGAGCCAAGAACTCCTACATCCATTTCCTTCTCTACTTCCTCAATTACTCTCCAAAAATACTACTAATCTGTTTCCATGATGGCTGAAGGAACTAAATTCAATAGGATAGAAGAAATAATTTCTAAGGTGAATAATCAAATCAAAGGACTAACTGATATGTGTTCTTCATTAGTTCATGACAATGCTAACATCCGAAGTTCTTTAACTTAAATATTCTCTAAACTTGTTGAGATTCACGAGTCTTCCTAACAACATAAAGATCCTGGCCCATCCAACTAAGATCCGCAATAACACTCTCTAATTACAAAAGACTTCTATGAAATATTCAAAGAAAAATCTCGTCAAATCCAAATTCTAGGAAGATTGATGAGATTAGACATGCCTAAATTTGATGGCATAGATCCATTTGGATGGTCTTTCAAAGCTGAGCAGTTCTTCAATTACTATTATACTCCAAGTGATCAAAGATTGATAATCTCTTCATTTAATCTAGAAGGAGCAGCCTTATCCTAGTATCAATGGGCCAATAATAATAACTTCATTAATTCTTGGAGTTACTTCTTAGATAAGATCAAAGAAAGATTTAGCCCCTCATCATATGAAGACCATAAGGGAGCTCTGGCCAAGCTGCAGCAAACTAGTACTGTAGCTGAGTACCAAGCTTAGTTTGAAAGCCTTTTCAACAAGGTAACCAGATTGTAAGAACCTTTTCTAACTAGTTTCTTTATCTCAAGACTTAAACCTAAATTAAATAGGGAATTACTTGTTACTCAACCTTCTTCCCTATTAAAAGCTATTTCATTGGCAAAACTATTTGAAGAGAAGTACATGGATATGAAGAAGCTGTGAAAACCTCATTGGACTAAAGTTACAACTAGTCTTTGACTATTACCAACTCCAGTGGGCACATCCATCAAGCACTTACTCTTACAATAACTTCTACATTCCCTATCAAGAAACTCACTCTTGTAGAAATGAAAATAAGAAGAGATAAGAGCCTTTTCTACAATTGTGATGACAAGTTTACTCATACTCACAACTGCAAGCATCAATTTCTTTTGTTGATGGTGCCAGAAGAACTAAGTCTTGAGGATGAAATCTTGGAAGAGCAAGATTCTAATTCAGCACATGACATTAAAGTTTCAGGAATTAGTATGATGCTCTTGCTGGACAATCTAGCCCAAGCACTATAAAAGTTACTGGGGTTTGGAAGAACCACAACATCCAGGTGCTAATTGATAGTGGCATCACTCACAATTTTACCCAACAAAGAGTTTCCAAGATATTAGGATGGGTTATCAGACCTTGCAAGCCTTTCAAAGTTCAAATTGACAATGAAGAGTTCCTTACCTGCATTTATTGGTGTCAATAGGTAGTTCTCTATCTCCAACTGATGAGAGAAAAATATTGCATATTTTGGCCACTCAATTTACATTTGTTAGCTTAGGATTTTGTTACTTTGAGTTGTTTTCATTGTTTTTCAGGTTTACAAGCACTGAGAAAGGAGTTTCACTAAAATTGCCAGAATTGCCTGTACAGATCAATCATCTTTGAAAATTAAACTGTATTGATTCAAGAAGAACCAGGATATGAGCCATATATGCTTAGAAAGATCCAGAAGTCTATTTTCTGGAGAATTTCACGGCTTATAAAAATGATTTTTCCATAGAAAGTTATGGCCGTTTTAGTAGACAAAGGTCAGGCTGTGCGGGCTATGCGGGATTTCAGCGTGAACAGAAGTTTTGAAGGGCATGTGAAGACTTAAATCCCACATCCCACATCGGTTGGAAACACATTTCTATATCCCACATCCCATATCGGATTGGAAACATATTGCACTCGTGGTATTTGCCTATATAAGACTCACTCCACTTCATCATTCAGTGTACAATTCCTGGGCCATTTTGGTGTTAACCAGTGGACGTCTGCTAGCATTCTGCTGGATCCCGAAGGCTTTGCTACCATGAGGGGAAGCACCGCCCATCAGCGAGTGGAATTTCTCCCATGTAAAGTTATTTATTTCTTTTTACTTAGTTGTTTTAGTTTAATGTTTAGCACTTTTATTATGAATTGTAGTTTCATAGTTACGAGTGGCTAGAATCTTCAGCTAAGGTTGAAGATGAAGCCTCGCCGTTGTTTGGCATAGTAATTCAGATTTGCTTGTACAAATCTGATATTTTTTTAGTATAAATGTTATGTCAATTATTTGAGTTAATCTTGTGATTGATTGAGTTTAAGTTGTTCTGTTGGATATTCCTTGTGTTTCATCTGATGGATACATCGAATTGTTTTCGATTAAATTGGATTTCCTTTGTGATTTGTTAAGAGAGGATACATTGGATGCTTTTGGTTTAATTGGGATATTCTTTGTTTTTTGTTTTAAGTTGGATTCATGGAATTTTTTGATAGGCTATCTTTAGAACATTGAGATATATGTTTAACTTTGGCGGGGTGGATTCAGAAACCTTAGCCTTTTTATTATTAGTTTTAAATCAATTTAGTTTAGTTTTAATTTGTTTTCCAAAATATCGTTCAAAATTCGAAACTAGGTTAAGATAAAGTTAGTTTAGATTAAATTATATTTTCACAACGCAATTCCCTGTGGATTCGACCTCGCATTTGCACAACGCTATATTGCAAATGACTCGTGTGCTTGCGAGTAAATTAAAACTCACAACAAGTTTTTGGCACCGTTGCCGGGGAATTGTTTGGTTTGTGAAAATTTTTGGTTCGAATTGATTTTATTTTTCTACTAGTTAGTTATCCAAAAAAAAAAAAAAATATGTGGATGAATCCAGCGCCGGTTTCACAGTCTTTTGAGGACACCATTAAGGAGTACATAAAAATGATCGGCCCGTCCATCAATGCTGCCAACACATTCAATGTTGATAGCTGTTCCATCTGTGCTAGTCCTATGCATCTAGCACAGAATTGTCCATCAATGTCGGCTTGTGCCGAGTATCAATCAAATGGATCTTACTCCGAAACATACAATCCAGGGTGGTGGGACCATTCTAATTTTTCATGGATGCAGAACCAACTGAGGAATCAGGGAGGAGCCCCTTATCAAGCTCACAATCAATACCCTCCCGAATTTCCTCCGCCAGTTCCAAGTTATAGTCACTCAGCCTATCCAGCACCATTACCTGCTTACCAAGCTCCCATTCAAACACCAGTGCCAGTTTCACTGTCACTTGAGGACACCCTTAAGAAGTACATGAAAATGACTAGCCAATCCATGAGTGAAGTGATGAGTGCAACAATAGAAAACACCCAAGCGATTGCCAAGCTAGAGAGTCAAATTGATCAAATCGCAAGTTACGTGGGTGAAGAAGAGGAAGGAGAGTTCCCCAGTCAACCTGAGCCTAACCCAAAGGAACAGTTTGTGGTGGGAAATTCATAAACTCTTATGCATTGGTAGGAACAAGTGCAATCAACTGTCCCATACTTGTCTGGGAGACAAGTGGACAATTAAGTGGAGGAGAACCCTGCTATGCAACAAGGGCAAGAAAGTGGCAACAAGGAAAAAAGAGATCCTGAGCCATCTACAGCCACACCTATTATTAAGGATCTCTCTAGGTCGTTTTTACCTAAAGCACCTTACTCTGAGAGACTACAAGCGCCCAAGAAATAAGGGAAGTCTGAGGACATTATGGAGGCAGGCTTTGCTCAGTTTGGAGAGGATTTAGACTTAGATAAGTTACTTGAGCAAGCAAATACTATCTTGGAGTCTCCTCCTCGAGAGAGCAGTAAGACAGAGGAGACTGTGGATGAATCCCGCATTGAGGACCCCCTGGAGGCATGCTTTTCTCACTTTAGAGAGGACTTTGGCTTAGATAAGTTACTCGAGGAAGTGAATGCCATTTTGGAGTCTGCTCCTCAAAAG
Organism: Bretschneidera sinensis; assembly: GCA_023935145.1. Taxonomy (NCBI): domain Eukaryota; kingdom Viridiplantae; phylum Streptophyta; class Magnoliopsida; order Brassicales; family Akaniaceae; genus Bretschneidera; species Bretschneidera sinensis. The sequence goes on along the minus strand of CM043699.1, from coordinate 69,703,195 downwards.
ATCAGTGAGACGGAGGAAACCACAACACCTGAACCCACCAAGAAGGAATTTAAGCCTTTACCGGACAATCTTAAGTATAAGTTCCTAGGTCCAGCAGATTCTTTGCCTATAATTGTAGTTTTAGATTTGGGTGATGCTCCAGAGGAGAAATTATTGGACATCTTAAGAGAGCATAAGGAAGCTATAGGCTGGACTATTGAGGATGTCAAGGGAATCAACCCCTCGTTGGTAATACACACGATATAATTGGAGGAGAATGCCAAGCCATCGAGGGAGCCACAAAGAAGGCTCAACCCTGCTATGTAAGAGGTTGTGAGGGCAGAGAATATTAAGCTGTTAGAGGTAGGGATCATTTATCCCATCTCTGATAGCAAGTGGGTGAGCCTGATTCAAGTCGTGCCCAAACATGCTGAATGAACGGTAGTGAAGAATGAGGACGACGAGTTGGTGCCAACTCGTGTTCAGTTAGGAGGGAGAGGGAGTATAGACTACCGTAAGTTGAATGCTGCCACTAGGCCTGATCATTTTTCATTCCTATTTATTGATCAGATGGTGGAGCGCTTAGTTGGGCATGTTTACTAATGTTGGGTCTGGCTGAAGACGTTAAACTTAGCGCTCATGGGAGGCACCCCATAGCTTATCTTTTCTGTTCATTTATTATTTCGCATTTTTATGATTAATGATTGTTTCCAGTATTTTTTGTTTTCCAGTATTTTTATTTTTCAGGGACAATGCGTACTTCAGTTCAAGTTTGGGGGTATGCTATGAGCCATACCAGTCCAGATAGTTCTCCATATCTCAGGTCAGCTCTTTCCATATTAGTCACACATTGAGGTCAATGTGTAATTTAAGTTTGGGGGTATGGGAGACACATCACACACTTTGTCCTAATTTGTTATCTTTTTGTCGTAAAGATAAATGCATGTTCATGTTCGTCTAAAAATTTTGGTTGTTCTGAAAAATTGTGATGTGATTTCATTGGTGAGTTTAAAACTTTGAACACATGATCTGATGATAGAATTTAAACTTTAGTTACTTACTTTAGGCATTTTCGAGAATTTACATGTTTGATCTAATCTAACACAAGCACATCAGCACATATTTGTGTGAGGTATGATGTATATGTTTCCTTGTCTTAACTGAAACCAGATGACTTGTTGGATAAACACTTGGGCATATATATATATATATATATATATATATATATAAACAAACACATGTTTAATTTTGATGTGTTTTTACTGCCTATTGAAGGATCTGACTTAGTCCTAGGAATTCAATGGCTTGAACTATTAGGTTCAATTATTACTGATTATAAGAAACAAACAATGGACTTTGAATGGCAAGGGAATAAAGTTCAATTAGTAAGGGAACCACAATTAAACCTTTAGCAAATTAGCTTGAGATGTTTAAGAAAATTAGCAATAGCTGAATGTATATCTTTTTTTCTTTCAATTAGCATATGGTGTTTCCTTAGATAACACCATTACTATTCCTGAGAAGATTTCAATACTCTTATATAATTATCATGTTGCCTTTTGTAAATCGAGATTCAAACCCAAGAGGGGGGTGAATTGGGTTTTAAAAACTTTTGGTAATTAACTTACAAGTTTTTAAAATAGTTTGATAAGCAATGAACACAATCAAATAATATGCTTGTAAATAAATAAGTTAAGAAATAGAAAATGCAAACTCCGTTTATAGTGGCTCAGTAATATCGGAATCTCTTTGACCCTACATCCACTCTCTTTAAGGAACCTCATTGAAGTAATCCATTAATCATTAGTCGAGTAACTTCACGGGTGTTGCACAAGCCTTACAAACAACCTCTTCCTCTTGGAAGTTACAAACAAAGTGTTTAATCCTAAACACTCTAAGAGTTACACCAACTCTTTCCCTTTACAATAAATTGTATTAACTATTAAGTAAATGGTAGGGAGATAACAATGAATGCTTTTACAAATGGATAATATCTCTCTTTCAAGAATAAGTTTGAAGAATGGCTCACAATGAATTTTTCAAAGCTTTTGAGAGTTAATGAACTATATGGAGAATTGAATGTGCTATCTTCCTTATTTAAATGCTCATTGAAGTGGGTTTATATAGCCTTGAATCAATATGGCCGTTTGACATTGACTTGGTAGGTTTGAGGCATTAAATGCTCAAGTCTCACCTCTCAAACGGTTATATTTTTGAATTACCAGTCGACTGGGTCCTTGTACCAGTTGACTGGGTCAAGTGAAAAATATTTACTTTTAGGCTTAGGGAGAGTAACAATCGACTGGGTCATAGGACCAGTCGACTAGGAACTTACTATCTCATTTCCCAGTTGACTGGTATGTAGACCCAGTTGACTTGGTTGTCCTTCAACCCAGTTTTCATGTTTCAAAACAGTTTTTTTTACTTAGAAACTTTTTGTATTTTAGTTTTGTCAAAGCCTTTTGTAAATTGAGCCATAGATCAAGCTAAGTAATTGAATAAAGAGATTTACAGAGTGATTCAATTACCTTAGTGCCTATTCTAGACCTTCTGTCTTCTTTTGGTGACTAAACATGTTGAGTTCTTGCATATTGTTTCTGAACTGAATGCTTTTACTGCTTAAATACTTAGATAAAACTGTTAGTGCAATTTAAGTAGTGTTTTGTCATTATTAAAATCAAATACGAGTTAACAATATCCCCCTTTTTGATGATGACAAAACTAAGAAGAGAAAAAATAGTTTTAAAACTAAGTGTTGGTTTTTTTTTTTTGAAAAATTTGGACGGAGTTTATTCTGTTTTTCTGATAAAAAACTAACCTGTAAGCATTCAAAAAAAGTTATAATATAACAATATCAATCCCAACTTAGCAATCCAAGACTATTTTACATTTATCATCATGTTCGGAGCAATGCTCCCCCTAAATTTATGCTATTTTATTTTATAAAAACTTTACAATAGATTTTTCTCTTTTTCTCCCCTGTTTTGAGAACAACAGAAATGGAGTGTAAACTTGAAAAATAAGCAATTTAATCACCACAAACATAAAGATAAGGCATAAACAAACTTTTGTACAAAAGTAGGCATCATTCAAAGTTGGGAAGACTTCTCGAGAAGAATCAGAAGTTTGTATATAAGCTTGAACAGTTAAAGCATATAGATGAGCAAAAAGTGCTCAAACTAAGTAACTATATAACTTAAAAGTAAAGCATAGATATGAGCTAAGAGATAAATGAGTGAAACATAAGCAAATATATACAACTATCCATACATCATAAGCTTACAGAATCTGTTTGAACATCGAGTACAAGCATTTGAATGTATATTAAGAAAATAAATGTTTGTACTAAATATCCATGGAGCTATATATAAACAAAATGATAAAAGACTCAGTGAGCAGGGGAGTCAAAGTTATCCCAGAGGAGATCTTGAATCTCTGCCAATGAGCCTTTTGAGTGCTCTTGGTGTAACTCAAAGTTATCCCTGAAGGTGTTGATTTCGTGACGTATGTGATCAATATCAGTCCGCACCAACTGTAAGCACTGGTCGACAGAAGAGCTCAAGCTCTTGAAGTCTGACTGCATGGATAAGTGGAGGCTTACAATAGCCTGTAGGACGTCATTATGTCTAGCTTGATGAACACCATAGCCACCACATCGATCATGTTATAGACTAGGGCCAATGTCCATAGCAGTGGGAGGAGCTGCATCATCAAGAATCTCATATTCCTCCTCGCTACTATCGTTATCATCAATCCTGATGTTCTTTCTAGCTTTGGAGTAGATCATTACATCCCGGATCGAGCACCCCATCTTCTTCAGTAAAGAGACATTGATAATGTCTTTGGGGCCAATATCCTGAGCTTCGGAGGCAGGCAAGGGGACATTGAAGTGCTGGAGGATCAGTGTCTTGAACATCCTGTATGATAGGCACCCAGAGTCACTTGCTTCGCCATTTATCATGTTGATGAGTAAAAGGGGAAAAATATTGAAATAATATCTAATTTTGAGACACTAAATCAATACTATGTCAATTTTAGACATACAGCCCCGACTCTCGAGTCTTAAGTGGATGGTCCAACTCACTATGAGGTTGAACAGTTTTGAATCGAGGGGCATGTCAGTATATTGGTGAAATGTAGTGGGTTGAAAGACATAGTTAGGGTCACCCCTAACAATTTGACATGCCTCCTCGTAGTCAAAATTGTTTGGCCATTCATCCTGATGAGAGTCATAAAACGCATCTTAACAATACTTATTTGTTAGTATGTTAGGGTTAATCGAGGTTTGAATTACACTTTTATACCTTAATAACTCTAAAGTAATATTCTTGGATCATTGACTTATTTCGGTGCATTTTCAGGTACTTTGAGTTCAAAAGAGATGGAAAGCTATCATAGCTTAAAGCACGATGCTTCGATGCACATTCGAGTGACGGCATAGTTGTGGAAGGACAAAATGAAGAGAAACCAAGTCTTAAGTGTGGGCGTTGCGGCCTGAAGAAATCTAAGCCTCGGCCTCTAGAACCAAGCCCAAAAGAGCAAGGAAGCCACCAGTGTACGTCGCAGCCTGGAAGAGTGGGCGCCGCGGCCTCCAGAAAGTGAAGAAAAGCCTCAAAAGCTTGAGCCACGGCCTAGATAAGTGTGAGCCACGGTGAGCACACGAAACTTTGTTTCCGAGTTATGACCTAATTAGGACTTTAATGATTGTTTAAACCCTAAAACACTCTTGGAACTTTTGTATTATAAATATATCACTAAGGGTTTGATAAGGGACAATCTTTGAAGTCTGGAAAACTCAAGAAGGCTACCACACTCTCCTCCATCAAAGTGTTCAACCATGAGCCCCATGGCCAACTAATCTCCAAGTAAGGCAAAGGGATGAATCCCTAGGTGTAGTTGTTCTTATTTTCCTTGATTTTTAGTTTGGATTTATTATCAAAACATTGTATGAGTTACTCTTTAATTTAATTAGAAGACTTTTCTCTTAATCCAGTGATTGTATCTTTCTTCTCCATATAAGTCTAGTCATGCTTTTCTTATGTGACATTGTTTGGGTATGATTGAGTCCTGTAGATTTATCTTTTAGGTTTGTCCATTACTGCAATATTGTCATTTCTTGATAAATCTATAGGATAGGTTATGTGTGCTTAACTCGAAAGTAAAGAATAATTCATATCAATTACATTAGGGTTTATATATGTGCTTAATTGAATATTTGCCGATTGCTTGTTTGGGATGTGAAACTTGTAATCGAGATAAAAACAACTGAATTGAAATTGGAATAAGGCAACAAATCTAGAGAGGATTCTCGGACCTATGTTATTTATCCATTATATTTACACTACTTCACATTACTTCAATATCAAAACTCAATTTCTCTCGTTTAACTTTTATCGTTCGTTTTAAGATTTGCACTTTTTCTTGTAGATCGCTTGTCTCCCTGTGGAATCGACACCCCAAAACTGTACTATAACTACTGCATTATACTTTGGGTGTAATCAAATTTTGGCACCATTGCCAGGGAGACGCGTTTAAGTACAAGGAAGATTGTCAACTTTGAGATAAGACGGTAATATCGTTCTTTGCTCTTTGTTTTGATTTTCTAATTTTGATTTTTATGTTTTATTTGTTTCCCTCTAATCCATTTGGTGTATGCTTAGACCGAGAGATTTGTGAGGTAGATTCATTAAGAGACCTAAAATAGAATTACCCTCTCATTCCACGTCCGTTAGTGAAACCTTGCTTAGATCAAACCATAGTGCACACCCAAGTGAGAATTTAAAGGATATTGTTAACATGGCTGAAAATAACAATGAGGATGTTGCTAGGACACTTAAAGACTATATGAATCCTAGCCGAACGACCACACCATCCTATATCATGTTCCCCCCTAATGGTCAACAACCTAATTTTAATCCGGGCATGATCCAATTGTTACTAACCTTCGATGGATTTGAGAATTAAAACCCCTATATCCATATTAGGGAATTTGAGGAAGTGGTAGCTACTTTTCAAGGTAGGGCTGATATGGCAGACACTGTCAAACTTAGGTTTCTCCCCTTTTCACTTAAGGAAAAAGCCAAGGTTTGGCTATACTCGTTAAGGCCTAGGTCTATAGGTAGTTGGGATAAGGTGACCTGAGTTTTCTTCCAAAAGCACTTCCCAACCCATAAGACCAACAACCTCAAGAGATAAATCTCAAACTTTACACAAAAGGAGAGTGAAACCTTATATCAAGTTTGGGAACGTTTCAAGGACATCTTGAAAACTTGTCCACACCATGGGTATGAGAGTTGGCAGGTAGTTAGCTATTTCTATGATGGACTCCTAAGTAGGGAAAGATAATTCATAGAAATGATGTGCAATGGGGATTTTCTTCAAAAAGATCCCGATCAGGCCATAGATTTCCTAGATGACCTATCAGAAAAAGCTCACACTTGGACAGGACCAAATGCCATGGAAAACACTAGGAGAAATCAACCCTCTGGGATTTATCAACTTAAGGAAGAGGACAGCCTTAAAGCCCGTTTAGAGGCCCTAACTAAGGAAATTGAAGCCCTAAAAACTAAGGATGCTAGAGCCCCCGAACCGGTTGCTAGGATAGAGTCCCATGAGCCTTGTTTCATGTGTAACGGGGTAGATCATGTGCCTAGAGATTGTCCAACCTATTTTGAGATGAAGGGAGAGTGTAATGCTGTGGGAATACCCTTTAGGAAACCAGACTCACCCTACTCTAACACCTACAATATCAGTTGGAAGAATCACCCTAATTTTAGTTGAAAATCCGATATGCAACTTTCTACCCAATCTAGCACCCATTGGAGATCCGATATACAACCTCATCCCCAACCTAGTACCCAATGGCAACCAGAAGCAACCTCATCTAATGCACCTCAACAATCTTTACCTTTGGAAGATATGTTTAAGTCATTTATGCAGGTACATGCCAAGAGTGCGGAAGAACAGGGCAAAATAAATCAAAGAGGAACAAATGGTGAAGAGTCAACTCACCAAGTTGACTAGTTTCTTGACTATTCAAGAAAAAAGTCATTTTCCCTCACAGCCACAACCTAATCCAAGGGGACTACATATGGCACAAACCTCTAGACCTAAAAATCAAAATGTTAGAGAAGTTAATGCCATAATCACCCGCAGCGGTAAGAAAATTGATGGATCCACTCTACCATCACACTTGATTCCTAATATCGTGAGCAACAAGGATGAAGCCCCCAAGGAACAAGAGGTCCATGATGATTATTCTCCACCGGTGTCTTTCCCTCAAGCACTCCTTAAGCCTAAGGAGATAAATTCGACATTAAAAGGTGAGATCCTTGAGTAGCTTCAGCATGTTAAAATTAACCTCCCTCTTCTTCATGTTATAAAACAGATCCCCAGCTATGCTAAAGTCATCAAGGATCTATGCACACTCAAGAGGAGGCACAATGTGAAGAAGACAACATTCTTAACGGAGCAAGCAAGTGCAGTAATTGACAGCAAGACACCGCCCAAATATAAAGATCCGGGCTGCCCAACATTGGCTTGCCAAATTGGACACAAATCTTGTGGCCAAACATTGCTGGATTTGGGTGTTAGTGTGAACCTCATGCCATACTCCCTGTACTTGCAACTTGGTCTAGGTGAGATCAAACCAACCTCCATGGTACTTCAATTAGCGGATAGATCGATAAGAAAATCAAGAGGTATTGTGGAAGATGTTTTGTTGCAAATTGATAATTTCTATTATCCTGTTGACCTTTTGGTTTTAGATACCGTCTCTATTGTGAATACAGAGTCGAAAATTCCTTTAATACTTGGAAGGCCATTCCTTGCTACCGCCAATGCCCTCATTAATTGTAGGAATGGCCTAATAACATTATCATTTGGAAATAGGACTTTAGGGGTAAATGTTTTCCGAGTCTCAAGGCAGTCACATTAAGAGGATGAGTGTTTCAACACTTACATGGTTGATAAGCTTAATTTGGAGGATGAGCACATTAAATATAATATAACTCTTTGGAATTCCCTCCTAATAATTTTGAGTTCAATGATTCCTCAATCTATCTCCATGCTGTTAATGTTGTTGATGTTTTTGATAAGTCACAGGGATTTATTAAGAATTCATGGCAACCATGCTTTAAGGAGTTACTTGAGAGAAGTCACATGGATGCGGGAATCAAATACCCTACTGTTGATAGTGAATGGGCAACACCAAGAACACTTGAGCTACATGTGGTGGACTTTAAGTATTCCTTGCCAAAAGATTAGCACTGAGGCCATTGAGTTTGGAGCCTCATCTTCAGCACCACAATGAGGCCAGCAGTAAGAGTGGTGCAGCGTCTGGCTGAAGACGTAAAACTTAGTTCTCATGGGAGGCACCCCATAGCATATCCTTTTATTATTTTTTGTATATCTTTTTCTTTTTTATTATTAGTATTTTGTTGTTTTCTAGTGTTAACTTCGTATTTCTGTTTCAGGGAAAAATATACGAAGCAGTTCAAATGGTGGTGCACAATTTTCAACTTCTGTGCACTTTTGATTACAAAGAGAGTTTCTTTTACTTGAGCTACATGTGGATGCGGGAATCAAATACCCTACTGTTGATAGTGAATGGGCAACACCAAGAACACTTGAGCTACATGTGGTGGACTTTAAGTATTCCTTGCCAAAAGATTAGCACTGAGGCCATTGAGTTTGGAGCCTCATCTTCAGCACCACAATGAGGCCAGCAGTGAGAGTGGTGCAGCGTCTGGCTGAAGACGTAAAACTTAGCTCTCATGGGAGGCACCCCATAGCATATCCTTTTATTATTTTTTGTATATCTTTTTCTTTTTTATTATTAGTATTTTGTTGTTTTCTAGTGTTAACTTCGTATTTCTGTTTCAGGGAAAAATATACGAAGCAGTTCAAATGGTGGTGCACAATTTTCAACTTCTGTGCACTTTTGATTACAAAGAGAGTTTCCTTTACTTTCTCTTTTACATTGAGGTCAATGCAACTTTTAAGTTGGGGGTGGAGGAAACATATTTCTTTTTGCATACCATTGAATTATTGGGTGTCACCTTCCCTTTTTCGTTTTAATTTGTTTGTTTTGTTTTAATACACATGTTTCTTAGGATAAATTATAGAAAAAAAAATTAAGTATGCTATGCTTTGTGTTAGCCTTGGAGTTAATTTACATGTCAATGATATGAGTCTAATTGAGATAGCATATAGCATTTAGAAGAAGTTAAATCTTGCTTCGGTTTGAGAATAATTTAAGTGTCAATCTTCATTTGGTTTGGGACTCTGGACTGTGGTAAGATTGCATGATTAGTCTAAAAACATTTAGAGAAGTTTTATGTGTGATTGTTTTGTGAATACTTTTGCGGTCTCGACAAGTTTTAGAACTTATTTGATAATCACTTGAGGCAAATTCCTAGAATACACATTACTTAGGATATAATATAGGTCATTTTTGGACCATTTGAGCCTTTCAAACTTACCCTTGCTATATTTATCGCTAGTCACCTGTTTGAGCCTTTTTCTTGAAAAAGAATTTGAGCCTTATTTCTTTCGGTAACCAATTTACTCACCTTTATGAGCCTAAAAATATTCTACCCTTACCTTTCTTTTAAGAGAACTTAGTCATACACATTTGTTGAGAAGCACTTGAGAGGAGTAAGGATGGAAATATGAAAAAATATTACTACCATAACCCAAGTACATTAAAGGAGATAAGTTGGGGGTTGTGGAAAAGAAAAGAAAAAAAAATGAAAAAGAAGGTGAATGGTCTTATGCCAAAATAAAAAAAAAGAAGTGAATTATGGCAAAGAAAGAAGAAAAGAAAAAAAAAAGTGGTGATTTATTGAGAAAAATGCTCGAAAAATGGTTGAAAGAGTTGGGTGTTGAAGTAAGGTTATTCAGTGCTTAAAGTAGGTTGTGTTTAAAACTAAGAGATTAAATTCTTTTATTTGTTGAAACTTTCCCGTTCTTTCTTAACCTTTACCTTAGCCTAACGTTACAAGCTTATTAAAGACCTATTGATCCAAGGTAGTGTGATTTTTCTATAATAGTGGAGAGTGATTTGAAAAATAAGCCTACGGAGCATTGTTTTTGTGATTGATGTCACGCAAATTAATATATTTTAGAGGCCAAGACTTGTATTCATGAATGTTATGCATAAAATCATTCAGGTGTTCGGATTAATGGATTATGGTAAGATGGATGTTAAGAGTCGATAACAATTTTAAGATTGATGTTTGGATTACTTTTGGACTTGGGTGATATTTAATGATTCTATGTGCTATTTGTTATGTATGATTTTTGAGACAAAAAGTGAATTACTCTTGGATTAATGCTAACATTGCTTTACTTTGTTTGATTCCCACCAAAGAATTCATTTCATATTGTCTTGTTTTCGCTTGAATTGCTAGGGACTAGCAATAAGCTAGTTAGGGGTTATGATGAGAGTCATAAAACGCATCTTAACAGTACTTATTTGTTAGAATTTTAGGGTTGATCGAGGTTTGAATTACACTTTTATACCTTAATAACTCTAAAGTAATATTCTTGGATCATTGACTTATTTCGGTGTATTTTCAGGTACTTTGAGTTCAAAAGAGATGGAAAGCTATCATAGCTTAAAGCACGATGCTTCGATGCACATTCAAGTGAGGGCATGGTTGTGGAAGGACAAAATGAAGAGAAACCAAGTCTTAAGTGTGGGCACTGCGGCCTGAAGAAGTCTAAGCCTCGGCCTCCAGAACCAAGCCCAAAAGAGTAAAGAAGCCACCAGTGTGCGCCATAGCCTGGAAGAGTGGGCGCAGCGGCCCCCAGCAGCACACAAACTTGACTTTTTGCCTAGTGCCGCAGCCTGGAAGAGTGGGCACCATGACATCCAGAAAGTGAAGAAAAGCCTCAAAAGCTTGAGCCGCGGCGCGCACACGAAACTTTGTTTCCGAGTTATGACCTAATTAGGACTTTAATGATTGTTTAAACCCTAAAACACCCTTGGAACTTTTATATTATAAATAGACCACTTAGGGTTTGATAAGGGACAATCTTTGAAGTCTGGAAAACTCAAGAAGGCTACCACACTCTCCTCCATCAAAGTGTTCAACCATGAGCCCTATGGCCAACTAATCTCCAAGCAAGGCAAAGGGATGAATCCCTAGGTGTAGTTGTTCTTATTTTCCATTATTGATTCAGTTGTAGTTTGGATTTATTATCAAAACATTGTATGAGTTACTCTTTAATTTAATTAGAAGACTTTTCTCTTAATCCGGTGATTGTATCTTTTTTCTCCATATAAGTCTAGTCATGCTTTTCTTGTGTGACGTTGTTTGGGTATGATTGAGTCCGGTGGATTTATCTTTTAGGTTTGTCCATTACTACAATATTGTCATTAAAGATATATTTTCGTTTCTTGATAAATCTATAGGATAGGTTATGTGTGCTTAACTAGAAAGTAAAGAGTAATTCATATAAATTACATTAGGGTTTATATATGTGCTTAATTAAATATTTGTCGATTGCTTGTTTGGGATGTGAAACTTGCAATCGAGATAAAAACAACTGAATTGAGATCGGAATAAGGCAACAAACCTAGGGAGGATTCCCGGACCCATGTTATTTATCCATTATATTTACACTACTTCACATTACTTCAATATCAAAACTCAATTTCTCTCGTTTAACTTTTATCGTTCGTTTTAAGGTTTGCGCTTTCTCTTGTAGATTGCTTGTCTCCCTGTGGAATCGACACCCCAAAGCTGTGCTACAACTGTCGCGTTATACTTTGCGCGTAATCACATCCAGACTCCACTGGACCCCTCCCACGGAGATTCTCAATAGGTTGACCGGTTGGTATTTACTTCAAATTCTATGCCCATAATTGTAACGACCCATCTCGGGTTGGCCACCCTCGAGACGGTGTCATCACATTTTGAAAATTCCAGCACGACACATATATGCAACAATAAAAATAACACCAATAGAAAATTTTAAATCCATTATCAACCCTCAATAGGGGAGATACATCATTCTAATCTTGACTTAAACATTATATACAACATAAAATGCATGAATATTTACAAATAAATTTTATTTTATTTTCTCATTAGTCTGAGGATGTGGACACGTACGTGGCTTACAGATAACGATTTCGTCTAAACCTCAAGTCACCAAACTATTTGTCATGCCTGCTACCTGAAATCATTATACAATGCGGGGTGAGCTTCACAAGCTCAGTGAATTAAATTTACTAGAAGTACTAAATTTGTATAAATGGTCTTTCAATATTTAATCAATTATATCTCACATAACTTGATAATAGCATTATACTATCACTACACATATCATAAGTCTCATTCTCTATCAATCTCTTCTTCTTATATATTGGTTCACCTTAAGACCAACAATTATCTCATAAGTACCTCGTAATGAGGTTCACAACATAAAGTCTACCATTTAAATGGTTCTTATCATATCATACTTCTAGGTTTCTTTTTCACCATAACTGTTTCTCTGTGAGACTCATTCATCTATAAATAAAATCACAATAACACACAACACATCAGCATTTCAGTAATGCAATCAATATTTAAAACATACGCAATGCATGAATTATTATTAGGGAACGTCTTCCCACATGTCAACATATTTTTAACTTAGACTGGCCCCCTCTAGTTCTTTATTTCCAGCACATACTGGTTGTCACGGTTTTCCTTTATTGCCAGCATATACCGGTTGTTATGGTTTTTCAATTAGACTGGCTCCCTCTTGGTTCTTTTATTTAATGCATATGCATACGAAAAATGATATAAAATATGCATATGAACAATAACATAAAAACAAACACGAATTCAAATATTTAAATTGGCTATCCTAATTATTCTCAAATTATTATTGAAAGTTAATCCACTAAATTCCTCTCCTCATAAATCACATCAAATCATCCATCGCTCATCAAGAATTTCACTTATCGCTTTTATTATTAAATCAACTTATTATTCCAAAAATATTATTTCTCACATAATAATTTTCTACATGTCCAAAATTCCTATCATAACTATCAATCAATTTCTCATCAACCACCAAAGCCTAAGCTAATAATTTATTTTAATATTATCACTAGATATTTCATTTTTATCTAATTACTTAAAGTAAATCTAACTCACCACGTAGCACTTAAAGTTACCCGTGGATCACCTCCTTGCCTTTCCTATTCCTCTCAGCAATTTTCCCAGATTACTAATCGTCAACACCTGACATAATATTTATATTAAAATTTAATTTATTCTTTAATTCTTCACAATTTACACCATTTGAAAATTCTCACTTTGAATTCCAAAAAATTTCATGTATGCTAAAAATTCAAAAATAAACATCACATTATTACCTTATGTTTTTTTTTCTTAGAGCTCCCTGTAGTTCTCTATAAAATTTTCCTGTAAACCCTTTCAAAATTTTTCCCTTTCAACATTTCTTTTAGTCCCCAAATATTTAGAGAAAATGAATAGTTTGAAATGAGGAAAGGAGAAAACCAAAGATTAAGTAAAGCAAAATCATATACATATATATATAGTAAAAAAAAATTTAATTCAGCAGCCCCATTTTTTTTTTGCCTACCTCAGCAGCTTCCCCCAAAATGCTCCACGAAGTGTGTATGTGTCCTACATGCACATTTCTTCTTCCTTTGGCAGCAGGTGTTCCTGCTGCCACGTTTTTTTTGTGTTGTTATTTTTTTTAAAAGAAAAACAAAACCTTTTTTTCTTTTCTCCTTTTCAAACTGTACGCATCCAAATTTTTTTTTTTCATTTCCTTTGTAACTACATCCCCACACATCCAGTTCTTTTTTTAAGAATTATTTTATTCAATACTAAATCCTTAACGTGTATATATATATATATATATATATTATTTTAATTTCATGTCATATTTATTAAACTACTTCTTTACCCTTACTTTACGAATACGTGTATTACAATTCTACCCACCTTATAAAAATTTCGTCCCCGAAATTTCTTTACCTAATCAAGAAAGCAATTGTGAATAATATTTCTTCATAGTTGCTTCATGCTTTCACGTAATCTCTTCAACATCCTTATTCCGCCACATAACTTGAACTAATGCAATTATTTTATTACACAAGACTTGTTCTTTTTGTCTAAAATTCTTACTGGTACTTCTATATAAGCCCAATCTTTCTGAATTTCTATAGCTTAGCTCAAAATATTATAATATTCATCATGTAAACACTTTCTTAAAAGTGAAACATGAAATACATTATATAAATGTTTTAATTCTAGAGGCAAATTCAGACTACTCACAACTAGCCCAAATTTCTCAACAACCTCATTGGGTCCCATATACCTTGAATTCAACTTTCCTTTCCTGTTTAAATCTCAATACACATTTTCATTGAGATATTTTTCAATACACCCAATTACCTACTTGAAACTCAAAAGGTCTTCTTTTATTATCAGCATAGCTATTCGGTTTACTCTGTGCTGCTTTACGGTTCTCTCTAACAAATTTGATCCTCTCAGTTGTTAACTCAATAATTGATGGACCAAATATATTTCTCTCTCCCACTTTTTTCCAACACATAGGAGTTCTACACCTTCTACCATACAAAGTCTCAATCGAGGCCATCCCAATACTAGTTTTATACTGATTATTATAACCAACTTCAATCAATGACATGTAAGCATCCCAACTTACTGAGAACTCATCACATTTGCCCTTAACATATCTTCTAGTACTCTAAAAATCTTTTCTGTCTGAGCATGAAAAATTATATTAAATTACAACTGTGTACCCGTGGCTTTCTAAAAGCCTCTCCAAAACCAATATGTAAATTTAACATCTCTATTTGACATTATGATCAATGGTATTCCATACAACCTCACAATCTCAACTACATCCCTGCTCAATCCTGACCACCAGAATTTCTGTCTTAATTCTCTATACATCTTATTGTTACTTGGTTGCTTCGAATTTACATCATCATGTGCCTCTCTCATTATCTCTTCTCTCAACTTCGCATTATTGGGAACACAATTTTCATGTTCCAATACCAAAATACCCTCATTTCAAATTCTAAACTCAAAATGCTTTCTAGTAAGCACTCAGTGCTTAATCTTTGCTATCTCTTCATCTCTACCTTACATCTCTAAAGCATTTTACTATGGATGACTGTACAACCATCTTCGTTAACCATGATCCTCTATCATTGATATTCAACTTCATTCTTATCTCTTTTAAATATATCATCAATTTCACATCAGGACTCCCAATAGCAGTTAATCTTCTTGTAGACTTTCTACTCAATGCATCAGCTATCACCCTCGTATTTTCTAGATGATAGTGAATTGTACAATCATAGTTGCAAATCAACTCCATCCACTATCTTTGCTTCAAATTCAACTCTCTCTGGGCAGGTAAGTATGTCAAATTCTTATAACCCATGAATATCTCACAAGTGGCCCATACAAATGATGTCTCCAATCTTTAAAGTAAACACTATAGCAGCAAACTCTAAGTCATGAGTAGGGTAATTTCTATCATTAATCTTCAATAGCCTAGAAGTATGGACCACAACTTTCCTATATTACACATATCCTAATCATTGATGTGACACATTACTATACACCACAAATCCTTCATCATCAGAAGAAAACACCATTACTGGAGCTGTAGTCAATTTCTCCTTTAATATTGGAAAATTTTTCTCACATGTCCCTCACCATACAAATTTCACCTCTTTCTTGGTCAGTCTATTCAACAGTATTACAATAATAAATTTTTTTGAAAGAATCTTTTATAATAACCAGCTAACCCCAAGAAGATTCTAATCTCAGTCACATTAGTTGGTCTCTCCCAACTTAACATTGCCTCTACTTTTTGTGGATCAACTGTTTTGCTATTTCCAATATTACATATTCTAAGAAAGTTATTTCATTCAGGTAACACTCACACTTAGAGAACTTGCATATAATTTCTCTCTCATCAGAATCTCCAACACACTGTCTAATGTTTCACCTGTTGTTCTTCCTTCTTAGAATACACCAAGATGTCATTAATGAACACAACCACAAAATTATCAAGAAATGGTTCAGACATTTTATTCATTAAGTCCATGAATGTTTTTAGAACATTAGTCAATCCAAATGACATCACAAGAAACTTATGACCATAACGTGTCCTAAATGCAGTCTTAGGTACGTCTCCCTCCTTTATCCTTAACTGGTGATAACCTAATCTCAAGTTTATCTTAGAAAACACTCTCTCTACTTGCAACTGCTCAAACAATTCATTTATCTTGGGTAAAAGATATTTGTTCTTTTTCAACTATTTGTAGTCTATACACAATCTCATCGTTCCATCTTCCTCCTTCACGAACAACACAGGGGCTCCCCAAATATATTTGGTCCGATAAATTGTTTATCTAAAAATTTTTGAACACCCAACTCTCTTAACTGAGTGGGTGTCACTCTGTAGGGTGCTATTAGATATATATGATGAACCTAGTATCACATCAATAGAGAATTAAATCTCCCTATTGGGAGGCAGCCTAGACAACTCATCATGAAAATATTTCACTATCAAGATTTATTCTAACTTCCTATTTTCTTTTTTAGAATCCATTATGTATGCCAAATACTCCTTACAACCCTTCTTCAACCATCTCCTAGTAGTCAGAGCAAAAAAAGATAGTTCGAGAGTATTTTATGTTCTCTTTGAAAGTTACACTCCTCATGTCCATATCTTGAACACTACATTCTTTCTGGAACACTCAACCCATACATAATACGTCGATAACCAATTCTTTCCCAAAATTGAATGAAGATCTACCATATTCAAAGGTAATAAATCAGCTTTAGATTCTCTATCACTGATATGAATCACACAACCCTTGTAAACATTCATGATCATCACTCTATCTCTAGTGGGAACTTCAACAAAAATATTTTGCATCAAAGTACTAATACATACTTCAATAGACTTCATATGAATACTGGATGCAAAAGAATGGGTTGCACAGGATAAACCAACATTGATATGTCCACATTTTCTATATACAGAGCATATAAAATTAGAACAATTATGGGATAAATATCTTATCTGAATACATCTATAACAAACTTTTGTCTCTCAATCATACATTAGATTACCTTTTGTAATACCTGTATTCATAAAGTAAGGACAAAGAAGTAATTTAATAAATATGACATGAAATTAAAATAATATATTTGCGCGAAGGATTTACTATTGAATAAAATAAATCTTTTGAAAAGAAAAACTGGACGCATGAGGGAGTACTTACAAAGAAAAAATAAAAAAAGATCTAGACATCTAGGGATGTCCAGCAAAAGGAAAAAAATATGAAAAAGAAAGAAAGAAAGAAAATAATAATAAATATTATATTATTTTTCTTAAAAAAAAAAATCGTGGTGGTAGCAGGTGGCTGTTGATAATGATGCATGTTTGACAAGTATAAAAAACGTGTAGAAATCTGGGATAACACATGATGATAATATATTTTGGGGGGCTGCCAAAGTGTTGCCTTCAAATCCAAATTTATATATATATATATATATATATATATATATATATATATATATATATATATATATATTAGTTATGCTTATCGATTTCGTTTAAGCTTTCTTTCAATTACTCTATTTCCTTAAACACTTGGGGACCCAAAGAATGGTTGAAAAAGCAAAATTGTGAAGAGTTTACTGCGGAATTTCATAAAGAATCACAAGAAACTATCAGAAAAACAGAAGGTAATAATGTAGTGTTTATTGTTAAATTTTTAGCATACATGAAATTCCCCAAATTCAAAGTGGAAATTTTCAAATGGTGTGGTTTATAACAAATTGAAGAATAAATTATAAATTTAATATAAATATTATGTCAGGTGTTGACGATCTACAACCGTGGGGAATTTCTGAGAAGAACAGGAAAGGCAAGGAAGTGATCCGCAGATAGCTTTAAGTGCTACATGGTGAGTTGGATTTACTTTAAATAATCTAAATAATTTTTTTAAATATCTAGTGGTAATATTAAAATAAATTATTAGCTTAAATTTTGGTGATAGATAAATATTTGGTTGATAGGTGTGGTATAAATATTGGACATGTAGAAAATTATTACGTGAAAAGAAATATTAGTAGAATGATAAGTTGATTTAATAATGATGGTGATAAATAAATTCTTGACGAGTTTTGGTTGATGTTTTGATATAAATTATGAGGAGACGAAATTTAGTGGATCTTGACAAGCTTTGATGGATAATTTGATGTGATTTGGGATGAAATTTAGTGAATATTAACAGCTTTGATGGATGGTTTGATATGATTTGGGATGAGAGAAATTTAGTGGAATTTTTTTATATAATTGGAGAAAAATCAGAATAGCTAGTCTAAATACATGCTTGTTTTTATTTTATTATTTATATGCATATTCATATCAATTTTCATATACATCTAAATGAGAATAAAAGAACCGGGAAGGTAGTCAGTCTAAATGGGAATAGAAATATTTGAATTTATTTTTTTTTATATTATATCATTGTTCATATGTATATGCATTAAATAAAAGAAAAAAACCGGGAAGGGGCCGGTCTAATTAAAAACTATGATAGTCGGTATAGGCTGGAATTAAAAGGGACACCGTGACAACCAGTATATACTGAAAATGAATTCCATGGCAGCCGATACAAGCTGTAAAGAAAAGAACCAGGAGAGGGCCGATCTAAAATAATAAAAACATGTCGACATGTGGGAAGACGTTCCCATAATAATAATTCATGCATTGTATCTGTTTTAATTATTGCTTGCGTAATTGAAATGTTGATGTGTGGTGTGTTATTATGAAATTGTTATAGACGAACTGGTCTCACAAAGAGAGATAGTTATGGTGAGAAAGAAAAAGAGAATGATAAGAACCATTTAAATGGTGGACTTTATGATGTGAACCTAATTACGAGGTAATTATGAGATAATTGATGGTCTTAAGGTGAATCAATGAATGAGAAGAAGAGATTGATAGAGAATGAATCTTATAACATGTGTAGTGATAGTAGAAAATTACCATCAAGTTATGTGAAATATAAATGATTAATATAAAGGGCTATTATGCAAACTGAATACTTTTAGTAAATTTAATTCACTGAGCTTGTGAAGCTTACCCTTCATTGTGCAGTGATTTCGGGTGGCAGGCATGACAAATAATTTGGTGAGTTGAGGTTCAGAAGAAATCATTTTTTGTAAGTCATGTATGTGTCAACATCCTCAGATTAGTGAGAAAATATAATAAAAATTTATTTGTAAATATTCATGCATTTGACGTTGTATCTAATGTTTAAAAGATTAGATTGATGCAACTTCCCTGTTGAGGGTTGAGGATTGATGTAAAATTTTCTATTTATGTTATTTATTTTTATTGTTGCATATATGTGTCGTGCTGAGATTTTCAAAATGTGATGACACCGTCTCGGGGGTGGTCAACTCGGGATGGGTCGTTACAATTTTGGTATCAAAGCCAAGTTTTAAGATTCTGTAGACTGCGTGAGAACTTAAGAAGTGGAACATCTAAATAAATTATATTTTAAATAGTCTGAGGATGACATGTGGACGCGCTAGAGCTAGAGTTAGAGTTTTTGATTTGAGAAGGCGTGGTAAGCCCCTAATATTTTTGACAAGTTGAGGTTGAGTCTGAATCTGTGGTTCCTAGAAGGGAACATGTAGATAGTGTGATTAATATTAGTAATATAATTGATATTAGTAAAGGTATGAGAGAATTTGAAGTTGAAAGAGTTGAGTTAAGATAAGCTCTTGCACATGCTCTTGAGAAGTAAAGGTAACAGATGATTGAGTTGATAGCTTATAGCATAGATTTGATGAACAGGCAAGAGTAGTGCCTAAGGTTGTTAATCCAGTAATGGTAGACATTTAAAAAAAGGGAAAAGTGAGTTTATACATGAGATGCAGGGAGATTATTAAGTGAACGCTTTGTTGTTTAAAGGATCTGTGAATCCTTATAAGCTTGAGTTTTGGGAGAAACAAGTAGGGAGATTATTAGATATTTTACCAATGACTGACAGACAAAGGGTCGTCTTTGCTACGTTCAAGTTAGAGAGAGGCCCTAGAATGGTGGGAGAATATTCTTCATAGGGTAAGTACAGATGTTGATAGACCCTTAACCGGGAATAGGTTTAAGAAAATTTTTTCTTGATAAATACTTTCCTTAGAACTTTAGAGCCCAACAAGATAGAGATTTTATTTATCTAAGGCTAATGAGTTGACTATGGCTCAGTATGATAGCAAATCCGTGGTTTTGTCAATGGTTGTACAAAAAATGGTAGAATTAAAGGAGAAGAAGTGTAAGAGATTCATAGATGAATTATGTTTTAAGATTTGATTAAAACTATCTTACATGAGGCATATGAATTATGTCAGATTGGTGGATATAACACTCTAGATTGAGAAGGGTGTGATGGATATTGGAGGTAGGAAGAATTGGCAGAAGAGGTCTAGATTTGAGGAACCCAGAGGTGGTACCAGTATGAGTGTATAGGGTGGGAAACCACTCAGAGGAGGCGTTCCGTGTCACAAAGAACTTTAGTACAAAGTCAGAGGCAAGCAAAATCTGTTGCTTTTGTAGCTCAGATTAATATTGGTGGAACCCTTAGATTTGGGAGACAGGTTATGAGAACTGAGAGCCATGGCAGAGGAAGTAAGTATGCTACCATGGGGAAATGGTAATCTGATGTATGATTGGGAGACAAAAGTTTGTCATAGATATATTCAGATAAGATATTTATCGTAGAATTGTCATAATTTGAAGTGCTTTATATATAGAAAAGGTGGACATATCAATGTTGGTTGATCTTGGTGCAACCCATTCTTTTGCATCCAGTATTAATATGAAGTCTATTGGAGTATGTGTTAGTCCGTTGATGCAAAAATATTTTTGTTGAAGTTCCTACTAGAGATTGAGTGATAATCATAAATGTTTACAAGGGTTGTGTGATTTGTATCAGTGATAGAGAACCTGAAGTTGATTTATTATCTTTGAATATAATTTCATTTAATTTTGAGAATGAATTGGTTGTCAACGCAGTTCGTTATGGTTGATTGTTCCAAAAAGAATTTAGTATTCAAGATATGGACATGAGGGGTGTAACTTTCAGAGAGAACATAAAATACTCTCGAACTATCTTATTTTACTTCGACCACTAGAAGATGATTGAAGAAGGATTGTGAGGAGTATTTGGCATACATAATGGATTCTAAAAAGAGAATAGGAAGTTAGAATAAAGTTTAATGGGGAAAGATTATTCTAATGAAATTCTTGATGAGTTATCTAGGTTGCCTCCAAGTAGGGAGATTAAATTTTCTATTTATGTGATACCAGGATCATCACATATATATTTAATAGCACCCTACAGAGTGGCACCCCTTGAGTTAAGAGAATTGAAAGTTCAAGAATTTTTAGATAAATAATTTATCGGACCTAATATATTTAGGGAGCCCCTGTGTTGTTTGTGAAAAAGAAAGATGGAACGATGAGATTGTGTATAGACTACAAATAGTTGAATAAGAACAAATACATTTTTCCCAAGATAAATAAATTGTTTAAGCAGTGCAAGAAGTGAGAGTGTTTTCTAAGATAAACCTGAGATTAGGTTATCACCAATTGAGGATAAAGAAAGGAGATGTGCCTAAGATTGCTTTTTGGACACATTATGGTCATAAGCTTTTTGTGATGCCATTTAGATTAACTAATGTTCCAGAAACATTCATAGACTGAATGAATAGAGTATTTAAAATATATCTTAACAAGTTTATGATTGTATTTGACTTTCTGAGATAAACTAAAAAGGAAGAATAGCATGTGAAACATTAGACAGTGTGTTGGAGATTCTGAGGAGAGAGAAATTATATGCAAAGTTCTCTAAGCGTGAATGTTGGCTAAATGAAATAACTTTCTTGGAACATGTAATATCTGGAGATGGCATAACAGTTGATCCACAAAAGGTAGAGACAATGTTTAGTTGGGAGAGACCAACTAATGTGACTAAGATTAGATTCTTCTTAGGGTTAGCTGTGTAACGACCCATCCCGGGTTGGCCACTCCCGAGACAGTATTGTCACATTTTGAAAATCTCAGCGCGATATATATATGCAACAATAAAAATATCACCAAAAGAACTTTACATCAATCTGTAAAATGCATGAAGATTTACAAATAAAATTTTCATTTTTATTTTTACATTAGTCTGAGAATGATGACACGTACGCGGCTTACAGAAAGTGATTTCTTCTGAACCTCAACTCACCAAACTATTTGCCAAGCCTACTACCTGAAAATCATTGTACAATGAGGAGTGAGCTTCACAAGCTCAGTGAATTAAATTTACTAAAAGTATTCCAAATTCTATAAATAGTTCTTTAATATTTAATCTTTTATTTTTTCACATAACCTGATGACAACTTTCTACTATCAATATCTTCTTCTCAATCATTGGCTCACCTTAAGACTATCAATTATCTCCTAATTACCTCGCAATGAGGTTCATATCAAAAAGTCCATCATTTAGGTAAGTCTTATCACCCTACTGTCTCTTTCTATGAAACTCAACCTTCTATAATGAAATTCACAAAAATATCACATCTCAGCATCTCAAAAATCTCATCATTACAGCTGTCTCTTTTTATAAGACTAAGCCATCTATAATTTAATTCACAATTAATATACCACATCTTAGCATCTCAATAATCTCATCATTATAGCTGTATCTTTTTATGAGACCCAACCATCTATAATTTAATTTACAATTAATATACCACATCTCAGCATCTCAAAAATCTCATCATTATAGCTGTCACTTTTTATGAGACCCAGCCATTTATAATTTAATTCACAATTAATATACCACATCTCAGCATCTCAAAAATCTCATCATTATAGCTGTCACTTTTTATGAGACCCAGCCATTTATAATTTAATTCACAATTAATATACCACATCTCAGCATCTCAAAAATCTCATCATTATAGCTGTCTCTTTTTATGAGACCCAGTCATCTATAATTTAATTCACAATTAATATACCACATCTTAGCATTTCAAATAATGCAACGATAATTAAAACAGATGCAGATGCATGAATGATTATGATGGGAACGTCTTCCCACTTGTCGACAGATTATTATTATCTTAGACCGGCTGCCCTCCCGGTTCTTTTATTCTCATCAAACCGGCTGCCTTCCTGGTTAATTCCAGCATATACCGGCTGTCACGGTTTTCACTTTTCATCCCAGCATATACCGGCTGTCACGGTTTTCACTTTTCATCCCAGCATATACCGGCTGTCACGGTTATTTCATTAGACCGGCTGTCTTCCCGGTTCTTTCAGTTATATTATTAAATGCATATGTGCATGAACAATGATATGAAACAGTAATATAAAAACAATATAAAGATTCAAACCACTTAATTTGGCTATCCTAATTATTCACAAATTTTATATAACAAAGTTTCTTTAAAAAATTTCTTACATCCAAACATCCAGATTTTTATCAAATTATAAAAATTCCACTAAATTCTTCTATTCCCAAATCACATCAAATAATCTATTAAAGTCTGTCAAGATCCACTAAATTTCATCTCAAATCATCCACCAATTTTTGTCAAGATCCACTAAAATTCATCTCATCATAACTCGTATTAAAACATCAATATATCTCATCAATAATTTATTTATTGCTTTTATTCTCAAATAAACTTATAATTTCCAAAAAAATATCATTTCTCACCGAGAAATATTTCTACCTGTCCAAATTTCCTATCATACCCATAAATCAATTTTTCATCTATCACCCAAGCATACTTAAATAATTAAAATTAATATTATCACCAAATAATTGATTTTTCATTTAGACTACTTAAAGTAAATCCAACTCACCTCGTAGCACTTAAAGCTATCTGTGGGTCACCTTCTCGTCTTTCTCAATCTTCTAAAAAAATTCTCTTGTTGTAGATAGTCAACACCTTCTGCTATTCTGATATTTTCTCGTAATTCTTTATAAAACAAAATAGTCCCAAAAATCCCTTCAAAATTTTGGTCTTCCAATTTTTCTTTGAACTCCCAAGTGTTTAGAGAAAAAATGGAAAGAAAACTCAATTTTTATCATTCCCTACGAATTCGCCAGTTCTCATATATATAGGAAATTGATATCAAGCTTCCTCCTGCAACTTTGCTTGCCAAGTCAACAATCACATTCTTTAAATTATTCTATAAATTGGACACTTGCAAGACAAAATTATTTTCTTTGCAAAACAAAATGATTTCTTTCTCTTTATGCTTTACACTTAGCCATCATCCATTAAATTTGGGAAAGCATTACTTTAACTTGGCATAATCACATTAGACTTGGCAGCAGGTGCTGCCACCTGCTGCCACGTTGTTATTGTTCATCGATTTTTTATTTTTATTTTTATTTTAGAATTGCTTTAGTCAAATACTAATAAACTTTGCATATAGAATTTATTTTAAATTTCATGACATATTTATTTAATTACTTATTTATCCTTACTTTAAAAATATGGGTATTACAATTCTACCTTCCTTACAAAAATTTCGTCCTCGAAATTTTCTTACTTTGCTCGGAAACAAATATAAATAATACTTTTTTATACTTGTCTTACGTTTTCACGAAATCTCTTCAATATCTTTATTCTGCCACCGAACTTTACACTAGTGAAATTATTCTTTTACACAAGACTTACTCTCTTTGTTCAAAATTCTCACTGGTACTTGAATATAAGTCCAATCTTTCTGAATTTCTATAACTTAGCTCGAAATATCATGTAAACACTTTCTTAAAAGTGAAACATGAAATATATTATATAAATGTTTTAATTCTAGAGGCAAATTCAAGTTACTCACAATTAATCCAACTTTCTCAACAACCTCATTGGGTCCTACATACTTCGTATTCAACTTTTTTTTTTTTCTATTAAAATCTCAATACACCTTTTCATTGAGATATTTTTCAATACACCAAATCACCTACTTGAGACTCAAGAGGTCTACTTTAGGCCGCTTTACGGTTCTCTCTAACAAATTTGATCATCTCTGTTGTTAGCTTAATAATAGATAGATCAGATATGTTTTTCTCTTCCATTTTTTCCCAACATATAGGAGTTCTACACCTCCTATCATAAAATGTCTAAACGGGTGCCATCCCAATACAAATTTGATACTGAGTTTTATAAACAGCTTCAATCAATGGCATGTAAGCATCTCAATTTACTGAGAAATTCATCACTTTGTCCTTAGCATATCTTCTAGTATTCTAAAAATCCAATATGAGCATGAAAATTTATATTAAATTGCCATTGTATATCCGTGGCTTTCTAAAAGCCTCTCCCAATACCAATATGTAAATCTAACATCTTTATTTGACACTATGCTCAATAGTACTCCATACAACCTCACAGTCTCAGCTACATCCCTCTTCAATCTTGACCATCAGAATTTCTGTCTCAATCCTCTATATTTCCTATTGTTACTTGATTGCATCGAATCTACATCATTATGTACCTTTCTCACTATCTCCTTTTTCAATTTTACATTATTGGGAACTCCATCCATGTACCAACACCAAACTACCTTCATTTCAGATTTTGAACTCAAAATACTTTCTAGTAAGCACTCAATGCTTAATTTTTTTCTATCTCTTTATCTCTACCTTGCCTCTCTAAAACATTTTACTATGAACAATTGTACAACCATATTTGTTAACCTAAATCATCTATCACTGATATTCAACTTAATTTTTATCTCTTTTAAATCTATCATCAATTTCACATCAGAATCCCCATAGCAGTTAACCTTCTTGTAGAATTTTCTACTCAATACATCAGCTATCACTTTCGCATTTTTTAGATGATAATGAATTGTGCAATCATAGTTATTAATCAACTCCATCCACCATCTTTACCTCAAATTCAACTCTCTCTGGGTAGATAAGTATGTCCAACTCTTATAACCCATGAATATCTTACAAGTGGCTCTATACAGATGATGTCTCCAATTTTAAAGTAAACACTATAGCCGCCAATTCTAAGTCATGAGTAGGGTAATTTCTATCATGCATCTTCAATTGCCTAGAAGTATGGTTCATAACTTTCCTATGATACACATATCCCAAACATTTATGTGACGTATCACTATACACCACAAATCCTTTATCACAAGAAGGAAACACCAATATTGGAGTTGAATTTAATTTCTCCTTTAGAAATTGGAATATTTTTTTTTTCTCATAGTTTCCTTACCGTACAAATCTCACATTTTTCCTAGTCAGTCTATTCAACCGTATCACAAAAACAATAATTCTGAAAGGACATTCTATAATAACCAGCTATCCCAAAAAGATTCTAATCTTAGTCATATTAGTTGGCCTTTCCCAACTTAACATTGCCTCTACTTTTTACAGATCATCTGTTATGCCATTCCCGACATTACATGTTCCAAGAAAGTTATTTCTTTCCGTCAACACTCACACTTAGAGAACTTATATCATACCATCTCTTTCTCCTCAAAGTCTCCCACATAATTTCTAAATGTTTTGTCTGTTCTTCCGTAGTATAAAAATATACCAAGATGGTATCAATAAACACAACCACAATATTATCAAGAAATGGTTCAAACCTTTTATTTATCGAGTCCATGAATGTTTCTGGAATATTATTCAATTCAAATGTCATCACAAGAAACTTATGACCATAATATGTCATAAAAACAAATCTTAGGCACACCTCCCTTCAATTGGTGATAATCTAATCTCAAATTTATCTTAGAAAACACTCACTCCTTGCAACTGCTCAAACAATTCATTTATCTTGGGTAAAACATATATGTTCTTATTCCAACTATCTGTAGCCTATACATCCTCCTATCGTTCCATCTTTCTCTTTCACGAACAACGCATGGGCTTACCCAAATACATTAAGTATGATAAATTGTTTATCCAAAAATTCTTAAAATGTTACATTCAACTCTCTCAATTTAGCTGATGTTATTCTGCAGAGTGCTATTAAATATATGTGATGATCCTGGTATCATATCAATAGAGAATTTAATCTCTCTACTAGGATGCAACCTAGGCAACTCATCAAGAATTACTTTAGAATATTATTTCATTACTAAGATTTCTTCCTATTTTCCTTTTTGGAATTCATTATGTATGTCAAGTACTTCTCACAACCCTTCTTCAACTATCTCCTAGTGGTCAGAGCAAAATAAAATAGTTCGAGAGTGTTTTATGTTCTATCTGAAGGTTACATTCCTCATATCCACATCTTGAACACTACATTCTTTTTGGAACAATAAATCATATTCAAATAATATAAATCAACTTCAGATTTTCTATTGCTAATATGAATCACACAACCGTTGTAAACATTTATGATTATCACTCCATTTTTAGTGAAAACTTCAACAAAATATTTTTGCATCAAAAGACTAACACATACTTCAATAGACTTTATATGAATACTGGATGCAGAAGAGTGGGTTGCATCAAGATCAACCAACATTGACAAGTCCATTTTCTCTCCACATAAAGCACTTCAATTTTGAAAATTATGGGATAAATATTTTATCTGAATATAATTTAATAAACTTTTATATCCCAATCATACATCAGATTGCCACTTACATTTGGTGGCATACTTACTTCCTCTACCATGACTTTCAGTTTCCATCATCTGTCTCCCAAATCTAAGGGTCCCACCAATAGTATTTTAAGATATATAAGCATAAGATACTGTTTGCCTCTGACTCTATACTTCAGTTTCCTGTAACAAGGAATGCCTCATTTGGGGTGGTCTCTCACCCTGTACACTCATACTACCACTACCTCTAAAATCTTTATGTTTAAGTCTCTTTAACCACTTTTTTTTTCTTTCCTTTAAACTTCGTCACCTCTCTCTCAATCTGAAATGATATATCCACCAATCTGATATAATTCATATGCTTTGTGTAAAATAGTTTCGATCAAATCTTAAATCATAGTTCATCTTTGAACCTCTTACACTTCTTCTTCTCTAGTCTATCATTTCCGGTACAACCACAAATCTCTTATCATACTGAGCCACAGTCAACTTATTTATCTCAAATAAATAAAATCTCTATCTTGTTAGGCTCTAAAGGTCTAAGGAAAATATTTATCAAAGGAAACCTCCTTAAACCTATTTCAGATTAAGGGTTTATCAATTTTTGTACTTATCTTGGGAAGAATATCATTCCATCATTCACAAAACGTCTCTTTCTAACTCAAACGAAGTAAAGGCAATCATCTGTCGTAAAATACTAAATAATATCTCTATATATTTCTCTGAAACTTAAGCGTAAAGGATTCATAAATCTTTTAAATAACAAAACATTTAGCTTAATTATATCTCCCTGCATCTTATGCATAAATCCACTTTTTCCCCTTTTTGAGTGTCTACCATTACTGGATTAACAACTTCTGGCACTGTCCTAGTATGCTTATCAAGTCTATGCTATAAGTTATCCACTTGATCATCTGATACATTCATTTTCTCAAAAGCATGAGTAAGAGCTTATCTTAGCTCATCTCTTTCAACTTCAGATTCTCTCATACCTCGATTATATTATTAATATCAATCAAATTATCAACATGTTCCCCTTCAAGGAACCACAGATTCAGACTCAACCTTGACTTATCAAAAATATTGTGGGCCTACCACGCCCTCTCAAATCAACAATTCTAACTCTAGTTCTAGCGCGTCCACGTGTCATTCTCAGACTGTTCATTATAATTTATTTTAATCTTCCACTTTCTTACTTTTTATGCAGTTTACAGAATCATACAACCTAATGCTCTGATACCAAAATTGTAACGACCCATCCCAGGTTGGCCACTCCCGAGACGGTATCGTCACATTTTGAAAATCCCAGCACGACATATATATGCAACAATAAAAATATCACCAAAAGAACTTTACATCAATCTGTAAAATGCATGAAGATTTACAAATAAATTTTTCATTTTTATTTTTACATTAGTCTGAGAATGATGACACGTACGCAGCTTACAGAAAGTGATTTCTTCTGAACCTCAACTCACTAAACTATTTGCCAAGCCTGCTACCTGAAAATCATTGTACAATGAGGAGTGAGCTTCACAAGCTCAGTGAATTAAATTTACTAAAAGTATTCCAAATTCCATAAATAGTCCTTTAATATTTAATCTTTTATTTTTTCACATAACCTGATGACAATTTTCTACTATCAATATCTTCTTCTCAATCATTGGCTCATCTTAAGACTATCAATTATCTCCTAATTACCTCGTAATGAGGTTCATATCAAAAAGTCCATTTAGGTAAGTCTTATCATCCTACTGTCTCTTTCTATGAAACTCAACCTTCTATAATGAAATTCACAAAAATATCACATCTCGGCATCTCAAAAATCTCATCATTACAGCTGTCTCTTTTTATGAGACTCAGCCATCTATAATTTAATTCACAATTAATATATTACATCTCAGCATCTCAATAATCTCATCATTATAGCTGTCTTTTTTTTTATGAGACCCAGCCATCTATAATTTAATTTACAATTAATATACCACATCTCAGCATCTCAAAAATCTCATCATTATAGCCGTCTCTTTTTATGAGACCCATCCATCTATAATTTAATTCACAATTAATATACCACATCTCAGCATCTCAAAAATCTCATCATTATAGTTGTCTCTTTTTATGAGACCCAGTCATCTATAATTTAATTCACAATTAATATACCACATCTCAGCATTTCAAATAATGCAACGATAATTAAAACAGATGCAGATGCATGAATAATTATGATGGGAACGTCTTCCCACTTGTCGACAGGTTATTATTATCTTAGACCGGCTGCCCTCCTGGTTCTTTTATTCTCATCAGACCGGCTGCCTTCCCGGTTAATTCCAACATACACCGACTGTCACGGTTTTCACTTTTCAACCCAGCATATACCGGCTGTCACGGTTTTCACTTTTCATCCCAGCATATACCGGCTGTCACGGTTATTTCATTAGAGCGGCTGCCTTCTCGGTTCTTTCGGTTATATTATTAAATGTATATGTGCATGAACAATGATATGAAACAGTAATATAAAAACAATATAAAGATTCAAACCACTTAATTTGGCTATCCTAATTATTCACAAATTTTATATAACAAAGTTTCTTTAAATAATTTCTTACATCCAAACATCCAGATTTTTATCAAATTATAAAAATTCCACTAAATTCTTCTATTCCTAAATCACATCAAATAATCTATTAAAGTCTGTCAAGATCCACTAAAATTCATCTCATCATAACTCGTATTAAAACATCAATATATCTCATCAATAATTTATTTATTGCTTTTATTCTCAAATAAACTTATAATTTCAAAAAAAATATCATTTCTCACCGAGAAATATTTCTACCTGTTCAAATTTCCTATCATAACCATAAATCAATTTTTCATCTATCACCCAAGCATACTTAAATAATTAAAATTAATATTATCACCAAATAATTGATTTTTCATTTAGACTACTTAAAGTAAATCCAACTTACCTCGTAGCACTTAAAGCTATCCGTGGGTCACCTTCTCGTCTTTCCCGATCTTCTCAAAAATTTCTCCCGTTGTAGATAGTCAACACCTTCTGCTATTCTGATATCTTCTCGTAATTCTTTATAAAACAAAATATTCCCGAAAATCCCTTCAAAATTTTGGTTTTCCAATTTTTCTTTGAACTCCCAAGTGTTTAGAGAAAAAATGGAAAAGAAACTCAATTTTTATCATTCCCTACGAATTCGCCAGTTCTCATATATATAGGAAATTGATATCAAGCTTCCTCCTGCAACTTTGCTTGCCAAGTCAACAATCACATTCTTTAAATTATTCTATAAATTGGACACTTGCAAGACAAAATTATTGTCTTTGCAAAACAAAATGATTTCTTTCTCTTTATGCTTTACACTTAGCCATCATCCATTAAATTTGGGAAAGCATTACTTTAACTTGGCATAATCACATTAGACTTGGCAGCAGGTGCTACCACCTGCTGCCACGTTGTTATTGTTCATCGATTTTTTATTTTTATTTTTATTTTAGAAGTGCTTTAGTCAAATACTAATAAACTTTGCATATAGACTTTATTTTAAATTTCATGACATATTTATTCAATTACTTATTTATCCTTACTTTAAAAATATGGGTATTACAAGATGGTTATTATAGAAGATTCTTTCAGAAATTTTTTTATTATTGTAATATTATTGAGTAGACTGACCAGGAAAGATGTGAGATTTGTATAGTAAGGGAAGTGTGAGAAAATTTTCCAATTTCTAAAGGAAAAATTGACTACAGCTCCAGTATTGGTGTTTCCTTCTGGTGATGAAGGATTTGTGGTGTATAGTGATGCGCCACATCAATGATGGGGATATGTGTAACATAGGAAAACTATGGCCCATACTTCTAGGCAATTGAAAATTTATGATCGGAATTACATGACCCATGATTTAGAATTGGCTGCCATAGTTTTTTCTTTGAAGATTTGAAGGCATCATCTATATGGAGCCAATTAAGAAATTTTCACTGATCATAAGAGTTTGACATACTTACCTACCTAGAAAGAGTTGAATTTGAGGCAAAGATAGTGGATGGAGTGGTTTGTGACTATGATTGTATAATTCCCTTTCATCTAGAAAAAAGATGAAGGTGATAGCTGATGCATTGAGTAGAAAGTCTACAAGAAGGTTAACTGCTATTGAGAGTCCTGATGTGAAATTGATGATAGATTTAGAGAGATAAGAATGAAGTTAAATATCAGTGATAGAGGATAATGATTAATGAATATGGTTGTACAGTCATCCATAGTAAAATGCTTTAGAGATGCAAGATAGAGATAAAGAGATAGAGAAGATTATGAGTTCAAAATTTGAAGTGAGGGTAATTTGGTATTGGAACATACGATTTGTATTCCCAATAATGCGGAGTTGAGAAAGAAGATATTGAGAAGGGTATATGATGATGTATATTTGATACAACCAATTAACAATAAGATGTATAGAGGATTGAGACAGAAATTCTAATGGTCAGGATTGAAGAGGGATGTAGCTGAGATTGTGAGGTTGTATTGAGTACCATTGAGCATAGTGTCAAATAAAGATGTTAGATGCACATCTTGGTTTTGGAGAGGCTTTCAGAAAGCCACAGGTACACAGTTACAATTTAATAAAATTTTTCGTGCTCAGACAAAATGATTATTAGAGTATTAGAAGATATGTTAAGGGCAATTGTGATGAGTTTCTCAGTAAGTTGGGATGCTTACATGCCATCGATTGAAATTGCTTATAATAACCAGTATCAAGCTAATATTGGGATGATAACCATTGAGGCCTTATATGGTAGGAGGTGTAGAACTCCAGTATGTTGGGAAGAAGTGGGAAAAAGAAATATATTTGGTCCATCAATTATGGAGTTAACAACTGAAAGGATCAAATTGGTTAAAGAGAACCGTAAAGCAGCACAAAGTAGACCGAATAGTTATGCTAATAATAGAAGAAGATCTCTTGAAATTCAAGTAGGTGATTGGGTGTATTGAAAAATATCTCAATGAAAAGGTGTATTGAGATTTAAAAATCAGGAAAGAAAAGCTGAATCCGAGGTATGTGAGACCCTATGAGGCTGTTCAGAAAGATTGGGCTTATATACAAGTACCAGTGAGAAATTTAGACAAAAAGAACAAATCTTGTATAATAAAATAATTGCATTAGTTTAAGTTCTGTGGCGGAATAAAAATGTTGAAGAAATTATGTGAAAGCATGAGACAATTATGAAGAAGTATGATTCACATTTGTTTCTGGAGTAAAGTAAGGAAATTTCGGGGACAAAATTTTTGTAACGTGGGTAGATTTGTAATACTCATATTCGTAAAGTAAGACCAAAGAAGAAATTTAATAAATACGACATGAAATTAAAATAATATATTTACGCGAAGGATTTAGTATTGAATAAAATAATTCTTTTGAAAAAAAAACTGGATGCGTGAGGGAGTACTTACAAAGAAAAAAAAATCTGGACGTCCAGCAAAAGGAAAAAATATAAAAAGAAAGAAAGAAAGAAAAAATAATACTAAATGTTATATTATTTTTCTTAAAAAAAAATCGTGGTGGCAGCAAGTGGCAGCCACCTGCTGCCAATTGAAGAGAGAAAGGATGCATGTTTGACAAGTATAAAAAACATGTAGAAATCAGGGATAACACATGCTGATAATACATTTTGGGGGGCTACCAAAGTGTTGTCTTCAAATCCAATATATTTATATATATATTAGTTATACTTATCGATTTCGTTTAAGTTTTCTTTCAATTACTCTATTTTCGTAAACACTTGGGGACTTAAAGAAAGGTTGAAAGAGCAAAATTGTGAAGGGGTTTACTACGGAATTTCATAGAGAATCACGAGAAGCTATCAGAAAAACAGAAGGTAATAATGTAGTGTTTATTTTTAAATTTTTAGCATACATGAAATTTCCCAAATTCAAAGTGAAAATTTTCAAAGGGTGTGGTTTATAACGAATTGAAGAATAAATTATAAATTTAATATAAATATGATGTCAGGTGTTGACGATCTACAACTGTGGGGAATTTTTTAGAGGAACGGGAAAGGCAAGAAAGTGATCCATAGATAGCTTTAAGTGCTACGTGGTGAGTTGGATTTACTTTAAGTAATCTAAATAATTTTTTTAAAATATCTAGTGGTAATATTAAAATAAATTATTAGTTTATGTTTTGGTGATAGATAAATATTTGGTTGATAGGTATGGTATAAATATTGGGCACACAGAAAATTATTATGTGAAAAGAAATATTACTAGAATGATAAGTTGATTTAATAATGATGGTGATAAATAAATTCTTGACGAGTTTTGGTTGATGTTTTGATACAAATTATGAGGAAACAAAATTTAGTGGATCTTGACAAGTTTTGATGTGATTTAGGATGAAATTTAGTGGATATTAACAGCTTTGATGGATGATTTGATATGATTTGGGATGAGAGAAATTTAGTGAAATTTTTTTATATAATTGGAGAAAAATCAAGATAGCTAGTCTGAATACATGTTTGTTTTTATTTTATTATTTATATGCATATTCATATCAGTTTTCATATACATCTAAATGAGAATAAAAGAACCGGGAAGGCAGTCGGTCTAAATGAGAATAGAAATATTTGAATTTATTGTTTTTTATATTATATCATTGTTCATATGCATATGCATTAAATAAAAAAAAAAGAACCGGGAAGGGGCTGGTCTAATTAAAAAACTGTGACAGCCGGTATAGGCTGGAATTAAAAGGGACACCGTGACAGCTAGTATATGCTAGAAATGAATTCCATGATAGCCGAGACAAGTTGTAAAGAAAAGAACTGGGAGAGGGCCAGTCTAAAATAATAAAAACATGTCGATATATGGGAAGACGTTCCCATAATAATAATTCATGTATTGCATCTGTTTTAATTATTGCTTGTATCATTGAAATGTTGATGTGTGGTGTGTTATTATGAATTTTTTATAGATGAATTGGTCTCACAGAGAGAGACAGTTATGGTGAGAAAGAAACAAAGAATGATAAGAACCATTTAAATGGTGGACTTTATGATGTGAACCTCATTATAAGGTAATTATGAGATAATTGATGGTCTTAAGGTGAACCAATGAATGAGAAGAAGAGATTGATAGAGAATGAATCTTATGACATGTGTAGTGATAGTAGAAAGTTATCATCAAGTTATGTGAAATATAAATGATTAATATAAAAGGACTATTATGCAAACTGAATACTTTTAGTAAATTTAATTCACTAAGCTTGTGAAGCTCACCCCTCATTCTGCAATGATTTCAGGTAGCAGGCATGACAAATAATTTGGTGAGTTGAGGTTCAGAAGAAATCATTTTTTGTAAGTCACGTACATGTCAGCATCCTTAGACTAGTGAGAAAATAAAATAAAAATTTATTTGTAAATATTCATGTATTTTACGTTGTATCTAATGTTTAAAAGATCATATTGATGTAACTCCCCTGTTGAGGGTTGAGGATTGATGTAAAATTTTTTATTGGTGTTATTTATTTTTATTGTTGCATATATGTGTCGTGCTGGGATTTTTAAAATGTGATGACACCATCTCGGGGTTGGCCAACTCGGGATGGGTCGTTACACCACTTTCCCTTGATGGTATACTTACTTTCTCTGCCATGACTCCCAGTTTCCATAACCTGTCTCCTAAATCTAGGAGTCCCACTAATATTACTTTGAGCTATAAAAGCAATAGATCATGCTTTCCTCTGACTCCATACTACAGTTCCCTGTGACAAGGAATGCCTACTCTGGGTGGTCTCCCACCCTGCACAGTCATATTGGTACCACCTCCGGGTTCTTCAAATCTAGACTTCTTCCGCCAATTCCTCCTACCCCTAAATTACATCATCTTATTCTCAATCTAAAGTATTATATTCGCCAGCATAACATAATTAATATGCCTCATGTAAGATAGTTTTGATCAAATTTTAAAACATAGTCCATTCATGAACCTTTTACACTTCTTCTCATCTAGGTTTACCATTTTCGATACCACCCTTGTCAAAGCCACAAATCTGCTATCATTCTGAGTCACAGTCGACATATTTTACCTCAAATAAATAAAATCTCTATCTTGTTGGGCTTTAAAGGTATAAGGGAAGTATTTATCAAAAAAATCTTCCTTAAACCTATTCCAGGTTAAGGGTTTACCAATATTTGTACTTACCCTGGGAAGAATATCTTCCCACCGTTCTCGGGCCTCTCTCTCTAACTTGAACATAGCAAGGACGACCCTCTGCCTGAAAATCATTGGTAAAATATCAAAAAAAAATCTCTCTACGTATTTCACCCATAAATCAGGCTTAAAAGGGTTTATAAATCCTTTTAAACAACAAAGCATTCAACTTAACAATCTCCCTGCATCTCATGCATAAACTCATTTTTCCCCCGTTTTAAACGTCTATCATTACTGGATTAACAACCTAAGGCACTACTCTAGCCTATTCATCAAGTCTATGCTATAAGCTATCAACTCTATCATCTGTTACATTCATTTTCTTAAGAGCATGTGTAAGAGCTTATCTTAGCTCATCTCTTTCAACTTCAGATTCTCTCACACCTTTACTAAAATCAATTATACTGTCAACACGTTCCCTTCTAGGAACTACAGATTCAGACTCAACCTAGACTTGTCAAAATATTGGGGGCCTTCCACGCCCTCTTAAATCAACAACTCTAACTCAAGCTCTAGCATGTCCACATGTCATCCTTAGACTATTTAAAATATAATTTATTTTAATCTTCTACTTTCTTACTTTTTATACAGTCTACAGAATCATAAAACCTAAGGCTTTGATACCAAAATTGTAATGACCCATCCCGGGTTGGCCACCCCCGAGATGGTGTTATCACATTTTGAAAATCCCAGCATGACACATATATGCAACAATAAAAATAACATCAATAGAAATTTTTACATCAATCCTCAACCCTCAACAGGGGAGATACATCATTCTGTTCTTGACTTAAACATTATATACAACGTAAAATGCATGAATATTTACAAATAAATTTTTATTTTATTTTCTCGTTAGTATGAGGATGTGGATACGTACGTGGCTTACAGATAATGATTTCGTTTGAACCTCAACTCACCAAACTATTTGTCATGCCTGCTATCTAAAATCATTGTACAATGAGGGGTGAGCTTCACAAGCTCAGTGAACTAAATTGACTAGAAGTAGTAAATTTGTATAAATGGTCTTTCAATATTTAATCAATTATATCTCACATAACTTGATAATAGCATTCTACTATCACTATGCATATCATAAGTCTCATTCTCTATCAATCTCTTCTTCTTATATATTGGTTCACCTTAAAACCAACAATTATCTCATAATTACCTTGTAATGAGGTTCACAGCATAAAGTCTACCATTTAGATGGTTCTTATCATATCATACTTCTAGGTTTCTTTCTCACCATAACTGTCTCTTTGTGAGACTCATTCATCTATAAATAAAATCATAATAACACACAACACATCAGCATTTTAGTAATGCAACCAATATTTAAAACAGATGCAATGCATGAATTATTATTAGGGAACGTCTTCCCACATGTCGACATGTTTTTATCTTAGATCGGCCTCCACCGGGTTCTTTATTTTTAGTATATACCGGCTGTCACGGTATTTATTTCCAGTATATACCGGCTGTTACGGTTTTTCAATTAGATTGGCCCCCTTCCGGTTCTTTTATTTAATGCATATGCATATGAACAATGATATGAAATATGCATATGAACAATAACATAAAAGCAAACACGAATTCAAATAGTTAAATTGACTATCCTAATTATTCTCAAATTATTATCGAAAGAAAATCCACTAAATTAATCTACTCATAAATCACATCAAATTATCCATCGCTTATCAAGAATTTTACTTATCGCTTTTATTATTAAATCAAATTATTATTCCAAAAATATTATTTTTCACATAATAATTTTCTATATGTCCAAAATTCCTATCATACCTATCAATCAATTTTTCATCAACCACCAAAGTCTAAGCTAATAATTTCTTTTAATATTATCACTAGATATTTTATTTTTTATCTAGATTACTCAAAGTAAATCTAACTCACCATGTAGCACTTAGAGCTACCCATGGATTACCTCCTTGCCTTTCTTGCTCCTTTCAGTAATTTCCCCTAGTTGCTAATCGTCAACACCTGACATAATATTTATATTAAATTTCTAATTTATTCTTCATAATTTACACCCATTGAAAATTCCCACTTTGAATTCCGGGAAATTTCATGTATGCTAAAAATTCAAAAATAAACATCACATTATTTCCTTTTGTTTTTTTTTTCTTAGAGCTTCCTGTAGTTCTCTATAAAATTCTCCCATGAACCTCTTCAAAATTTTGCCCTTAACCTTTCTTTCAGTCCCCAAATGTTTAAAGAAAATGAGTAGTTTGAATTCAGGAAAGAAGAAAACCAAATATTTGCTAAGAAAAATTAAAGTAAAGCAAAATCATTCATATACATATATATAGTTAAAAAAATTTCAATTCAGCAGCCCCATTTTTTATTTTTTTTTGCTACCTTAGCAGTTTCCCCCAAAATTCTCCACGAAGTGTGCATGTGTTCTACATGCACATTTCTTTTTTCCTTTGGCAGTAGGTGGCAACACCTACTGCCACGTTTTTTTTTTTGTGTGCTGTTATTTTTTAAAAGAGAAACAAAATTTTTTTCCTTTTTTTTATTTTCTTCTTTTAAAATTGTTTGTGTCCAATTTTTTTTTTTTTTGTTTTTCATTCCTTTGTAACTACATCCCCACACATCTAGTTTTTTTTTTAAAAAATTATTTTATTCAATACTAAATCCTTCGCGCATATATATATATATATATATATTTAATTTCATATAATATTTATTAAATTACTTCTTTACCCTTACTTTACGAATACGGGTATTACAATGACCTTGGTCTTAAATCGAAGAGCTAATGGGCTAGGTTTGCTTAGTTGGCATAGAATTGATGGATGAGACGTGGTTATTATTTTTGGTGGATGTTTACAAGAGGGATTAAGTGAATAGCCTCAAAAGCAAGAAATATGTCAAAATTTGTATAACGAATAGAATCAAAATAGATGAATCTACCCGTCATGATTTTTTCTTGGTGGATGACAGAGGTATACCTTCTATTGGCGATGGGGTTGCAAAAGAGGGACTCATTGAGCTCGGTCCTTGCCTGCTTGCTCGAGGAACCAGCTATCCCCTTGTCGTTGGTGTCCAGTGCCGAGGACTTCTTGGAACGAGGCCTTGTGGGCACGTGAGGTCCAACAACCATGGTTTTTACCCGGATTCTCTTAGACATTTTACATAAATTTTTTTGGAGAGAAGTTTTGGGAAATGATGGGGTTTCAACCCTGAAAAGTTGAAATGGATGTGATTTGAGGGATGATTAAGGGTTATATAGAGTTATTTTGAGAGATTTCGGTCTAAAATCAAAGATTTTCTAGAGAGAGAAAGCTTAGAGTTTTCAAAAATGGCGTAAAAACTGAAAAATTTGAAGCGACTATTTATAGAATCGTGATACCAGTTGACTGGGTTAGGGCACCAGTCGATTGGGTCTTTCATATTTTGGGGACATTTCGGCATACCACTCGACTGGATTGGGATACCAGTCGACTAGGTAATCTGGCAGTAAGATACCAGTCGACTGGGTGTACCTTACCAGTCGGCTGGGTTGTCCAAGAGAAATTCAAATTTTTGGCTCCAAATATTCTTGTGTAATACTAATCGACTGGTGAAATTAGAAGTGAGTTATCAGTCGACTAGATTGACTCAACTAGTTAACTAGGTAACTAGATAGAGAGATACTAGTCGACTGGATCAAGATACTAGTCAACTGGGTCTTTCACAAAACATAAAATTTTGAGATCCAACTTGGAATTTTAGCAAGAAATGATTTATCTATGCCATCTTGAGTGAGATATATATTAAATGGGAGTTAATACTCATTCATTAGATGTCAAATATGCATCTGATGAAATGTAGATGCAATCAAACATACATATTTTCATAATTTGTTAATCCCATTAATAGTCTAATCTTGCTAAAGCTATCTTCGTTCAAGAGCTTAGTAAGAATGTCAGCTATATGGTCCTCTAAAGGGATGAATTCTAATATAATATCATCCTTTTGAGCATGGTCCTTTATAAAGGGATGTCTTATTTCTATTGTTTGATTCTTGAATGCTGAATAAGGTTTTTGGTCAAATTGATAGCGCTAGTGTTATCGCAATGAATTGGGATATTTCTAAAGTTCATGCCATAGTCTTCTAATTGTTGTTTCATCCACAACACTTGTGCACAACAACTTCTAGCTACTACATATTCCACTTCGGCGGTTGATAATGCAACCAAATTTTGTTTATTTAAAAACCAAGAGGTTAAAATTTCACCTAAAAATTGGCATGTTTCATTAGTTCTTTTTCTATCTAGCCTACAACCCGCAAAATCAGCATCCGAATATCCTACAAGCTCAAAAGTAGATTTTCTAGAATACCAACCCTAGATTTTGAGTACCTTGTAAATATCTTTGGATTCTTTTTTACAGCAATTACATGTGATTCCTTAGGATTAGCTTGAAATCTAGCACACATGCATACACTGAATATTATATCAGGTCTACTTGTAGTTACATACAGTAAAGCTCCTATCATGCTTCTATAAGTTTTAGTATCTACACACTTACCTTCCTCATCTAAGTCAAGTTTTGTAGAAGTGCTCATAGGAGTGCCAATTGACTTTGAGCTTTCCATCCCAAACCTCTTTAATAGGTCTTTGGCGTACTTTGATTGATTGATGAAGATGTCTTCTTTCAATTGATTGATTTGAAGTCCAAGAAAATAGGTAAGTTCTCCCATCATGCTCATTTCAAATTCACCTTGCATACACTTAGCAAACTCTTGATACATAGATTCATTAATAGAACCAAATATAATATCATCAACATATATTTGGATTAGTAGTGTGTCATTTTGAAGAGGGTTGTGTCTATATTTCCTCTTATAAAACCAAATTTCAAGAAAAAACTTACTTAGTCTTTCATACCATGCCATTGGAGCATGCTTCAACCCATAGAGAGCTTTAAAAAGCTTACAT
Source organism: Bretschneidera sinensis (assembly GCA_023935145.1). Taxonomy (NCBI): domain Eukaryota; kingdom Viridiplantae; phylum Streptophyta; class Magnoliopsida; order Brassicales; family Akaniaceae; genus Bretschneidera; species Bretschneidera sinensis. Next base: position 69,662,369 of record CM043699.1, on the reverse strand, counting down.
ACATGGTTTGGAAGACTAAGATTTTCAAATCCAAGAGGTTACTCAACATACACCTCTTCTTTTATAAAACAATATAAAAAGGCACTTTTTACATCCATTTGAAATAGCTTAAATTTATTAAAGCACGCAAAGGCCAATAATATACAAATGGCTTCTAATCTAGCTATGGGAGCATAGATGTAACGACCCATCCTGGGTTGGCCACCCCCGAGACGGTGTTGTCATATTTTGAAAATCCCACCATGACACATATATGCAACAATAAAAATAATACAAACTGCAATTATTACATCAATCCTCAACTCTCAACAGGGGAGATACATCATTGGGATCTCAACTTAAACATTATATACAACATAATATGCATGAATATTTAATAAACATTTTTTTTCATTAGTCTGAGGATGTGGACCACGTGGCTTACAGATAATGATTTCGTCTGAATCTCAGCCCACTAAACTATCTGTCCTGCCGACTACCTGAAATTATTTAACAATGAGGGTGAGCTTCACAAGCTCTGTGAATTAAATTTACTAGAAGTATTCAATTTGTATAAATAGTCTTCCAATATTCATTCATCTATATCTCATATAATTTGATAATAGCATTATATTATCACTACTCATATCATAATCCCCATTATTTATCAGTCTCTTCTTCTTATATATTTATTCACCTTGAGACCATAAATTATATCTCATAATTACCTCGTTATGAGCTTCACAACATATAGTCTATAATTCATATAGTTCTTATTTATATTACACTTTCATATTTCTTTCCCACTATATTTGTTTCTTTGTGAGACTCATTCATTTATCAATAAATTTACAATCAAGAACAACACTTTAGCATCTCAGTAATAAAAATCAATATTTAAAACAGATGCAATGCATGAATTATTAATTGGGAACGTCTTCCCAAATGTTCACATGTTTTTATAGACTGGTTGCCTTCCTGGTTCTTTTATCACCAGAATATACCGGTTGTCACAGTTTTCATTTCTCACTAGCATATACTAGCTGTCACGGTTTTCATTTCTCACCAACATATACCAGCTGTCATGGTTTTCATTAATCTCCAACATATACCGGCTGTCATAGTTTTTATTTCTCACCAGCATATATCGACTATCACGGTTTTTATTTATTTCATGTATATGCATATGAATAATGATATGAAATATGCATATGAACAATAATATAAAAACATGAATGTATTCAGACATTCAAATTAACTATCCTGCTTCTACTCAAATAATTTTTTGATCAATTTCACTAAATTCTTCTCCTCATATATCATATCAAATCATCAACCATAGCTCGTCAAGAATTTCATTTATCACATTCATTATTAATTCGACTAATTATTCTAAATAATATTACTTCTCATATAATAATTTTCTACATATCAGTTATTTTTATTATACCCATCAACCAACTTTCATCTATTATCAAATCATAAGTTAATAATTTATTCAAATATTATCACTATATATTTCATATTTATCTTGATTACTTAAGGTAAATCTAACTCACCACGTAACACTTAGAGCTACCCGTGGATCACCTCCTTGCCTTTCCTGCTCCTTTCAGTAATTTCCCCCAATTGTTGATCGTCAACACCTGACATAATATTTATAATAAAATTTCTATTTAACTCTTCAATTCTTTCATAATTCACCCATTTTGAAAATTCCCACATTAAATTCCGGGAAATTCCATGCGTGCTAAATTTCAAAAATAAAATTCATATTATTACCCTATGTTTTTCTTAGAGCTTCCTGTGACTGTCTATAAAACTCTCCCGTAAATCCCTTCAAAACTTTACTCTTTCAACATTTCTTTCAGTTCCCAATTGTTTAAAGAAATAAAGTAATTTAGATTTGATATTAAAGAAAACCAAAATAGGATTTGGTAAAAATAATAAAATGATTTAATAAAATAATTTTTATACAAATTATTAATGGTGGCACCATTGCACCGTTTCTCCAAATGGTGCTCAGTGTCCACCAATTCCCATTTTTAGGATTAGTGTCCACTGAGGCAACACCTGGACTTCCAGGTGTTGCACGCCACATTTTGTTTCTAAAAGAATTATTTTATAAAAATTAAATCTTTTGCAAATATATATATATATATATAATTTTAACTCCATGTCATATTTATTAAATTACTTATTTACCCTTTCTTTACAAATACGGGTATTACAATTCTACCCACCTTACAAAAATTTCGTCCCCGAAATTTCCTTACCTAATTCATGAAAACATTGGGGGTATTATTTCTTTATCCTTGCTTCATGCTCCTAAGAAATTTCTTTAACATCTTTGCTCCGCCATAATATTTGAATTAAAGGAATGACTTTGTTACGCAAGACTTGTTCATTTCTGTATAGAATTTTGATCGGTACTTGCATAAATGTTAAATCTTCCTGAAGTTCTATCGCCTGATTCGAGATACTATGAGATTCATCATGTAAATACTTTCTAAAAAATGAGACATGAAACACATTGTGTAATTGTTTTAACTCTGGAGGCAAATCAAATCTATATGCGACTGGTCCAACTCTTTCAATCACCTCATATGACCCCACAAATCTCGGGCTCAACTTTCCCTTCTTTTTAAACCTCAACACGCCCTTCTATGGAGATATCTTAAAAAATACCCAATCATCAACTTGAAACTCAAGAGGTCATCTTCTATTATCAGCATATTCCTTCTGTCTGTTCTGTGTTGCTCTAAGGTTCTCTCTAACCAGTTTGATCATCTCAGTAGTCAAATTTATCATTTCTGGACCAAATATATTTCTTTTCTTCAACTTCTTCCCAGCATACTAGAGTTCTACACCTCCTACCATAAAGAGCCTCAAATGGTGCCATCCCAATACTAGTTTGATACTGGTTTGTATCCAAACTCGATCAAAGGTAAATAAGCATCCCAGCTTACTGAGAAACTTAATACACTTACAGTCAGCATATCTTCTAGTCTTCTGATGATTCTCTTCGTCTGCCCATCAATTTGTGGATGAAAAACTGTACTAAACTGCAATTACGTACCCATAGCTTCTTGAAAACCTCTCCAAATTCTAGAAGTAAATATAAAATCTCTATATGATACAATACTCAAAGGTATTCCATGTAATCTTATAATCTCCTCTACATACAATTTAGCCAACTTTTCAGGACTCCAGGTAGTTTTAATAGGAAGGAAATGTGAAGACTTAAAAAGTATATCCACTATAACCTATACAGCATCATGACCCCTTTGGGTACGGAGAAAACCAGAGACAAAATTCATGCTCACATTCTCCCATGGCCACTCAGGTACTAGAAGAGGTTCTAATAAACTTGCTGGATGTCTATTCTCAGACTTCATCTGTTGACAAGTCAAACATATAGAAATATACTTTGCTACATCCCTTTTCATCCTTGACCACCAATAATTCTGTCTCAACCCCCTGTACATCTTATTATTACCCGGGTGCATAGAATATACATAATCATGAGCCTCCCCTAGTATCTCATTTCTCATCTCCACATCATTAGGAAAACAAACTCTATGCCCCAATACTACCATACCATCTTTTCCAATTCTAAACTCGGTCGGCTTCCTACTCAATACTTCCTGTCTGATCTTCTCTATCCCTTCATCTCTACCGTGCATATGTAATAAACGATTAATAATAGAAGATTGTACCACCTATTTGCCTTCAATACTCCTCTATCATTGACACTCAACTAAATCCTCATTTTTCTTAATTCTATCATTAAGCTAGTATTATGACTCCTAATAGTAGCTAATCTCTCTGTAGCCTTTTTACTCAATGCATTAGCTACAACATTAGCCTTTCTTGGATGGTAATGAATTATACAGTCATAATCACTAATCAACTCCATCCGCCTCCTCTGTCTCAAATTCAACTCTTTCTGGGTAGATAAATGCGTCAAACTTTTATGATCAGTAAAAATTTCACAATTGGCTCCATACAGATGATGTCTCCAAATCTTCAAGTAAAAATTATGGCAGCCAATTCTAAATCGTGGGTCGGGTAATTCCTCTCATGGTTCTTAAATTTCCTAGAAGCATAAGATATAGCACTTCCATGTTGCATCAACACACATCCCAACCCTTGATGTGACGCATCGCTATATACCACAATTGCTTTATCACCAGAAAGAAGCACTAATACCGAGGCAATAATATATTTTTCTTTTAATAGTTAAAAACTCCTCTCATATTCTTCTGACCACCTAAACTTCACTTCCTTCCTGGTCAATCTAGTCAATGGTCCAACAATCATAGAATTTTTTTGATAAACCTCCTGTAATAACCAGCCAACCCCAAAAAGCTTCTAATTTCAGTTACACTAGTGGGTCTTTCCTAATTCAACACTGCTTCTACTTTTTTTGGGTCAACTGCTATTCCCTCTCTTGACACAACATGCCCCAAGAAAGATATTTCACTCAACCAAAACTCCAACTTATATAATTTTTCTCCCCTCAGAATTTCCAACACTATCTCTAAATGTTGCATATTGTAATACCTGTATTCCTAAAGTAAGGGTAAAGAAGTAATTTAATAAATATAATATGAAATTAAAATAAGATATATACATGAAAGAATTATTATTGAATAAAATAATTCTCTTGAAAAAAAAATGGACGTGCTCAGGTGGGTAAGAAGAAGAAGAAGAAAAAAAAAACCAAAAAACGTGGCAACACTTGGAATCTAGGTGTTGCCACCAAACGAAAAAAAATGGTGATGTGTTGTGTATCATGCATGATACACAGCACAAAAGGTGAACAATGGAGAGGGGCAAAAAGTTTATATATATATATATATATATATATATATATATACTATTACGATATTTTTTTTATATACTTACCAAATCCTAATTGGTTTTCTTCATTTTACAATTCAAACTACTATATTTCTCTAAACACTTGGGGACTGAAAGAAAGATTGAAAGAGTAAAATTTTGAAGGGGTTACCTGAGAATTTTATAGAGAGGCACAGGAAGCTCTAAGAAAAACAGAAGGTAATAATGTGTGTTTTATTTCTGAAATTTAGCATATATAAAATTTCTCGGAATTCAAAGTAGGAATTTTCAAAGGGTGTGAATTATAAAGGAATTGAAGAATAAATTAGAAATTTTAATATAAATATTATGTCAAGTATTGACGATCAACAACCGGGTGAAATTTCTGAGAGGAGCAGGAAAGGCAAGGAGGTGATCCACGAGTAGCTTTAAGTGCTACGGGGTGAGTTAGATTTACTTTAAGTAATCAAGATAAATATGAAATATATAGTGATAGTATTTAAATAATTCATTAACTTATGATTTGGTGATAGATGAATATTGGTTGATAGGTATGATAGGAATAGTGGATGTGTAGACAATTATTTTATGAGAAATAATATTATTGGAATAATAAGTCGATTTAATAATGAAGGCGATAAGTAAAATTCTTGACGAGCTATGGTTGATGATTTGATATGATTTATAAGGAGAGAGATTTAGTGGATCTTGATGAGTTATGGTTAATGATTTGATATGATTTATGAAGAGAAGAATTTAGTGGAATTTTTCAAATAATAATTTGAGAATAATCAGGATAACTAGTTTAAATGTTCAATACATGCTTGTTTCTATATTATTGTTCATATGCATATTTCATATGCATATGCATGAAATAAAAGAACTGGGAAGGCAGCCGGTCTAAATGAAAATAAAAGAACTGGGAAGGTAACCAGTCTAAATGAAAATAAAAGAACCGGGAAGGCAACCGGTCTAAATGAAAATAAAAGAACTGGGAAGGTGGTCTAAATGAAAATAAAAGAACCGGAAGAACAGCCGGTCTAAATAAAAACCGTGACAGCCGATAAATGCTGGAAATAAAAGAATCAAAAGGTAGCCAGTCTAAATGAGAATGAAAGAACCGAGAAGGCAACCAGTCTAAGATAAAAACATGTCGATATGTAGGAAGACGTTCCCGATAATAATAACATTTAACTTCACGTATTACATTTGCTTTAAATATTGATTATTATTGTTTGATATGTTAAAGTGCTATTTATGATTGTAAATCTATTGATAGAAGAATGAGTCTCACAAAGAGACAAATATACTAAGGAAGAAATATGAAAATATTCCTGATGAGTAACTTAAGAAGAGATTGTGTAACAGGGGAATTATGAAATTGAGTAGTGATTACAGAATATTGTTATTGAATTATTTGAGGAAAAAGATGAATGAATATCGAAAGATCAGAAGTAATTGAATTATAAGATGTAACTAGGAGTATAAAATTGAATACTTCTAGTAAATTTAATTCATTGAGCTTGCGAAACTCACTCCTCATTATACAATGATTTTAGGTAGCAGGCAGGATAGATAGTTTAGTGAGTTGAGGTTCAGACGAAATCATTTTCTTTAAGCCACGTACGTATCCACATCCTCAGACTAATGAAAAGATAAAATAAAAATTTATTTGTAAATATTCATGCAAATTACGTTGTATATAATGTTTAAGTCAAGATCAGAATGATGTATCTTCCCTGTTGAGGGTTGAGGATTGATGTAAAAATTTCTATTGGTGTTATTTTTCTTATTGCATATATGTGTCGTGCTGGGATTTTCAAAACGTGACAACACCGTCTCGGGGGTGACCAACCCTGGATAGGTCGTTACACATTTACTCCTCTTCATTCTTGGAATATAACAGAATATCATCAATAAACGCAATCACAAATCTATCCAAGAATGGTTTAAACACTCGATTCATTAGATCCATAAATGTTGTAGGAGCATTTGTCAACCCAAATGGCATCACAAGGAACTCATGATGGCTATAACGTGTCCTAAAAGCATTCTTAGGCACGCCCCCCTCCCTTATCCTTAATTGATGATAACCTGATCTCAGGTCTATCTTAAAAAAACATCCTAGCTCCTTGTAACTGTTAGAATAAATCACCTATCCTTGGTAAATGTTATCTATTCTTGATGGTGATCTTATTCAACTGTCTATAATCAATACACAATCTCATTGTCCCATCCTTCTTCTTCACAAACAACATAGGGGCTCCTCAAGGTGGCATACTAGGTCAAATAAACTGTTTATCTAGGAACTCATAAAGTTGAAATTTCAACTCTCTCAATTCAACTAGTGTCATTCTATAAGGTGTTATAGATATGGCTGCTGATCTCGGAATAACCTTAATAGAAAACTCAATCTCCCTATTGGGAAGCAAACCAGACAACTCCTCTGGGAATACATCAGAAAAATCTTTCACTACCAAGATTTTTTCTAACTTTATATTTTCCTTACTAGAATTCACCACATATGCCAAATACCCCTCACAACCCTTCTTCAACCATTTACTAGCAGTCAAGGCAGAAATAAGACAGTTGGCGAGTATCTTACGTTCTCTTTGAAAATTAAATTCTTCCTGTTTGGGTATCTTGAACACCACATTCTTCCTAAAACAATCTACCCAAGCATGATATGCAGATAACCAATTCATCCCCAAAATTAAATCAAAATCTGTCATATCTAAAGTCAATAAATCAACTTCAAATTTTCTATCAGCCATATTAATCACACAACCTCGATAAATTTTCCTGATAATAACCCTATCCCCAGTAGGAACCTCAATAATAATCACACGCATCAAAGGATTAGCATTAGCATCAATAGATTTCATATAAACACTGGATGCGAAAGAATAGGTTGCACCAGGATCAATTAATAATCTAGCAGGGCTATCAAGGATAGATACCATACCCATAACAATATAAGGAGTGGCTTGTGAATCCTGTTAGGTTAATGCATAGACTTTGCTATCTTTGGACTGGACTGTAACTAGCTACCGCGTCATTTCTCAGCTACTGATCCTCTACCTCTGCCCCGCACACTCTTTGATCCACCACATCTCTCCACTGGTTTTCTCCCAACACTTCTAGCGCCTATATCAGCAGATTTCCCCACTGGACAATCTACACCAACATGTCCTCCCTCACCACATACAAAGCATATCTGCGTAGGGCAATTCCGAGACAGATACCCCATCTGATTACATCTAATGTAAACCCTTGGCTCTTGATCATATAGTAGATTACCACCTCCCATTTGTGTCATACTGACTCCTCTACCATAACTCCCACTTCCCATAACCTGTCTCCCAAATCTAGGGCGGTTTTACTATGAGTTACAAAAGCAGCATATCCTATTTTCCTCTTACTTTGTACTATAGTTCCTTGTGACAAGAAACACCCCATCTGGGGTGGTTTCCCACCCTGCACACTCATACTACCACCACCTCTAGGTCCCTCAAATCTAGACTTCTTTAGTCACTCCCTCCTACCTCTAAACTTCATCAAATCCTTATCAATTTGTAATGCTTTATCCACTAGTATAGCATAATTTCTAATGCCCATATAAAAAAATTTAGTCTGAATTTCATAGTGTAATCTATCTGAAAATCTCTTACATTTCCTCTCTTCCACATCCACTAATTCAAGTAAAAACCTTGACAGGGCTATAAATCTACTATCACATTTAGTCACTGATAAGGTACCCTGCCTTAGATGAATAAAATCTCTCTCTTGTTGTACCCAAAATGTATATGAAAAATACTATGAAAAGAACTCATCCTTAAACTTACTCTAAGTTAAAGGTAATTCTAACTGTATATTCACCTTGGGCAGAATATCCTCCCACCATTGAGAAGCCTCACCTTCCAGTATAAATGAAGCAAAAGCAACCTTTTATCTATCTATCACTGGTAAGACTTCAAAATATTTTTCAATATGTCTAATCCACTGCTCAGCTGCCAAATGATTTACAGATCCTCTAAAAGACTAGGGTTTAAACTTAAGAAATCTCATAAAACAATCCCCTTAAATCTCACGTGCAAACACACTCTCTCTTTCATGAATCTCTTATCTCACCACATTAGGTTCTATTCTACCCCTCTCCTCTAATCTCCTCTGCAAATTATCAACCCTTTCTTTTGCTGCATTCATCCTTCTATAGAACGATCAAGAGCTTATCTCAATTCATCCCTCCTAATATCAGATTCTTTCCCTGCTCTATTAGTACCAGTTGCACTATCAATCTGTTCCCTTGCAGGAACCACAGACTCAACTTCCTCATTTGCTTAAGTTCTTCTCAATATTGGGGGTCTACCCCGTCCCCTCTGATTTAGAATTCTACCTCTAGCACGTCCACGTGTTATCCTCAGACTGCATTAAAGCATAATTTATTTAGATCTTCCATTTCTTTAAGTTCTTATGCAGTCTACAGAATCATAAAACCTAATTAATACCAAAAATTGTAATGACCCATCCCGGGTTGGCCACCCCCGAGACAATATTGTCATATTTTGAAAATCTCAGCACGACACATATATGTAACAATAAAAAAAATACCAACTGCAATTATTACATCAATCCTCAACCCTCAACAGGGAAGATACATCATTCAGATCTCAACTTAAACATTATATACAACATAATATGCATGAATATTTAATATATATATATTTCATTAGTCTGAGGATGTGGACCACCTGGCTTACAGATAATGACTTCGTCTAAATCTCAGCTCACTAAATTATCTGTCCTGCTTGCTACCTGAAATTATTTGACAATGAGGGGTGAGTTTCACAAGCTCAGTAAATTAAATTTATTAGAAGTATTCAATTTGTATAAATAGTCTTCCAATATTCATTCATCTATATCTCATATAATTTGATAATAGCATTCTATTATCACTACTCATATCATAATCCCCATTCTTTATCAGTCTCTTCTTCTCATATATTTATTCACCTTGAGACCATAAATTATATCTCATAATTACCTTGTTATGAGGTTCACAACATATAGTCTATCACTAAGATAGTTCTTATAATATCATTTTTTCATATTTCTTTCCCACTATATCTATCTCTCTGTGAGACTCATTCATTTATCAATAAATTTACAATCAAGAATAACACTTTAGCATATCAATAATAAAAATCAATATTTAAAACAGATGCAATGCATGAATTATTAATTGGGAACGCTTTCCAACATATCAACATGTTTTTATCTTAGACCGTTTACCTTCTCGGTTCTTTTATCACCAGCATATACCAGCTGTCACGATTTTTGTTTCTCACCAGCATATATCGGCTGTCACAGTTTTCATTTCTCGCCAGCATATACCGGCTATCATGGCTTTCATTTATTTTCAGCATATATCTACTGTCACGGTTTTCATTTCTCACCAGCATATACTGGCTGTCACGGTTTTCATTTATTTCATGTATATTCATATTAATAATGATATGAAATATGCATACAAATAATAATATAAAAACAAGCATGTATTCAGACATTCGAATTAACTATCATGCTTCTTCTCAAATCATTATTTGATCAATTTCACTAAATTCCTCTCCTCATATATCATATCAAATCATCAACCATAGCTTGTTAAAAATTTCATTTATCACCTTCATTATTAATTCGATTCATTATTCTAATAATATTACTTCTTATATAATAATTTTCTACATATCAATTATTTTTATCATACCCATGAACCAACTTTCATCTATTATCAATTCATAAGTTAATAATTTATTCAAATATTATCACTATATATTTCATATTTATCTTGATTACTTAAAGTAAATCTAACTCACCACGCAGCACTTAGAGCTACCCGTGGATCACCTCCTTGCCTTTCCTGCTCCTTTCAGCAATTTTTCCCGATTGCTAATCGTCAACACTTGACATAATATTTATATTAAAATTTCGAATTAACTCTTCAATTCTTCCATAATTCAGCCTCTTTGAAAATTCCCAAATTGAATTATGGGAAATTTCATGTATGTTAAATTTCTAAAATAAAATTCATGTTATTATCTTATGTTTTCTTAGAGCTTCCCGTGACTCTCTATAAAATTCTCCCATAAATCCCTTCAAAATTTTACTCTTTCAGCCTTTCTTTTAGTCCCCAAGTGTTTAAAGAAAGAGAGTAATTTAGATTTGAGGTTGAAGAAAACCAAACATGATTTGGTAAAACTAATAAAACAATTCAATAAAATAATTTTTATACAAATTGTTAATGGTTGCACCATTGCCTCATTTCTCCAAATGGTGCTCAGTGTCAACCAATTCCCATTTTGAGGATTAGTGTCCACTGAGGCAACACCTGGACTTCCAGGTGTTGCACTCCATATATATATATATATTTCAAGTCCATGTTATATTTATTAAATTACTTCTTTACCTTTTCTTTACGAATACGGGTATTACTATATGTCTCATCAAAATCTATTCATTTTTCTTGATTATATCCCTTAGCAACTAGCCTAGCCTTGTTCCTAGTTACTATTCTATTTTCATCCATTTTATTTCTATATACCCTTTTAGTTCATATTATAGTGTGATTTTTTGGTCTAGGAACTAGATTCCATACTTTGTTTCTTTCAAATTGATTTAATTCTTCTTGCATAACATTTATCCAATCAACATCTTTTTCAGCTTCTACAAAAGTCTTAGGTTCTACTTGAGATAAATAGGCTACACAATTGCAAATATTTCTTATAGAGGAACAAATTCTTACCTCTTGTGAAGGATCACCAATCACTTGATCGATTGAATGATAATTCACATACCTCCAATCTTTGGGAAGATATTCCTTTTGTTGACTTGTAAATGGTTGATCAAGATTGAGAGCATCTACCTCTTGACTTGTTTGAGGTTGGTTCTCCTTTGGGTCAACAACGGGAGTAGATGTTTCCATTCTTGGACTAAAATCTGCATCATCATTAAAAGAAACTACTCTACTACTAATTGGGTTAGACTCATCAAAGGCAACATGTACAGATTCTTCAACCACTAGAGTTTTTTGTTAAAGACTCTATAAACATTACTTTGGATATGATATAGGCCATTTTTGGACCGTTTGAGTCTGTTAAACCTACCATTGCTATATTTACCACTAGTCACCTATTTGAGCCTTTTCTTGAAAAAGAAGTGAGCCTTGTTTCTTTCAATAGTCCATTTACTCACCTTTATGAGCCTAAAGAGAATATTTTATCCTTACCTTTCTCTTAAAAGAAATTAGCTATAAACATTTGTTGAGAAGCACTTAAAAGGAGTAAGGATGGAAATATGAGAAAATATCACTACCATGACCCAAGTATATTAAAGGAGATTAGTTAAGGGTTATGTAAAAGAAAAGAAAAATGAAAAAGGAGTTGAATGGTCTTATGCCAAAATACAAAAGAAAAGTGAATTACGGCAAAGAAAGAAGAAAAGAAAAGAAAAGTGGTGATTTTGAAAAAAAAAAAAGAAAAATGCTCGAAAAATGGTCGAAAAAGTAGGGTGTTGAAGTAAGGTTATCTAGTGCTTAAAAGTGATTGTGTTTAAAGCTAAGAGATTGAGTTCTTTTCTCGTGAATCGTTCCCATTTTTTCTTAACCTTTACCTTAGCCTAACGTTACAAGCCTATTAAAGACCTATTGATCCAATGTAATGTGATTTTTCTACAATAGTGGAGAGTGGTTTGAAATGTAAGCATATGGAGCTTGTTTTTGTGATTAACGTCACGGAATTTATCATGTTTTAGAGGCCAAGACTTGTATTCATGAACGTTATGCATAAAATCATCCGGGTGTTCGGATTAATGGTTTGTGGTAAGATGGATGTTAAGAGTTAATAACGATTTTAAGATTGATGTTTGGATTACTTTTGGATTTGGGTGAAATTTAATGATTCTTTGTGTCGTGTCTTATGTGCAATTTTTGAGACAAAATGTGAATTACTCTTGGTTAACACTAATATTGCTTTTTATTTACTTTGATTCCCACCGTAGAATTCATCTCTTATTTTCGCTTCAATTGCTAGGGACTAGCAATAAGCTAGTTGGGGGTTGTGATGAGAGTCATAAAATGCATCTAAACAATACTTAATTGTTAGCATTTTAGGGTTGATCAAGGTTGGAATTACACTTTTATACCTTAATAACTCTAAAGTGTTATTCTTGAATCGTTGACTTATTTCAGTGCATTTTCAGGTACTTTGAGCTTAAAAAAAGAGATAGAAAAGCTATTATCATTTTAAACATGAAGCTTCAATGAATACTCGAGTGAGATAATGGTCGCGGAAGAGCCAAAATGAAGAGAAACCAAGAAAGGAGATTTACTAAATTGCCAGAATTGCCCGTACAGATCAATTATCTTTGAAAATTAAAATGTATTGATGCAAGAAGAACCAGGAGATGACCCATATATGCTTAGAAAGATCCGAAAGTCTATTTTCTGGAGAATTTTATGGTTTGTAAAAATGATTTTTCTAGAGAAAGTTATGGCAGTTTTAGTAGACAAAGATCAGGCTATGCGGGCTGTGCGGGATTTCAGCGTGATTTTGGGCTTAAATCCCACATCCCACATCGGTTGGAAAAACATTTCTATATCCTACATCCCACATCGGATTGGAAACACATTGCACTCGTGGTATTTCTCTATAAAAGGCCTACTCCACTTCAGCTTTGAGGCATCAATCGAAGCTCATCTGAAATCATCAGAGAGTGACTCCAGAGGGCCTTTAGGAGGAATCCGAAGTATACTTTTGGAGGGCAAGCTGAGGAATCGCTGAATATTTTGCTACCAATGAGGTGATGATCGTTGAGAGGCCGGAGGCAACTCAAGGAAGCATGAGCTCCATAGCCGGCTAGTCTCCAAGCAAGGTGAAGGGATGAATCCCTAGGTGTAGTTGTTCTTATTTTCCTTTATTTGATTTAGTTGTAGTTGGATATTATTTTCATTAAATTAGTAGATTTCTTATTAGTTCGGTGATTGCATGCTTCTTTTCCATATAAGTCTAGTCATGCTCTTCTTATGTGTATTTGTTTGGGTGTGGTTGAGTCCGGTAGATCTCTTTTGTAGATTTGTCCATTGCTGCGGTATTGTCATTTAGATATATCGTCGTCTTTTGATAATTTATAAGTTAGGTCATGTGTGCTTAAAAGTAAAGAATAATTCATATTAATTACATTAGGGTTTATACATGCGCTTTAATTGAATATTCGTGATTGTCTGTTTGGGATGTAAAACTTGTAATCGAGATAAAAACAACTTAATCAAGTTAGGATTAGGGCAACGAACCTAGGGAGCATTTCTGGAACCTTGTTGTTTCTTTATTTATATTTCATTTACATTTACACAATTTTTCTCCCATTATTTCATTATCAAAACTCAAAAATCTTTCGTTTAACTTGTATCGTTCGTTTTAAGGTTCACACATTTTCTTTTGTAATTAATTTGTTTCCTTGTGGAATCGACACCCCAAAACTGTACTACAACTACCGCGTTATGTTTTGGACGTAATCAGACTCATCAAAGGCAACATGTACGGATTCTTCAACCACTAGAGTTCTTTTGTTAAAGACTCTATAAGCTTTACTAGAGGTTAAATACCTAAAAATATCCCTTCATCGGTCTTGGAGTCAAATTTACCTAAATTAGTTTTTTTTGTTATTTAGGATGAAACACTTGCAACCAAAAGCATGAAAATAAGAGATATTAGGCTTTTTACCTTTTCATAGTTCATATGGGGTTTTGTCAAGCATAGACCTAATTAAAACTCTATTTAAAACATAGCAAGAAGTGTTTATGGCTTTCGCCCAAAAATATTTAGGCAAACTATTTTCACAAAGCATTGTTCTAGCAAATTCTTCTAGAACTGTATTTTTCCCCTCAACAACTCCATTTTGTTGAGGAGTTCTAGGTGCTGAAAAATTGTGATCAATTCCGTTTTCATCACAAGATTTTGAAAAGCTTTGGTTTTCAAATTCTTTTCCAATATCACTTCTAATGCTTGAAATAGAAATAACTTTTTCATTTTGAACCTTCTTGCAAAAGTTCACAAATCCTTTATATGCTTCATCCTTGTAAGCAATAAAAATAACAAAGGCATATCTTAAATAATCATTAACAATAACAAGAGTATATTGATGGCCACCTAGACTAATGGTAATTATTGGACCAATAAGTCCATATGCAAAAGTTCCAATGGTCTAGAAGTTGAGATTATACTTTTTGATGTAAAAAAAATTCTTGTTTGATTTCCTATTTGACAAGCATCACACACCCTGTCTTTTTCAGATTTGATTTTTGGAAGTCCAATGACTAAATCTTTTCCTGAAATAATTTTAATCAAATCTATGTTCACATGGCCAAGTCTTCTATTTCATAGCCATATGTTTTCACTAAAAGTGGGAAAACATTTTTCATTTTCCAAATGAAAAGATTTTAAATCAATTATATAGACATTTTTGTGCCTATGGCCAACAAACTTGATCTTGTTACTTTTGATGTCTTGAGAGGTTTCAAATATGACTTTGTTGCCTTTGTCACATAGTTGACTCATACTAAGTAAATTTGGCTTAAGGCATTGCACATATAAAACAAGATCAGTAGTTGAGAAATCATTACTAATTTTGCCATGTGCGATGATCTTTATCTTTGTGTTGTCTCCAATGGTGACATATCCGCCATCCCTTAGAGTTAGCTCTTTGAACATGCTTTGATCCCTGGTTTTTGAACATCCACTATCAAGGTACAAATAGTTACCTTTTTTCTTGGTGTGGAGACATATCTTCATTACGTAAGGATATACAATTGCACTTTTAGGTACCCAAAATTTCTTGGGTGCTTTGGGGTTAGTCCTAGAAAATACAGTTCCTTTAGGGACCCATATTTTCTTAATATTGTAAGGTGCTCTATAATTGTAGACATGTTGATGATGCATGATCCTAGGATATAGTAATTGAAGTTTCTAGGATTTCTTGAATATGCATGTCTATAGTTCATTGGATGAGCATACCTAGGATACATGTTTCTATTAAGACAATTATGAACACGCATGTTATCTCTAGGAAATGTATGATGGTAATTTCTAGGATGCGCATTTGTAGTATGCAAGTTATGAACATACATATTATCTCTAGGATATATATGATGGTAATTCCTAGGATGTAAATTTCTAGTATGTGCATTCCTTGAATGATTATTCTTAGCATTTGTATTTCTTGAGTAAGGATACATATATGCATGAGTGTTTCTAGGATGCTTATCTCTAGGATATGTATTAGGATTGAAATTTGCATTCTTAGACCTACTAGCATGTATTGAGCGAGTGATTTTAATCTTGCTAGTGGCCTTAGAGATGGAGGCTTTATTCACATATGTTGCTTTCATGAACAAAGTCTCTTATGACTTTTGCTTGCCTAATGGAGAATAACCCAAGCTGAATTTCCCTCCACTTAACCCTTGGCAAGATAGTACTTCATCTAGCTTTTATTTTCCAAGCATAAGTCTAGATATAGTGCTATTCAATTCCATTATTTTCTTATTTAAAATATTATTTTCATTTTTTAGAAAATCTTGTGAAGAGTTATAAAGCATGGAATATAGTTTTTCTTTTTCTTCTTTTAATCCTTCAATCTCTTTAGAAAGAGATGAGACTTCCTTCTTGAGGGTCACATTTCTAGAATCGAATGTCTCCAATTCTTCATGCATCTCATTTATAACTTCAATTAATTCTTCACTGCTACTAATAATGTTATTATTATTAGAAGGGGAGGAAACTGATACCTCATTCTCATCGTCGATTGCCATCAAGCATAGGTTGGCAATCTCCTCGTATCCAACTTCATTTTTTGAAGTTTCTTCCTCTTCGTCATCACTCCATGTGGTTGCAATCATGGCTTTCTTTTTGAAGCTCTTATAAGGTCTGCTCGTTGTTAGGTAATCGGCCTTGATATGATCGGGATTTTTGCAATCGAAACACACAAGAGGTTCCCTTTTTGGAGTGGAATCCTTCGTGTAAGGTTTCTTGCTCTTTTTCAAGAACTTGTGAAACCTTTTGGTGATTAATATTATCTCACCATCTTCTTTGCTGCTCTCATTTTCTTCTTCATTTTCTTCCTCTTTGTTGCTCGTAGAGGCTTTGAGAGCAATTAACTTCTTCTTCTTCTCTTCATCATTGACAACAGGATTTATTTCTTCTATCTTGTATGTCAATAATGATCCGAGGAGTGTTTCGACATCAAGTTTGTCAAGATCTTTGGCCTCCGTTATGGCCGTCTTCTTTGCTTTCCAAGTGGATAGCAAAGACCTTAAGATCTTACTCGTTAGTTCGATTTCCTCAATGTTCCTACCAAGAAGCTTTAAACCATTAACAATGGTAGTAAAACGTGAGTGCATTTGAGAAATAGTTTTATTGGGAGACATTTTGAAAGACTCATATTTTGACACTAGCATATAATTTTTTGATTTTTTTTTACGTCGCTAGTGCCTTCATATGTAACTTGTAATTTATCCCATATTTCTTTAGCTGTAATACTTGTAGAAATTTTATTATATTCAGCAATATCTAGAGCACAATGTAACATACTAGTTGCTCTACTATTTAGAGACATCATTCTACAATCCTTTTCATTAAAATCTGTTTTGAGTTTAGGCATTGTATGATTGATTTCTCCAATGGTTATTTCCTTTGTAGGAATTCAAGGTCCTTCAATGACTCTCTATAGATTTTAATCTTATCCTTTGACAAAGATTTTCATTCTACTTTTTCAATAGTTATAGTTGGAGCCATTGAATAAAGGAGGCCTAGTATAGGATTGTCCTTCGGTATAGCTATCAGATGCCATCGGATCAACTCAAGGATTTTAACCCTGAAATTGAGTACGAAGCTTTGATACCTATTGTAAACCAAGGTTCAGACCCAAATGGGGGGTGAATTGGGTTTTAATTTTTTTTTTTGGGTAATTAGCTTTTAAAATTTTAAAACAGTTTGATAAGTAATGCACACAATCAAATAATATGCTTGTAAATAAAGGAGTTAAGGAAGAGAAAATGCAAACTCTGTTTATAGTGGTTTGGCAATATCGAAATCTCTCCAACCCTATGTCCACTCTCTTCAAGGAATCTCCTTGCAGTAATCCACTAATCGTTAGTCGAGCAACTTCATGGGTGTTGCACAAACCTTACAAACAACCTCTTCCTCACGGAAGTTACAAACGAAGTGTTTAATCCTAAACAATCTAAGAGTTACACCAACTCTTTCTCTTTACAATAAATTGTATTAACTGTAAAGTAAATGGTAAAGAGATAGCGATGAATGCTTTTACAAATGAATAATATATCTCTTTCAAGAACAAGCTTGAAGAATGGCTCACAATGATTTTTTCAAACCTTTTGCGAATTAATGAGCTATATGATGAATTGAATGTGATATCTTCCTTGTTTAAAGCTCATTGAAGTGGGTTTATATAGCCTTGAATCAATATGGCTGTTTGACACTGACTTGGTAGATTTGGAGCATTAAATGCTTAAGTCTTGCGTCTCAAACGGTCATATTTTGAATTACTAGTCGACTAAATCAAGTGAAAAATCTTTACTTTTAGGCTTAGGGAGAGTACCAGTAGACTGGGTAATGGGACCAGTCGACTAGGTGAAGTTACTAGTCGACTGGGTTCTTAATACCAGTCGACTGGGAACTTATTATCCATTTCCCAATCGATTAGTATGTAGACCCAGTCGACTTGGTTGTCCTTCAACCCAGTTTTCATGTTTTGAAACAATTTTTTTTTTACTTAGAAACTTTTTATATTTTAGTTTTGCTAAAGCCTTTTGTAAATTGAGCAATAGATCAAGCTAAGTAATTGAATAAAGAGATTTACAGAGTGATTCAATTACCTTAGTGCCTATTCTAGATCTTCTGTCTTCTTTTGGTGACTGAACGTGTTGAGTTCTTGCATCTTGTTTCTGAACTAAATGTTTTTACCGCTTAAATACTTAGATAAAACTGTTAGTGCAATTTAAGTAGTGTTTTGTCATTATTAAAATCAAATACGGGTCAACATCTTTGGAGAACCTAAAGAATTACCACCTGCTAGAAAGTTTGACCACTCAATACATTTAGAACCAGGTGTTAAACCAGTGAATGTAAAAGCATACATATACCCTTATTTCCAGAAACAAGAGATAGAAAAACTTGCCTAAGAAATACTTACCTCAGGTGTCATTAGACCCAGCCACAACCCTTTCTCTTCTCCTATATTTTTAGTAAAGAAAAAGGCTGGTTCTTGGAGGTTTTGCATAGACTATAGAGCCCCAAACTCTATAACTATTAATGATGGATTCCTATCCCCACTGTTGATGAATTTCTAGATGAATTGCATGGATCTTCAACTTTTTCAAAACTTGATGAAGGTTGGATATCTTCAAATCAGAGTAAAGGATACAAGTATAGAGAAGTCTGCATCTAGAAGACATGAGGGACATTATGAATTTGTGGTCATGCCTTTTGGATTGACTAATGCACCATCCACTTTTCAGACAGCCATGAATGTTGTGTTTAAACCATACTTAAGAAAATTTGTTATTGTATTCTTTAATGACATCTTGGTTTACAATAGTACATTTGAAGAGCATGCAACTCATTTTAAGTTAGTCCTTGATTGTTTAAGCACTAATAAGATATTTTCCAAAAGAAGCAAGTGCCAATTATGTCACTCTTTCATATACTACTTGGGATATATTGTCAATCTGAAGTAGTCCAACCAAATCCAAATAAGATTGAAGTAATGCATAAATGGCCATTGCTAGCTAATTTGAAATAGCCTAAAGGCTTCCTAGGCCTTACTGGGTATTACAGAAGGTTCATCAAGGGGTATGCAATAATTGTAGCACCATTAACAAACATCTTGAAGAAAGATGCCTTCATTTGGAACAAGGGTACTAAGCAGGCTTTTGATGCTTTAAAGATTAAAATGACTAAGGTTAATGTTCTAACCTTACCTGACTTCAACAAGTCTTTATTATAGAAACTGAAGCTTCTAATGTTGGTATTGGAGCTGTATTACTCCAATAACTTTATCCTATAACATTTTACAGTAAGAAGATAAGCAAAAAGATTGTTGCCTCTTCAACATATGCTAAGGAACTTTATGCCATCACATAAGCAGTAAAGAAATGGAGACAGTACTTGCTAAGGAGAAAATTTAAAATCCATACACACCACAAGGCATTAAGATGTTTAATATCCCAAGTCATACAAACTCCAGAATTGCAGCACTACCTGACCGAGTAACTGGGATTTTCTTATGAGATCATCTATAAACCAAGAAAAGAGAATGCTACCGTAGATGCATTGTCAAGGCTCCTTGTTAAAGATGATCCCTTGGAAGAATGTGACTCAAGTACACTGAGCATGTATCTCTTTTACCCACTCCTTGACCTGTTAGAAGAATTGAAATTGGAGAACACAATAGCTCAGGACCTGGTTAAAATACATAAAGAGATAAACAAAGGTGAATGCCCTAAAGGATATTCAGTTAAGGAAGTCTTGTTGTTTTACAACAAAAAATTGGTATTAAGTTCTACTTCATTCCTTAAATTCAGAGTCCTAGAAGAATTCTACTCTTTCCTCTTGGGAGGACATAATTGTGTTCATAGAACATTTATGAGAATCTCAGCTAGTTCTTTCAGGACGACTATGAGACATGATACTAAGGAGTTTTCTAGCCTTGCCTTATGGTTTACTACAACCACTACCTGTTCCTGAAAAGGTTTGGAAAGACATTTCAATGGACTTCATCACAGGATTGCCACTTACACATGGCTATTCAGTCATAATGGTAGTCATTGATTTTTCAATTTTTATTTTCAAATTCAAAGTCCTAGAAGAATTATACTCTTTCCTTTTGGGAGGACACAATTGTGTTCATAAAACATTTATGAGAATCTCAGCCAGTTTTTTCAGGAAGACTATGAGACATGATACCAAGGAGTTTGTCAAAAATTGTTTAATTTGTCAACAAACAAAATATTTTCCAGCCTTGCCTTATGGTTTATGTTGCGCGATTATATATCTAAATAATTAAGCGGATAATTGTACTAGTTTTACTTGTAAGTGCACAAGGTCAACAGTGTAGTATAGTGTGCGAAAGCAAGGTCATCTCCACAGGGATTGGTAAAGTTCGGTTTTTAGAATTAGTTTCTTTAAGTAAAAAGAAATAAAATAACTGTTGTGTGTGATTTGATAATAATAAAGACATAGGGCTTTGATATCCACCACTAGTCATACTTTCCCAATTGTATAAGGTATCAGTGCACTAGCCTTATCATGTATACCTACTGGTTGCCAACCTAAGGGCATGGTATCTACTCCTTAAACTATTGATTTCCCTAAGCAACGAGTTAGGCATGGTATCTACTCTAACTTTTTTCTTCCTTAAGGGATTCAGTATGGTATCTGCTTGAGTTGTTCCTTAAGAAAACATAAGTACTATGGAAATCGACAACCACATGAGACCTAGGGCATGGTATCTACTCCCGGTTTCCCATGTTGATTAACCCGGGTATCCGGATAAGATATCTCTTGTTACTAATGTTAGACTCAGGACTCGATCATCTAAATTAATCTACCTAACAGGTCCATACCACATGCATACGCTGGCCATACACATACATATGAGGAACTTAAATAAGCACATGCATTAATCAAGTTAAGCAACATAATAAAGGCTATTGGCAAAGATTTATAAATGCATAAATATATGAGAAAGCATAACTAGGGCTTCAATCGAGCTCTATAAGAAAGTTAGTTTTACATGCTGTCTAAAAACATCATACATAAACTAAACATAAAAAGAAGAATAAACCCGAGAGAAGAGGCGTCAATTCTCTCCCAAAGCTTACAACTCCGAGTAAAAGCTAAGAGAAGTGTTCTCTAAGTTGTGGTGTATGTTGTGTGTGCTTTACAGGTGTATTTATAGGGTTTGAGAAGTCCTAGAAGGTGCATGAAACCCTAAACTTCCTAAACTGACAAAAACTCTTTATTTCCAAAACAGAGTTCTGCAGTTTACTGTTCACGCCCGTATATGTGCGCTCGATCACACACGTCTTGCGCTCGATCCCTTTTCTGTGCGCACGATCGCAATGTGCGCTCGATCGCATTGCATGGTGCGATCAATCGTAGATTGATCAGAGACTGCTCCAGGATTTCCAACCTTCTTCCTTTAAGTGCCAAAACTGCTTATTTTCTTCCAAAACCTATAAAACACATGTGAAATACACAAATGAAGTAAAACGAACTAAATTAACGTAACTAAGGACCTAATAAATGTAAATAAGGGGGCTTAAATATGAATATTTAAGCACCTATCACATCCCCAAACTTACATATTGCTAGTCTCTTAGCAATACAAATTTAAAAACTAAAACAAAAAAAACAGACAAATCAAATGTTCATTGATGAGTCTTAAATATTGCATATTTTAGACCCTTAACTTATATTTGTTATGCTCTTAGTTAGTAGTATTTCACTTTATTTTACGTCTTTCTTGTGTTTTGTGTATTTTTACAGGTTTGTGGAGAAAATAAAGCATTTCAGGAGATGGGAAGCTTCTGGAGACATTGCGATCGATCGCACGAGATATGCGATCGAGCGCACCTGCCTACGAACGAGCGCATGGTCAACATCCCACATCGAAATATTTGAAGTTCAGTGCATCTGCGATCGATCGTAGTAGACATGCGATCGAGCGCACATGAGATCGTGCGCACAAGATATGCGATCGATCGTACTTGCAATCGATCGCACCACACTGCGATCGAGCACACACGGGCAGTATCCCACATCGAATCTACAACCCATATTGCTCCAGGTCTTCCCCTATATAAACACCATCTGGCTTCATCATTCAGTGTACAATTCCTGAGCCACTTTGGTGTTTACCGGTGGACGTCCGCTAGCATTCTGGTGGATCCCTAAGGTTTTGCTACCACAAGGGGAAGCGCCGCCCATCAGCGAGTGGAATTTCTCCCATGTAAAGTTATTTATTTATTTTTATTTAGTTTTTCTTTGTTTAATGTTTAGAACTTTTATTATGAATTGTAGTTTCATAATTATGAGTGGCTAGAATCTTCAGCTAAGGTTGAAGATGAAGCCCCGCCGTTGTTTGGCGTAGTAGTTCAGATTTGCTTGTACAAATCTGACAATTTTTAGTATAAATGTTATGTCAATTATTTGAGTTAATCTTATAATTGATTGAGTTTAAATTGTCTGTTGGATATTCCTTGTGTTTCATCTGATGGATACATTAAATGCTTTTCGATTAAATTGGATTTCCTTTGTGATTTGTTAAGAGCGGATACATTGGATGCTTTTGGTTTAGTTGGGATATTCTTTGTTTTTTGTCTTATAGTTGGATTCATGGAATGTTTTGATAGGCTAAATTTTTAGAACATATATGCTTAACTTTGGTGGGGTGGATTCGGAAACCTTAGTGTTTTTAATTATTAGTTTTTAAATCAACTTAGTTTAGTTTTAATTTATTTTGCAATATCATTCTGAAATTTGGAACTAGGTTAAGATAGAGTTAGTTTAGATTAAAAATATATTTTCACAACGCAATTCCCTGTGGATTCGACCTCGCACTTGCACAACACTATATTGCAAACGACTCGTGCGCTTGTGAGTAAATTAAAACTCACAACATTCATGGTGTCCAATAAAAGTTTAGATCTTACAATACTATGATGCGCATTCATGAGCAAGCTTAACAGATACAAACATATTATTGCAATGAATAACAGCTTTGAACGCAAATCACTTTCATAAGGCCATTTAAGACATCACAAGCTCGACTTTGGTGTGTGGTGAACTAGCACACAAAAGATTGGGTTTCCACGAAATTCAAACATGTAGTGTTTCAATGACTCAAGGTTCACCAAACTTCCTATTAGAGTCAACAAATATGGTATAGACTTTTATTTGTGAGATTTTTGCCAAGTTAGTTCCCTTAAGGTTTCTTGTTGACTCATGTAACGAGCGTTTAGCCAATGACTCCCAAACCAGATGGTTTTAGGGCATTAGGTGTAAAGACACCCCTAAGGACTTACTAGCTCGAGTCAACAAGGCTACGAAACTAATAGGTTTTAATGCTACCATTTAAAATTTTCCACCTTTTGACGTAACACTCAATGCTTACTGAGGCAAAAGGGCCAGTTACTCAGCGGAAGATTTGTTTTTATTGATCATTAGGAGCATTTTTTTTTGGAGCACTAATCAATCTTTTCTATTTCCATATGCCAAAATGTCAATCTAATAGGTCATCTAGTTCACAGTCAAGAAAAAGAAACATACCAATCCAAATAACATGTCATACCCCACACAATTATGTGCTAATGTGCTCGTGATAGTTTAAGTCAAACTTGTGAATCCTTAAATGTCTGAAAGGCAGTGATCTAGGTTCAAAACTTGATTATTTGGCCTATATGTTCAAAGTGTTAAGCTCGCTGATGAAGTCAAATCATAAAGTTTTGTTTAGATCTAAAAAAAAAAGTTTATTGGACAGAATGAACATGCATTCATCTATGAAAATAACAACAAAACAGAAAAATGTGGGACATAGTGAGTGTGTGAATGTGTCCCCATACCCCCAAACTTAAATTGCACATTTTCCCCAATGTGTGAATAGCATGGAAGGAGCTGACCTGGGAGATGGAGAACTGATGGATGACATGGCTCGTAGCACACCCCAAACTTCAACTGGATGCACTCACGCTGCCCTTAAAAAAGAAAGAAAAACAAACATAAAATGGAAAACAAGTAATAATAAACAGATGGAAAAATAAACTAGGAAATACGAATAATAAAATGAAATAAACTAAGAAAAATGATATGCTTTGGGGTGCCTCCGATGAGCACTAAGTTTAACATCTTCAGCCAGATGTGGTATCCTCTCACTGCTGATCATCAGGTGGTGCAGTCGAAGAGGTACCGGGTGTCGGAGGTAGGCGATCAAGAATGGCCTACAGCATAGCCTCCCGTCGTGCTAACCGTGCCTCCAAACTATCCATGCGCTGATGCACGAGCGTGGTAGCAACAGAGACCTCACCTCGGAAGGAGGACATCTCAGCTAGAAAGTGCTGGGACTCGGTGGGTCCCATGTTCGAATGGTCTTCCTCATGTACTAGGCTAATGACCAGGGTCTCAGTCTCCATGCGATCCTCCTCAAATCTCTCAGCTGCTGGAGCGGGTGCCAGGAGTCCTCGTGGCATATGCGAGATGATGTGTGTCCACTGAGCCTTCCTGAAGAAGGGATGCTCTCGCACTGGCCCGTCGCTCTGGGTCCCCTTAATCCCCTTCTTCTTGAGGATGGAGGAGAGTAGGAACGGGAAATGGAGACCCCAAGCATTGGCCATTGTGGTTTGATGGCCATGTACGTGATCCCAAAACTTGTGCAGCTGGCTCCAAATGACAGCCGGGATGGAATACCAGTGGCCTGGAAGGCATATAAGGACTGGAGAAACTGGTTTCGTCGCTGTGTCTTGTGCCCCAATGGACACACATTACGCTGCAGGATCGTGTCGACAAGCCACAGTCGTGGAGGCAGCTTGGATCGACTGGCCACATTGTTATGCCTGTCGGCATACTGGCCAGCGCACATGTCTGTGATGATCTCAGCCAAGGCAAAAGACTTCAGCTGCTCCTCGATATCTATGTCCTCAGAAGGGGACTCGTCAGTGTAATGAAGAGCAGCGGCTATATCGGCACTAGTCACCTCGATGGGTGTGCCACGGACTGAAGAAGTGAGAACACCCGGTCTGCTGCAGTCAAATGATAGGCTTGCATAGAACTGGACTACGAGCTGGGCGTAAGTAGTGAAACAGACCGGCTTAAACAGCCTCTTCAACTCTCGATGTTGGAATGCTTCTACGACCCATTGAGTGGAGTCTATGTGCTGGAATACGTCATCGATGGCGAAGGTGGTCCCAAATAAAAGCTCTCTTTGCTCTATGATGGGCCGAGATGACGAGACACGACTGTTGGATGCACCAGAAGTGGAAACAGATGGTTTAGACATGCTTTTCTATAGTTTCTGCCTGATTTATGATCGATCTTAAGGAGGTGCACTCGATCGCACACTAGTTATACGCTCGATCGCAAATGATGTGCGCTTGATCGCATAAGGTCAGGCTTTTCCTCAAACAGCTTGTGTGCACCAAAAGACCAAGCTATGGTCTTAAGGATCTGAATGTGATCCTAACCTCCTACAAACAGACAAGCACTCAATCACTCACAAGAAAATATATATGTATAATGACTTTTATAAATAAAATATTAGAATTCGTGTGTGTGTGTAAAGAGTACCTTGTGGATGTATGTAATGGGGAAGGGAGTACGTGGTGGTGGTAGTGGTGATAATGGTGGTTAACGGTGATGGGGGTAATGGAGATGGTGGAAATGGAGTGTGATGGGGTGTAATAGAGTTAAGAGTGTAAGGGTGAGTGTGAGGGATGCTGGTAGGAAGGTGCGAGTGAGTTTTTAGGAGTATGGGTGTGCGAGTGAATAGAGAGAGAGAGAGTGAGTGAATGAAGGTTTTCAGATTTATAACTGTTTATGTCACGAGTGCGCTCGATCGCACGCGAGGTGCGCTCGAGCACATAGAAAGACACATTCGATCGCATTGGATGATGCGATCGATCGCAAGTAGTGTGCATGGGACAAAAGAAAAACTTACCTTTAGCTGAAAAATGATAAATTTGGAATGATACATCCTTACCATGTGTCAGTGGCCTTAGTACCACTAACCTCCGTAGAGTTGCTTGAGCTGTATGAGTAATTAAATTTAAACTTGTTCAAGCACTCTCGTGTCACTATGCTAGTTGTTTGGAGGGGGGCACTTAGAGCCCACCTCTTGTGGCTCTAATGCCTATGTGTCAGCTGTATACTGAACCTCTTCAAGTGCCAAGTCTTCATCTCTTGGAGGCAATTGAATGTCGAGGTAAGGTTTGGCTCTGTGTCCATTTATTGTAAAGGGCTGATTCCCGCTTGGGCCACAGACTTCTAATGCACCATGAGGGAAGACCTTGGTGACCATGTATGGACCGTACCATCTGTATTTGAGCTTGCCTGGGAACAGTCTCAATAGTGAGTCATATAGCAGCACCTTTTGTCCTACATGGAACTCCTTCCGTACTAGTTTTTTGTCATGATAAGCTTTTGTCCGTTCCTTGTACAACTTTGCATTCTCATAGGCATCATATCTCAATTCTTCAAGCTCATTTAGATGCAGCTTTCTTTTCTCACCCGCTTGCTTCATGTTGAAGTTGAACTGCTTTATGGCCCAATATGCTCGATGTTCTAATTCCACCGGTAGATGGCATGCTTTTCCAAAAACTAGACGGTAGGGAGACATGCCTATTGGGGTCTTATAGGCTGTCCTATATGCCCATAGAGCATCATTTAGGCGTAGAGACCAATCCTTCCGGTTAGGCTTCACAGTCTTTTCTAATATTCCCTTGATCTCTCGGTTACTAATCTCCACTTGGCCACTGGTTTGAGGATGATATGCAGTGCCAACTTTATGAGTGATCCCATACTTCTGGAGTAGTTCGGTAAAAGAACGATGATGAAAGTGACTGCCCCCATCACTGATGATTGCTCTTGGAGTTCCAAACCTAGTAAAAATGTTAGCCTGCAAAAACTTGATAACTACTTTGTGATCATTAGTCCTTGAGGGGACAGCCTCGACCCATTTAGACACATAATCCACGCCCACAAGAATATATAAATAACCAAATGAGTTAGGAAATGGTCCCATGAAATCAATGCCGCATACATAAAAAAGTTCTACTATATGAATATTTTGTAAGGGCATTTGATTTCGGGAAGAGATGTTACCTGTCCGCTGGCATCTATCACATGAGTTGTAAAAGGAGAAAGCATCTTTAAACAGATTAGGCCAATAAAAACCAGATTGGAGTACCTTAAGAGCTATTCGTTTTGCCCCAAAATGTCCTCCATAAGAAAACTGGTGGCAGTGTTGCAATAAGCTAAAGTGTTCCTCTTCTGGATACATCGTCTGATGATTTGATCGGGGCAAGCTTTGAAAAGATAAGGATCATCCCAATAGTAATGTCTTGATAGAGATATCAGCCGTTTCTTTTCTTGAGTAGTCATGCCTGGAGGACAAACTTTAGCAGTTAGATAATTTACTATATCAACGTACCATGGGAGTTTTACCTCTAGTGCGAATAATTGTTCATCGGGGAAGATCTCATTTAATGGTAACTCTTTATCATCACTCTTATAAGGAAGTCTTGACAAATGATCCGCAACTACATTCTCACTACCTTTCTTGTCTTTGATCTCTAAATCAAATTCTTGTAATAGGAGTACCCATCTGATTAGCCTAGGCTTTGCATCTTTTTTAGAAAGTAAATATCTCAAAGCAGTATGGTCAGTGAATACAATAACTTTAGAACCAATAAGATACGATCTAAACTTCTCTAAAGCAAAAATAACAGCTAATGATTCTTTTTCAGTAGTATAATAGTTAAGCTGGGCATCATTTAACGTTCTAGAAGCATAGTAAATAGCATAAGGTACCTTATTGATCCTTTGACCTAAGACAGCTCCTAAAGCGAAATCACTGGCATCACACATCAATTCAAAAGGGAGATTCCAATCTGGTGCCATCATTATCGGGGCAGATGTGAGAACATTCTTTAATGTGTTGAAAGCTTGCATACAATCATTATTCCATTCAAACTTGGTATCCTTGGCTAACAACGCACAAAGAGGTCTCGGGATTTTGAAGAAGTCCTTGATGAATCTTCTATAGAAACCAGCACGTCCAAGGAAACTTCTAATGCCTTTGACTGTGAGAGGGGGAGGTAACTTTGAAATAATATCTATTTTAGCTTTGTCGATCTCAATACCTCTGCTTGAGATGGAATGACCCAACACAATGCCTTGTTGAACCATGAAGTGACATTTCTCCCAATTTAGCACTAAATTACTCTCTTCACATCTCTTTAGGACATTTTCCAAATAATTTAGGCACTCATTGAAATTAGATCCAAAGAAACTAAAATCGTCCATGAATACCTCAATATATTTTTCTACCATATCGAAAAAAATACTCATCATACATCTTTGAAAAGTGGCTGGTGCGTTGCATAAACCGAATGACATTCTTCTATAAGCAAATGTACCGAAAGGACATGTGAAGATAGTCTTTTCTTGATCCTCAGGTGCTATGGCAATTTGATTGTATCCACTGTACCCATCCAAGAAACAATAGTAATTGTGACCGGCTAATCTCTCCAACATTTGATCGATGAATGGTAAGGGGAAATGATCTTTTCTAGTTTCCTTGTTTAGTTTCCGGTAATCGATACATACTCTCCAACCCGTTGTTTTTCTTGTAGGTATGAGCTCTTCATTTTCATTTTTTGTTATTGTGATCCCTCTCTTTTTAGGAACAACTTGGACCGAGCTCACCCATTTGCTATCTGATATAAGGTAGATGATGCCGACATCTAGTAATACCTCGGCCTTTACTACCTCCTTCATGTGTGGGTTAAGTCGTCTTTGAGCATCTCGAGTGGGCCTTGCTTCTTCTTCAAGGTAGATACTATGCATGTATTTTGCTGGACTTATCCCTTTGATGTCAGCAATGGTCCATCCAATGGTAGATTTATGTTCCCTAAGAACTCTTAACAACTTCTCTTATTCTCCACTACTCAAGTTAGCAGCTATAATCACAGGTAAAGTCTTCTTTTCTCCCAAATAGGCATATATCAAATGTTCGGGTAGCTGCTTTAGTTCCAATGTTGGTGCCTGGACAATGGATGGAAGAAGAGTAGTATTAGTGGGTATGAGAGATTCAAATGGAGGAGGATAATTACTGGAATATTTTGGAGAAGTCTCAAGGAGGTGCGCAGTTATGATGATGTCATCAGTAATATCTTCATAGTCTTGCTCCCTATCCACCTCTGTGAAGCTGTGGGTGAGAATGGTCTCTAATGGATCAATGTTTTGGACCTGAAAAGCTTGCTCAACAAACTTTTGTATCATACATACATTAAAGCATTCCAAGTCATCTTGAGGACGTTTCATTCATCAAATATTTTAAACTCTATTTTCTCACCATTGATTTTCATACTCACTATAACCTTTTTCACACAAATCTTAGTGTCAGCAGTTCTCATGAAGGGTCTCCCTAATATGATGGGTAAGGGCATTGGCATAGGGCACTCTTTCATGTCTAATACAATGAAATCAGCAGGTAAGATGAACTCTCCAACTTTTACTAGGACATCCTCGAGAATACCCCTAAGTCTTTTAATACTCCTATCTGCCAATTGTAAGGTAATAGACGTTGGTTGTAACTCCCCCAAACCTAGGGTCCCGAATACCATGTAAGGTAGTAAGTTTACCTCTGCTCCTAAGTCTAGTAATGCTTTGTCAAATAGCTGATCACCTATTCTACAGGGAATAGTAAAACTACCTAGATCTTTCAGTTTGGGTGGGAGTTTTCTTAGTAGTACAACACTTACTTCTTCAGTTAACGCTACAGTTTCATGTTCTTGAAATTTCCTTTTATGAGTGCAACAATATTTTAGGAACTTAGCATAGGCGGGTATTTGATGAATTGCATCTAGTAATGGAATATTAATTTCAACTTTCCGCAAGGTTTCAAAAATATCAAGTAGTTTATTGTCTTTCTTTTGTTTTACTAACCTTTGCGGGAAGGGTGGTGCATGCACCTTCTCTGTCTCACTTACCCTTAATACTGATAGTGTCTTTTTGGATGCTGTTGGAGATTCCTCGGATCCGATCACTTTGCCATTTCTCAAGGTTGTGACAGCCTTTGGTTGTTGATACCCCCTAGGGTTGGGTAATATTTGAGCTGGGAGCTCCCTTTGCTTTCTGCCACTGAGCTCTTTAGCTAGTTGTCCCATTTGTACCTCTAGTCTTTGAATTGCTTGCTCATGTGCCACAATGGTTTGTTTTTGCTGAGTCATAAACTATTTTTGTGATGTCACCAGTTGTCTTACTAGACTTTCGAGGTCATTCTTCTTTGGTTCGGGAGTAGCATGAGCAGTGGGATGGGGGTTTCATTGCTGTCCTTGATTGTTTTGGTTGTTGCTCCACGAGAAATTTGGGTGGTTTCGCCATCCAGGGTTGTACGTGTTGGCATATGGGTTGTTCTTCAATGAATAGTTGTTAGGCCCCATGTAGTTGGCTTGTTTCGGATATGCAGATGAGTACAAAGGACACGTATCAGTATTATGGTCGTATTGAGAACAAATTGCACATACCTGGAGTAGGGTGGATGGTAGGTTGGATGAGACATTTTGAGTAGTCATGGCTTTTACCAATAAGTCTAGTTTCCTTTCCATTGCTGCCGTTTGAGGGGAAGATCCTCCATTTAAATTTACCTCATACATACCTTTACCCTTTGTCACATGTCTACCTCGAGAGGAGAATTGTTGGGTGTGCTCGCTGAGGGTTTCGAAGAGCTCCATTGCTTCTTCACTGCTTTTCTCCATCAGGACTCCTCCACAACCTGAATCAACAATACATTTGTTAGTATCATTTAAACCTTCATAAAATGCTTGTACCAGTTCATTTTGAGGTGGGTTATGGTGTGGGCATTTTAGTAGCAGCTCGTTGAAGTGTCCCCATGCTTCGAAGAAGAGGTCCCCATCCTTTTGTTGGAAGGACTGGATCTCCTTCCTCATTTTTCTTGTCTTTTGGGCTGGAAAGAACTTCTTCAGGAACTTGCTTGCCAACTCCTCCCAAGTGTGGATGGAAACTACAGGCAAAGAATTATACCAAAGTTTAGCATTATCTTTCAAGGAAAAAGGGAACAGAATTAACCTTATTCCTTCTTGGTCTAGTTCTTGTATGTGCTGGAACTTGCAAAGATCGAAAAATTCTCGGAGGTGCAAGTGTGGATCTTCGTTAGGAGTGCCTCTAAAATAAGTCAAAGCATTCAAGATTTGCGGAGATATGTAATAATTTCCCGCCGCCTCAGGTTGATATGCAATGCATGATGGTTGATCAATGTTCCGAGGGATGAAGGAGTGCTTCATTGGTACTCGTACAGGTGGTTGCTGGTTCTCGAGCTGTTCCGCCATTTGTGTTTCCTTCTCGATTTCTTCTTCGTTCTCCTCGAAGTTGTTCCTTAGCTTTTGTCGGATAGTCCGCTCAAGCTCGGGATCAAGGGGAAAGAATGTTGGATGTCAGGATCGCAGTCCATGCATAAATCAGGAAAACCGGCTTCAGTGCAACTCTGCTGCTCGGGTAACTCTCTGCCCTAAATGCGCTCGATCGCACAGGAGGTTGCGATCGATCGTAAATACCACAGAAAGTGTGATTTAGGGTTTTACGTGCCTGAAACAGAAAATGAATTGATTAGGTTTTGATAAAACAAAGATGGTAAAAATAAAGTAATAATAATAATGATTAAACGAAAGTAATCCTAAAAGGGACTTTTAGCGCAATCCCCGGCAACGGCGCCAAAAACTTATTGCGCGATTATATACCTAAATAATTAAGCGGATAATCGTACTAGTTTTACTTGCAAGTGCACAAGGTCAACAGTGTAGTTAAGTGTGCGAAAGTAAGGTCATCTCCACAGGAATTGGTAAAGTTCAGTTTTTAGAATTAGTTTCTTTAAGTAAAAAGAAATAAAATAACTGTTGTGTGTAATTTGATAATAATAAAGACATAGGGCTTTGATATCCACCACTAGTCATACTTTCCCAATTGTATAAGGTATCAGTGCACTAGCCTTATCATGTCTACCTACTGGTTGCCAACCTAAGGGCATGGTATCTACCTCTTAAGCTATTGATTTCCCTAAGCAACGAGTTAGGTGTGGTATCTACTCTAACTCTTTTCTTCCTTAATGGATTCAGCATGGTATCTGCTTGAGTCGTTCCTTAAGAAAACATAAGTACTATAGAAATCGACAACCACATGAGACTTAGGGCATGGTATCTACTCCCGGTTTTCCATGTTGATTAACCCAGGTATCCGGATAAGATATCCCTTGTTACTAATGTTAGACCCAGGACTCGGTCATTCAAATGGATCTAACTAATAGGTCCATACCACATGCATACGCTGGCCATACACATACATATGAGGAACTTAAATAAGCACAGATATTAATCAAGTTAAGCAACATAATAAAGGCTATTGGCAAAGATTTATAAATGCATAAATATATGAGAAAGCATAACTAGGGCTTCAATCGAGCTCTATAAGAAAGTTAGTTATACATGCTGTCTAAAAACATCAGATATAAACTAAACATAAAGAGAAGAATAAACCCGAGAGAAGAGGCGCAAATTCTCTCCCAAAACTTACAACTCCAAGTAAAAGCTAAGAGAAGTGTTCTTTAAGTTGTGGTGTATGTTGTGTGTGCTTTATAGGTGTATTTATAGGGTTTGAGAAGTCCTAGAAGGTGCAGGAAACCCTAAACTTCCTAAACCGACAAAAGCTCTTTATTTCCAAAATAAGGTTCTGCAGTTTACTGTTCACTCCCGTATATGTGCGCTCGATCGCACACGTCTTGCGCTCGATCGCAGTACTGCGCTCGATCCCTCTTCTGTGCGCACGATCACAATGTGCGCTCGATCGCATTGCATAGTGTGATCGATTGCAGATTGACCAGAGGCTGCTCCAGGATTTCCAGACTTCTTCCTTTAAGTGCCAAAACCTTCTTCTTTTCTTCCAAAACCGCTTCTTTTCTTCCAAAACCTATAAAACACATGTGAAATACACAAATGAAGTAAAACGAACTAAATTAACGTAACTAAGGACCTAATAAATGTAAATAAGGGGCTTAAATATGAATATTTAAGCACCTATCAGTTTACTACAACCACTACCTGTTCCTGAAAAGTTTTGGAAAGACATTTCAATGGACTTCATCACAGGATTGCCACTTACACATGGCTATTCAGTCATAATGGTAGTCATTGATTTTTCAATTTTTATTTTCAAGATTTTGGTTGATTTGTAGTTTCACAATGTGGGTTATCATTCATGAAGAAGCTATTGCTGGAGTCAATAAAAATATACATAGAACTGACACTTTAAATCTTAATTATAATTAGTAAATTTTGTTGATACTTAATTATGAGATAATTATTCTTTTGTATGTTTTAGTCTGTATGTAATAAATCTCATTAAGTTCGTAGTTTTCCTTAGCATTTTAAGTTGTTAAATTTTGTTAGCCCGTTTGAACTATTTCATTTTCTTTTAGAAGTAGATATTGCACTCATTTTAGGTGTTAATTATATTACTTCAACACTTGTTTGGTAAACTGGATTAAGAGGATGATAAAATGAGATGATTTCATATATCTTCCATTTGATACAAAAAAATGATCTTATATCACTGTTCTATAAAAATTAATTCATCTTATCCTCCTCTTAATATGGTGTACCAACTAGGATTTAGTTTCTATAACATTTTTCATAATAATTAAGTTGTTTTAACGACATATTCATGTTAGCTAGCCAGATCATATTGAGGACTCAAGAATGGATGAGACTACGAAGCAGTTCCAGCATAGCTTGATTGAGCTTGAAACTGAAGCTGAGCATATCCTTTTAGCCCGGCATCAGGCCATTCAAACTTAAAAGACTTTCTATTTTAGAAAATACACTTGGACATGCTTGCTTGAACTGTTATCCTTTATTTTTTTCCCAGGGAAATATATGAAAGTAAAAAATATTGTTTAAAGCATGAATCTTTGGGGTTCATTTGTATGATCCTCTCAAAACAGATTCTTTGTCTTGTAAGTAAATGAATTTAGGCTATTCAGAAAAAGGAAACCCTAAATAAGGTTAAAAGAAAGTATGAAAAATGTCTAACTTAGTTGAGGCTGATATAACTAGTTTGCTGTTTGGATTTTAATTTTTATGGAAATTAAAACAAAATGTATTTCACTTATCTTTTCTTCCCTTTAAATTTCCTTAGTTTAAAAATTGGAATGTATGATATTTTGTTACACATACAGCTTGTTGAAAGTAATAAAGAGAGGAATGGTATTATATTTTGTCTCCTTTTGAGTCCATAATGAAGGATATTCAGGGAGCTGGATTGAGGCCTTTGATGAAGGAGGTGTGTGCAACCTGTGGCAACCATGACTCAAATGAACGCACATGGATGATGTTCCCAAGAACTGATGTCTTTGCTAGTATCCCATGCTGCTCATACCATCTTGTAGACAGAACTGTCCTTAATTTTTATTCTTGCTGAATTATGTGTTTGAATTGGTTTTAGTAGAGCATGTTATTATCATATGTCAAATAAGACGATTCAGTAAGATGAATGAAGGCTTTATTGAATAGTTGACTCAAAAGAATAAATAGTTTTAACATATTTTACGTGAACTTTGATTCTTCCTTGAACTTGATCATGCTGTATAACAATTTAGTGTTAAACTATAGCTCATCATATTTTTAGAAGAACTCTTGTATTATTTGCGTTTTGTAATTATGTGATGATCGTTCGTGGTCTGTCCTGCATGGTTACATTAATGTTAACAGTTTCTTCTCCCTGTGCAGGATGCCCAAAGTGCAATAAATAATTTGACTGATAAGAATGATGGATTTTATTTCATCTGTTCTTGGTATTTTCTTTGTTACTTTCAATCATACATAAGCACGTTAAATAAGGGTGTTATTACCAGCTTTGAAATTTTTAATTTTAGTATTTGAGTTTAGATTCATTGCTGATATGCATGAGATTGAAGTTATGAAATAATAAAAAAATGACCAGTTAATTTTTTAAACTAACTAGTATTTTGGTTTAGATTCATTGTATGGCTTTATTAAATTCAAAAGAAACTTGTGAGGATATAATTCAAACTCAAGTGATGATGAATTTGGTTAAAGAAAAAAAGACGTGATAGGATAGGATATATTATTTTTATTAAATTATAAATTTTAAAAAATGAATTTCAAGAACAGATTTTAATTCATGTTGATTTAAAACTCTTTAAAAACATATTGTAATTCATTGTAATTGTAATTCATCAACTATCTTTATAACATATTTACTACAAAGTATGAACATTTGTTTTTCCTATCAAATGCTCAAAAAAAAATCAATACAAGTCTATATGTTTGTGCTATTACTACTTTGATACTAAAGCTTTTGGTTGATTTGTAAATAATATTTTCTGATTGTTTTAAATACTTTAATTTTCAGGTACCTTCTATCCTTTAGGAGATGCTGTTGCTAGAAATCACTTCATGCTTTCCAAGGAATTAGGATTTAAAAAGCAAACATTTAGGATATAATAGAACTTTGTTGTTCAATCCAAAAGATGTTTTTATATATCTTAAACATTATGCAAGATTTTATCTTTTCAATTCTACGCAAATGTTTTTAGATGAACGAAATGATTTTTTCATATAATGTTTGTGTACTCAATTATCTATTTTGGTATTTTGTTTATATTGCGATTTTTTATGCATTAAGCATTACATTTTGGGAGGAAAAAAGCAAAATGTTCTATATTGACCTAAAAACAGTTTGTATAGGTTGATGAGCTATACCGACGGTTTTTAAAATCGTAAGTAAAGCTCTATTATCTATACCAATGGTTTTTAAAACCGCAAGTAGAGGTATCTATACCGACGACTTTGAAAACCATAAGTAAAGGTCTCTTGTTTATATCGAAGGTCAGAAAATTGTCGATATATCTCTATAGCTACGATGTTTTTTGCTACACTTTTCAAAATTGTTGATATAGCCCAAAATGACCTATACCGACGGCTGTTTGGTCTTTACTAATGGATTTTGACTGTTGGTATATGTCAATCTTTTTTGTAGTGATTGGTTATACTATTGGCACATTGGGTTAAACTACTATGATATTGACTGTACACTGTCCTTGCTGAACATTTGGTTGTCAATGGGGAACTTATTGAATAGGAATATTAGGAAATCTTATATGGTTCAGCATGGTGGGAGGATAGGATGGTGTTTGAATTATAGGTCTAACTGGTATTTGCACTCCAATAGCTGTTGTACTCCAATAGATGGTTGTCCTCTAGTAGGTGGAGAATGCATGAACTAGGGGTCTGTCGGTGCAATAGTCCTTGCATTTGTTACTTGTATAGAATTCAAATCTCTGGTGAGAATTTCTATATTACCATTAGGTAACACTCGAGGATAGGCTATCAGCATATCAAAATCACTTCCTCTAGGGAGTGACCTTGAAGATTCTACTCCATGATGTACACAACCTCTCTTGTCACTGATGTTTCTACGAAAAACATCTTCATGTTATGGTCTTTGATCCATCAACATGTTGAGTTTCTCTAGAATCTTAGCCATTTTTGTTTTACTTTGAGGTTGCTATTGAGCCATTTGTTGCTGATATTGGTTCTATAATTCAGTTACTTGTCTAGTTGTCTAGTTTACATTCTCCTTGGCTAGACGTTGGTTAGCCACCACCATATCCATCTGGGACTGTACTATATCATGATCCAATTTGTTTAAGCGATTCACAGAGACATCAAGAGTAGATATTTCTTCTGGATTCATTGGAGTTTTTGTCATTGATATAGTGACTGGCATATACTAGATTTACTCCCACTGTGGTCGCCAGAAATCTTATTGGTGTATGATTTAATTTATGCATCAATTGAAATTAAAGCGGCCTCGATTGGAACAATACTTCTCTAGAAGGGTCCAATAATGCCTAAATTATGAGGAATTTAATGATATGTCGATATAAATTGAAAGACTAGAATTTAATCTAGCAGAATAAGTAGCAAATACAATGTAACAACAAACTCAATATATATATATATATATATATATATATATATATATATATATATATATTGATATTGAAACTGAGAACAATGCTGATACAATAAGTTTGCAAGATTGAAACCTCAAGGTACCAGTTACAGACCTCGAGCTTGTTGTAGTGAATACTAAACCTTTAATGTGACTCTAGCTTAGCTTCGAGACAGACACAAAACATAGATGTAGAAGGGGAATTATAGCTAAGACTATAGTACAACTACTCCTATTAACTGGAAAGTAAATGCAAATATATAGATAAATGATTGTTAGATGATTGTCTGTATTCCTATGATTAACTTCGCTGCTTTGTATAATGCTTCAAACCTGGATAGTTGTATTGATTCTCCCAAAGAGTCTCCCATGTTTCCATTTCTCCACGTTCTCTAGGTTAATTGCTCTTGGTATGTGATGAGGACACGACTAACAAATGGGAGACAGATCCTATTCAAGTTCCAATTGGTCAAGTTACAAGGGCCCGAGCTAAACGGTTTATTCAAGTTCCAAGTGGTCCAGTTATAAGGGCCCGAGCTAAACGGTTCAAGAAAACTCTCAATTGACTTATTCAACATATTTGGGCTAAGAACCATCTTTAGGGGCCCAAGGATAATGCTATACATTATCCACAAGGATGGGTTTTCATGATTCAAGGGAATTTCCACTTTGGAATTTCGGAAGGACCCAACGAACAGAATTAAAATGGTCATATCTTCTTGCTTACAACTCCAAATGGGCTGAAACTTATTAGGATGGAAAGATGACGTCTTGGCACTCAATTTTGACCTAAGAAAGTTTCAAAAAGGATATCGTTTGGGCCTGGTATGATGGGCCAAAATCCAATAGGCTGTTGCATCCGAATCTACGTTGGGCTTGCACCTTTTCTTAATTGTTTCCTTCTAAATTTAATTGTTGCATTATAAGGCTTGCATGCCAAGTTATGTGCTTTCCTTATTTGAATTTTAGGTTACCAAAATTCTATTTAGATTTATTTCCTATTTCGTAGTTTCCTATTCCTACCAGAATTCTGTTTAGGTTTATTTCCTATTTTTTAGTTTTCCTTTTTCTATTTGGTTACGAATTCTCATGTATTTAAATAGCCATTGGCTTTTGGAATAATACAATTCAGATTTGATTCATACTTTCGGAGAGAAATTTCTCTTTGGTTCTTTTAGAACTTCTGAACTTATCGGAGTTTCCATGGCGTTCATCTTCGACTTATCAATCAATCCTTCCATAATTGATTGTGGTGTCTTCATTATACCAAGGTTCTTGCTTCGATATAAGCAACGGGTCGCGGTCTCAGTCTTCATTATACCAAGGTTCTTGCTTCAATATAAGCAACGGGTCACGGTCTCACATAAATCTGCTTCTAGACGATCTTGGAGGTCTTCTTGATCCATAAATTTCTTAGTTCTTGGCGTGAATCATATCAGTTGGTATCAGAGCCTTCTAGTTGCATGTTTGCTTATCTTTGGTTTTGATTCATTAAAAAAAAAAAAAGTAATAAAAAAAAAACGAAATTGAAAAAAAAAAGAAGAATAAATTTCCAGTTTAGAAAAAAAAAACGTGAAAAAAAAGAAAAGTGTGTAATATTTAGATTCAATCCTTATTTCTTAATTTCTTTGTAAGTTATTGGTGAATTGTTGCTGGAAACTTTGATACTTGTTCGGTTAGTTTGATAAGAACCTATAGAGGATTATTACGAGTGGAAAAAGGCAAGAGTGGTGAGCACATATGAGGGGAAAAGCCAATCTGATTTTTGTGTAAAAACACGAGTGAAATTGAGTGACTCATTCTTTTAGTGAAACACGTGAGGGAGTGTGTGAGGTCCTTTTTTTTCTAATGTTATTTTTGCAGCAAGCATGTCAGACGACAAGAACAAAAATAATTTCGGAGATACGTCGGGAGATGGTGATCCGAAGTTGCTCATGGAGGCTTTAATGGGTGAGATGAGAAGAGTATTTCGAATGGAGATGGAACAGGTTCATGAGCGGATTGATCGGGTAGAGAATGCACGTGTGGGGCAGCAACAAAACGCTCCTAATGTGCGTAGGAGGGAGAGAGTTCAACCTAGGGGAGAGAGAGTTGAAGATAAAGAGTATTATGGGAATGGATTTGATGAAGAAGATGATCAGGAATCAGTTGTTAGCCATAGGAGATTTGGTAGTCGAGGTAGAGAAGCTAGGAATCGGGAAGACAATAACTTGGGTAGTATTAAGATGAAGATTCCATCGTTTCAAGGCAAAAACGATCCTGAAGCTTGCCTTGAGTGGGAGAAGAAGATAGAATTAGTGTTTGATTGTCATAATTATTCCGAGCTTAAAAAGGTTAAACTTGCGGCCATTGAATTTTTTGACTATGCGATTGTTTGGTGGGATCAGCTAATGTTAAATAAGAGGAGAAATAGAGAGTGTCCAATAGAGACTTGGGAGGAGATGAAAATCGTGATGAGGAAACGGTTTGTTCCAAGCCATTACTACCGTGAGTTATACCAAAAATTGTAAAGTCTTACACAAAGTAGTCGGAGTGTGGAGGATTATTATAAAGAGATGGAAGTAGCTATGATTCGAGCAAATGTAGAGGAGGATCGAGAGGCTACTATGGCTAGGTTCTTGGCTGGTTTGAATATGGAAATTGCTAATTCGGTGGAGTTGCATCATTATGTGGAATTGGAAGATATGGTGCACATGGCTGTCAAAATTGAGAACCAACTCAAGAGGAGGGGCAGCAATACACGACAAAACCCTAACTCGGGTTCATCTTGGAGGCCGAATTTTGTGAAGCAAGCCACGACCAAGCCCAAAACTGAGCAAAAGCTAGAAAGTACCAGCCATGGAAATCAAGGTAAAACTGACTCTTCCACCACTAGAAATCGTGATATTAAGTGTTTTAAATGCCAAGGCAGGGGTCACATAGCAAGCCAATGTCCGAACAAAAGAGTTATGGAATTGCGAGATAACAGTGAAATTGAAACCGAGGGCGAAGAAGATACCGAATCTATGCCACCATTGGAGGATGCGAGTGATGAGGAATACGCTGCCCAAGGAGAATTGTTGATTGCAAAGAGAGCTCTAAGTGTGCAAATCAAAGAAGATGACAAAGTGCAGCGAGAAAACATCTTCCATACTAGATGCCACATGCAAAACAAGGTATGTAGTATGATTATTGATGGAGGTAGTTGTACTAACGTTGCTAGCACTACAATGGTTGAGAAATGAGGGCTGCCAACGATTAAACATCCTCGGCCTTACAAGTTACAATGGCTCAATAATAGTGGTGAACTGAGGGTGAACAAACAGGTGTTAGTTTCCTTTCGGATTGGAAAATATGAAGATGAAGTTTTGTGTGATGTAGTTCCGATGCAAGCTGGACACTTGTTACTAGGCCGGCCATGGCAATTCGATCGGTGTGTTAAGCATGATGGCTTCACCAACAAATATTCGTTTGTAAGAAATCAAAGAACATTCACTCTAGTTCCTTTGACACCAAAGCATGTTTATGAAGATCAAGTGAGGTTACAAAAAGAGAGTGAGCAAACGAAAGAGAGTGAGAAAAAGAGAATGAATGCAAACCAGAAAGAGAAAATGAGAGAGGTCAAAAAAAATTAAGATAGAAAATAAGAGAGCTGATTCGGCCATTAAGAGAAAAACAAATTTCTATGCAAGAACGAGTGAAATAAAAAGAGTGATGATTTTAAATCAGCCAATGATTGTACTTTTGTACAAAGAGGCGTTAGACACTAACCAATTTGACTCATCTTTGCCTAGTTCTATTGTTTCTCTTTTACAGGAGTTTGATGATATCTTTCCCGAGGAGATTCCATATGGCTTACCATGGCCAAGTCCCACGAGTGTAGGTCAAGTTCATAGTTTTCATGGACTTGCTAGTTTTTGCAAGAGGTTCATGAAAGACTTTAGCAATTTTGCCGCACCGCTTAGTGAAGTCATCAAGAAGAACGTTGGATTCAAATGGGGAGATGAACAAGAGAAGGGATTCCAATTGATCGAAGAAAAATTAATTAATGCTCATTTTCAAGTCCTTGAGCACATCAATAACAATGCATACAAATTGGATTTACCAAGTGAGTACAATGTTAATACCACTTTTAATGTTTTTGATTTACGCCCTTTTGATGTAGGTGATGATTTGAGGACAAATCCTTTTCAAGAGGAGGGGAATGATGAGGACACGACTAACAAATGAGAGGCAGATCCTATTCAAGTTCCAAGTGGTCCAGTTATAAGGGCCCGAGCTAAACGGTTCAAGAAAACTCTCAATTGGCTTATTCAACATATTTGAGCTAAGAACCATCTTTGGGGGCCCAAGGATAATGCTATACATTATCCACAAGGATGGGTTTTCATGATTCAAGGGAATTTCCACTTTGGAATTTCGGGAGGACCCAACAAACATAATTAAAATGGTCATATCTTCTTGCCCACAACTCCAAATGGGCTGAAACTTATTAGGATGGAAAGATGACATCTTGGCACTCAATTTTGACCTAAGAAAGTTTCAAAAAGGATATCGTTTGGGCCTGGTATGATAGGCCGAAATCCAGTAGGCTGTTGCATCCGAATCTACGTTGGGCTTGCACCTTTTCTTAATTGTTTCCTTCTAAATTTAATTGTTGCATTATAAGGCTTGCATGCCAAGTTAGGTACTTTCCTTATTTGAATTTTAGGTTACCAAAATTCTATTTAGGTTTATTTCCTATTTCGTAGTTTCCTATTCCTACCAGAATTCTGTTTAGGTTTATTTCCTATTTTTTAGTTTTCCTTTTTCTATTTGGTTACGAATTCTCATGTATTTAAATAGCGATTGGCTTTTGGAATAACACAATTCAAATTTGATTCATACTTTCAGAGAGAAATTTCTCTTTGGTTCTTTTAGAACTTCTGAACTTATCGGAGTTTCCGTGGCGTTCATCTTCGACTTATCAATCAATCCTTCCATAATTGATTGTGGTATCTTCATTATACCAAGGTTCTTGCTTCGATATAAGTAACGGGTCGCGGTCTCAGTCTTCATTATACCAAGGTTCTTGCTTCAATATAATCAACGGGTCGCGGTCTCACATAAATCTGCTTCTAGACGATCTTGGAGGTCTTCTTGATCCATAAATTTCTTAGTTCTTGGCGTGGATCATATCAGTATGCCACGTGTCAAAACCTTTTACTCTACTACGTGAGTTGTATCTAATCAAGGGCATTTTTACCTTAGCCAAATTAAATACATGACATTTAGTCTTATCCTCTATCCCAGAAGAGTTTAACAGTTATGTATACTCGAGGTTGAGATAACATTCTCTCGAGGTTACTGGCTTCTTGGCTTCTTGTTTAATGAGTTTTTTTTAACGGCTAGAATTGTTTTATCTAATCTAATGCTCCTATGCTTATATTTGCATGAAGGAACTCACGAAACAAAAGGCAATATCATAAGAAATTCTCAGGTACATCTCGTTCATCGTGGATGTAAATCAAATTAATTTAAGAGTGACTTATTGTTAGACCTTGATATCGTAAATGGCAACATGTGGTGACACTTATTAATAATTAATTTATTCACC
Organism: Bretschneidera sinensis; assembly: GCA_023935145.1. NCBI lineage: Eukaryota > Viridiplantae > Streptophyta > Magnoliopsida > Brassicales > Akaniaceae > Bretschneidera > Bretschneidera sinensis. The sequence goes on along the minus strand of CM043699.1, from coordinate 69,619,079 downwards.
AACTTTGATTAATATTATTTCGAATGCTACAAATTACAATCTTTCGCTGAAAGACTTAACATCCATTTGGGTTGTTTCTCTTAAACATGAAATAAGTCAAGCATCTATTTAAAATGGTTTATGAAATAATTTATTGTTTTAAATAAATTAAATTTATGTAAAAAAACTATTTTTATTGTTTTTATTAAACACTAAATAATTTATGGATTCATTGTTGTTTTAGCATAAATTTTTTTAAAAATCATTTTATAAACTACAAATTGTTTCCACTATTAGAACAAATGACTGTTTGGTTTATTGTTATAAGAATTTAAAAATGGTTTTATAACCGTTTTTGGTAAAAATACTATAAAATTAAAAATTATTTAATATTTAATAAAAATCATATTAAAAATACTATCAAATTAATTGATGTGCCTAATTAATAAATTATAAAAGTGCTCTTACATATTTGACATGACAGTGCTATTAGATGTTGATATTGCCAATAACACTATAACAGCATGAGGACCACTTTGAATGTTTTCTTTCACCAAAATGATTTTAATATTTGTACATTAAAATATTAAATTTAATTACAATAAAATATAAATAATAATAGTATTAATATAAATAATATTTTATTAAATAATAATATTTAACATAATAATAATCAATTAGTAAATTAGTTATAATAATAATTAATTATTATTATTAATTATTATAATATTATTTTTGTTAATAATTATTATATTCTTAATCGGGAATGCAAATAATCACTTTAAAAACGGGAGTGTTTGCCCTAAGGCACTTTTGCTTGCTTTTTGATACAATAAACTTTTTTGAGAAGCTAGGTGAAACAAGTACGGGTGTGTTTGTATTGTGATGGAGTGTCAAAATCCATTTTTCCCATCACATTATTTCTTAACTTTGTGTTTGGTTTAGTATTATGACGAATCGTGTTAACTAAAAGTTGTGTTGTTAAACATAGAATTCTCACAGCTATTAGGGGCAGTCAGGAACAACTCTACATTTAATAAATATTTTTAAGACCTTAAAATACCCTTATTCTTTTTAACAATTTCCTAATCTACACTGCTACATATATAAAATGATTTATTCTTCACAAATCATTATCACCCCTCTTGTAGCTCTTCCTTCTTTGGTGCAGAAAAGTTTTCCCACAAGCCAGTTTTACTCTTTTTTCTTTGTTTCTTATTTTTCTTAGCAAACACTCTGTTTATGATAAAACTTTATTGGGATAGAAAGGATTATTTCCGTAACCTTGATGTAGATTTTTTAGTTCTTTGTAGTTTAAACCAGTTTGGCTCAACATTGAAATTTAAACCAGTTTAATCGATAAAATCACTATGTAGTTATATCAAAAACTTGAAATAAAATCTCGAATTCATACAAAATTAGAAGAATATGAAATAGGATTACTATATGTTTTTTTTTTTCATATATTAACAAAAAAAGAATCGAATTTGAGTCGTTTCTAATGTAAAAAACCTTGAAAGTGACCTTTAGATTAAGAGACTTTGATGATCACTTTATATCGTGTAACCCAATCATTAAATAAAATGAAAAATATAAAAAATTTTCTCCAAATCTCTAATTTATTTTTTTATTTGTAGTTAGCAAATTTCTCCAAATCTAATTTAAGAAAAAAGAAGAAGCATTGAACACATCCTCCATAACATCCCTAGAATATGCTCCAAAAACCGTCTATCGAAAAGCCTATTCAACACTTCCAATTGGATACACTGTGACATTTGAGTTTCCGCAAGAAATTCATAGTTAACGACAACCCAATGGGGTGAGTTGATTTCCACTAGTGTTCATTACCTGTTACAATGAACAAAACGCAAGGAGGTCATAGAAAAACGCAAGTATGCCACAATTTGTTTATCATCAATCATCAAAATAAAACTCTAGAAAAAGATAAGAGTAGTAATAATCTTACCATTATCACGTCTTGCACCAAACAACCTTAAATGAGGGTCTAAAGGTAAACCCATGGCTTCATACACTCGGTCATAAATCATACTTTTCATCGTTCCACCCCTGTTATATAATATATAATTACACTCAATTTAATATTCTGAATAACTCAATTATAATTATTTGAAAACTTAAGTGACAGTTACCACTTAAATTTTCAAAATATCAAAATGGTTATTTAAAAGATGTGTTTGAATAGAACCGCTTATATAATTAACAATTTTCTGTCATTTTCTTAATTATTTATATGATACAAGAAGAGAATTTTTTTTTTTTACCTTGAACTAGAAGCATTAGGATCAAGGTAGTTATGGCCATGAATGCCTTGTCCTTGTGAAATCCAATTAACTTGAGGATTTGAGATTGATCCACTCATTTCAATCTACATTCGCTCCAAATTTAAATTCAACAGTCAAGTTGTGCTACAATATGATATATGAAAAAGGAAAAAAAAAAAAAAACAATCAAGAACAAAAACTAGCTAATACCTTGACAAATGACAATGTAGTGTGATTCTTCATATTGTGTCATTCAATGTTCAGCTAAGTTATTAAAGCATGAGATTAAAAATTGAGAGCTTATATTTTCCAGTTATATATTCTTGAAAAAATTTCAAGTGGGATGTTTCTTTTTTTCACAAAAACATAAAACATAAGTAGCATACACTACCATTATGCTAACTAGATCACCCAGAGTTTGGTGGAATAGCGGAAAAAAGTGCCATCAAATACGCTAGGGGCAATTAACCACTGGATCACACGTTGCTACTCCAATGATCAATGTGTCAGAAAATAGCCTTGTTGTAATGGCTAAGAGCAGCCAAAGATAGGCATTAAAAAAATGGTGCAAATGGGGCAGACAAGTATCAGATACTATCGATAAGGTTAGGAGGAGATGCACACAATGTGAGTTCTCATTATGAATCCACAAACAAGTCTCTTGTTTAACATGTTCTTATTGAAAATTCAAACGGGGCAGCGTCGGTGAGCCATAATACTCATTCCACGGTTGTAACTCAGGTCGATATGAGTCATCTAATCACATTGATCCATGATTTATATGGCTCGAACCTAAAGCACGTAGATCAATTAATGTACAGGAAACCTATTCCTGAGCGTATTGACAGGGAGAACCCATATTCGAAAGGATATAAAGTACCCTAGTTTACAACTTTCTCAGCTGATGCTAATTAGACTATTGTGGAACACGTTAGTAGGTTCATGATTAAGTGTCCAGAAACAGCTACAAATGACAATCGGAAGCTGAGATTGTTTGCTAATTCGCTGTTAAGATCAAATTTTAGGTTGTACACTATTTTACCCGCAAACTCTATGGTCTCATGGACAAAAATAGAACACCTATTCGACGCATAGTTCTATAGGATTGAGTTAGAGGTATGTCTATTTGAATTGTCTAGGCTAGAGCAGACGGTCGGTGAGTCAGCTGAAACTTTCTGAATCGCTTCAAGCGTTTGAGAAATCGATATAAGGTTGTTTTTCCTATGATCGAATATTTGAAGATGGCAAAAAGAGGATTAGTCCTTGAGTTCAGAAAGAAATACCAGGGAATTTCTTTTAGAGACTTCTTCGAGATAGCAATTGAAGTTGTTGAATATGACGAGATCCTCAAGGTAGAAGCAAAGTAGAAGACCACATCAATGAATATTTACTGTAGGAGGCCAATTTTGATGTGGGTGTGTTTAAGGTTATCTGAAAAAGATTCATGTATTTGCCCACTGTCATTCAAATCAAATCGCAAGTTGAGTATCCAAATAAAAGTGTATCAGATGGGTAAGTAATACGCTTTTGAGGTGTTAAAAGCCAGGTGACATGTTTTTATTTCCGAAGGAGAAGTTTATAACTCTCGTTGTTGGCCATATACCCCCTGCCGCCAACGATATAAAGGTTAAGGATTATTGTAAATTCCATGATGGGTGGACCCATTAAAAGAATCGATATATGGTTCAAGAATGTTCTCCAAGACTGTATCACCTATCATGTGTTGAAATTCGCTAAGAAGGCTAACGAGGCAATGCCAATTGACGATGATTCATTCCTTCCCATTGAAAATGTGGGTATGATATGGGTATGACTATCGTTGATCTGAGGTCTTTGATCCATCAAGAACGGCAAGACCCAAAGTTTATGAACCAAACATTTAGCAAAAACAGTGGATGGAAAAGAAACGGTTGAAAATAAGAATTGAAAAGAATTTTTTTATTTTTATTGATTGAATGAAAAGAATATAACAAACCCAATATATAGACTTATGAATACTAAATCTAATACACTGCAACAGAATTGGTATATGCCAGTGCTTCATTTCTGGCATTTTCCACAAACGCCGCAATAGAATAACCGCCTGCGCTTGTTTTGTGGCGCTTTAAGGAAGCGCCGCAATATACAAAGAACATATCCCGGCGCCAGCGCTGATATATACTCGAAACTCATTTCATATTCCGGCGCTTTAAAGCGCCAGTAATTGGTAATCAGCATATACTAGCGCTTAAAAGCGCCGAAATTTGGCAATTGGCATATTTCGGCGCTTTTAAGCGCCGGTAATTTCCAATATATATAATATAGCGCCAGAATTTTCCCTCAAAATTTTTCTTCTGCGCGCCCTTCCCACCACCGCGCCGTTCTCCCAAAAAATTCTCCCTGCTCCGCCCTTAACTCCACCACACCGTTTCCCCCCCAAAATTTTTGTCCCTCCTGCGAGCTCCCCCGGTGAGTCTCTTGTTAATAGTGATTTCGGTTATAATTTTCTTTGGTTTTATGATTGCCATTGGAGCTTGCTTGTGAGAAATTATCATTTTTTTCGTTGTCGCTTGAATCATAGGATGTGATTCATTTGCTTGATTTTGAATTTCAATTTCGAGTTTCTTCTCTGTTTTTTTTTATTCAATTAAGAGTTTTGTTCGGAATCAATGATAACACCAGCTCATCATTAGCCCAGAATCACCTGCTTACATTAAAAACTGTAATGCTTGGAACGTTAATGAAAAATTCAATGCAATTCATTGAAAATCAAATAGAAACTAGCAAGTGAATCTTTTAAACAGTACTTAGATGTGGCAAAGATCTAAAATTCAAATCAAAAGAAAAGCTGGGTATACCAGGTCCAGAAGCACAAATCTCACAAGCAAGAGGGGATGTAAGCTGACAGCAGTTGGAATGTAGGCTTTTAGGTTCTCTAATAAGCATATTTTTCATTTTGAGAAGTCTTTGAAATTGCCATGCTAGAGAAGGCGCTCTCGCGAATAAGTATATGTAAAGACAGCCAAGTATATATTTGAAGCATAAACTAATCAAGGATAAGAAAGTGTGTCATTTACTTTTCAATTTAAGTTCCATATGGTACAAAAAGAATGCCTACAATTCAATTAGTAAAGCAAAACGTTTTGGTAGAGTTTCTCAGTCTATTTTCTATATCCAAAGATGTAATGTGGACAGGAAATGACCATACCAAAACTTCTGCGCCCTACACCTTCACCATGTGTGCCTCAGCTGGTGAGGAATTTAAGTCTTCTCGAGATTGTGATCTCCTACTTTGAAGACGCATCTGACTTCTGTGAGGGAACCAGAAGGGACCCATTCCACCAGTGTCCCTTACCAATAATAATGATTATGCTAATTTAAATAATTACAGTTTTTATTCATTTGTTTGTTTACTCACTGTGCATTGTTTAGCATTAATGTGGATCATTCTACTACAATTTTGATATTCTGTACATGAGCAGTTTTTCCTTAATTAACATTCCAGCTTTCCATTCATGCTTTAAAACTGAGTTAGAATACTGATTTTTTTAAGTGTAACCACATGCCATCACTTTTGATGAAGTTTGCCATTTTCTTTGGGGAATTCAATTTAACGGAGTATATAATGGCAATATATAATAATAATGATTATGCTAATTTAAATAATTTTTAGAATTAATAATTATCTTGATAATAATACGATTGTATATGAATATTAATATTAAAATGTCATATTATATCGTAATAGTATTATTATGATCATATATATTATAATGTTTATTATTATTTTATGTCTACTTATTATATTAGTTTTTAATTATTCTTATACTTAATAAGGTGATTATTATAATATAATAATTATTAACAAAAAAATTAATGATATGATTTCATATTTAGTAATAATATGTAGTATTATTTAAATAAAAATAATATGTTATTATTTTCATAAATTATTATAACAAAATGAAATTAGTAATAATCATATTTTAATAATAGTATAATAATAGATATTTATAAAAAATTACTATAAAATCATACAATTATTATAAATACTTATATATATATTTATTATCATTATTATTGTATTATTATTATTATTATTTAAATAATTTTTATGTTACTAATTTATATTAAGACTGTAATAATTATTAATATTAATAATTTGCTGAGACCAATTGCCAACATGAGTTTGTATCAATTTGTTGTTATCAATTTTAGTTCATCTACTTACCAATCAAATTGAAGTTTGTGATTATGCATACTTTTGCCAAAAATATTATAATACTGACTTGATTAACATTGTTTTAGGAAAGTCTATTGGCATCATCTAAAAATGGATAAAAGTTGGATAGATAAACCGAGGTCGAGTAAAGCCTATATGGATGGTGTTGCAAACTTCATTAGATTTGCGTGTCAGAAAGCTTGTGCTCGTGATAGTATTGTTTGTCCATGTAGGAGATGTGGTAATTGTTATTCATTCGAACCAGAAATTGTTCAAGAGCATCTATTGTATAATGGGTTTAGTCCCGGTTACACCGAGTGAGTTTTTCATGGGGAGAAAGTCTCTCGTATAGACCACCCTCACACAAGTTCACAACCCACTAGTGTTCCAGGTGGCTTTATAGGACGAGATGACATGTTGGGTTTGCTCCGAGATGCCTTCCAGGTTACTTGTGAAAACTCAAACAATGAACTGTTAAGTTTAGGAATCGAAGTGGGATCTTCAAATGAGCATGGTGAAGAGCAACAGGCTCATGGTGGGTTTGAGTTCAATAATTGTGGTGATCCTTCAGACGTCGAACATCCAGTTCGTTCTGCTATTGATGAGACGACTCAGTATCACAACTTGATGAAAGATTACGATACTGAACTTTATCGGGGTTGTCAGAATTTCACAAAGTTAAGTTTCATGTTATATTTACTACACCTCAAATGTTTGAATGGGTGGTCTGGCAAATCTCTGACTATGTTGCTTGAGTTTATCAACATGGCATTTCCGATGTGTGCACCATTGCCATTAAATTATTATGAAGCCATGAAGATTATCAAAGGATTGGGTCTTGGGTATGAGAAGATTCATGTTTGTCGTAATGACTACACATTGTATTGGAGTGAGCATTTGAATGATGAATTTTTTCATGTGTGGCACGGTGGGTCAAAAACATAGTTGATGATGAGGATTTGTTGAATGAGATGGATGGTCAATCGAAAAAGAAAAAGCCAGCTAAGGTATTGCGTTATTTTTCGCTAATACCGAGATTGAAGAGGATATATATGTCATCTAAAACGGCTTCGTTGATGAGATGGCATGACAAAGATCGAAAAAATGATGGGATTTTAAGACACTCTGCAGATGGATTAGCCTGGAATGAATTGGATAGATTGTATCCCGATTTTACAGCTGATCCTCGGAGTGTTAGGCTTGGCTTAGCTAGTGACAGGTTCAATCCCTTTCGAACAATGAGTTCAACCTATAGCACATGGCCCGTTCTTTTGGTCCTATACAACTTGCCACTGTGGCTTTGCATGAAGCAAACATCCTTCATCCTTTCAATGGTGATTCCTGGTGAGAGAAGCCCTGGTAATGATATTGATATCTTTTTGCAGCCTCTAATTGAAGAGTTGAAACAATTATGGGATGGTGTTGATGCGTTTAATGCGTCCACCAATCAAAGCTTTAAGCTTCGCTCTTCTCTTCTTTGGACCATTAATGATTTTTCAGCCTATGCAAACTTATCTGGTTGGAGCATCAAGGGGCGGGTTGTTTTTCCATGTTGTGGGGAATCTACACATTCTGTATGGTTAAAGCACGGGGGAAAGTTTTGCTATATGGGTCATCGTCAATGGTTAGCAGAAAACCATGAGTTTTGTTTTCAAAATGATCAGTTTGATGGCACCATAGAGTTGGGATCTGCTTCTGTTCCACTGTCTGGGTGTTAAAGCACCATAGAAGCAAGTGTTTTATGTGCAAGACCCAACAATGAAGGAATGGTATCATGTTGTGATCACGAAGCCAAGTGACCTATATGAAATGGGGGGAAAAAGGTAGGAAGAGGATGATGACACTTACAATCAGTGCATGCCTTGTAATATAGTGGTAGACGATCAATTGGATTGTATCTCAACTTGGGCTAGGATGGACATTGATGAAGATACCAACTAGTCTTATGTGCATTTCTGTGTAATTATATTTGGATGTGTATTTATGTGATGGACATGTGTGTCAACGAGTGTTGTAAGGTTTTATTGTAATCTATTGGGTTACTGTTGCTTTGTATCACACTTAACAAGAGTCCTGAACTTTTTTGCGTACAATTTGTGGAATGCTACTTTAGACTGTTGTAAATTTCTGTTTTGGTTGTATCATCGATTATTGCTTGTTCTTGAAATCCATTTTGAATCATTTATTTGTTCATAACTTCTCAGGTACTCAGAAGTTATTGATTGCTGCATTTGCTGCGACCCCTTAACCATTCTTATCTTTCAGGTGTGGTTCTTCTAATTCTTGTTAACTTTTAATGTATTTTTGATAGTGTGAGATATAATCATTTTAATGTTTTTATCTCTACAGATTGCAAGATGTATAGGCCCAAAAATATCCCTCCATTGGTTGGAGATAACATGTCAAACCAGTATGCAGCTGAGTCTTTACACCATCAAGAAGATACTCATGTCAAACCAGTATGCAGCTGAGTCTTTACACCATCAAGAAGATATTCACCATGAGCATGAGTATCACCTTGATGATGATACTGACACGCAAAATGATTCTGAGACCGATCCAATAACATCGGGAAGTGAGCACAATGATAGTGAACAATACGAGATAATTGGTAATTTTTATATTAGAATACAGTCTATTTATAACTAGTTTGATACCACATTGTTATACTAATTATATAATTTATGTTTTCAATGTATAGATTCTGAAGGGAGGATGAGGAAGCAGACACGTGTCCTGAGAACCTCACAAGTGTGGTCCCTTGAACGTGGGGAAAAAATTGTGGTCCACTTCAATGCACGTCATCAACCTATTAAGAAAGGTGACCAAATGTTAAATAGCTGGTTGGGCAAGGTAGCGAAGAGAGGGAACCTTTGTCCGCTTAATTACACAGATTGGAAGAAGGTCCCTTCTAGTTACAAGAAGGACCTTGTTATATTGATTCGGGTAAGTAATAACTTAATAACCATTAATTGCCTCCAATCTCTCTTTTTGTTTTTGTTTATTCGCGGTGTTGTACATGCATAATCCCTAACACCAATAATGCTTATTTGACATCGATTTCCTTTCTGTGTGGTAGAGGAAGTTCCATTACCCTACGATTGAGGCGATAGACAACATTTTGTTGAGGATGATAGGAAAAAAATGGAGGGACTACCGATATGTGCTGAAAAGGGACTACGTGAGGAACAAAACGAAACAACAAGTTTTGAGCAATGATGTTCCAAAAGGCGTAGATCAAGACCAGTGGAAGCAACTGGTGAACTACTGGTTCTCTGACAAGAGTGAGGTTGTTTTAAGACAATAATGTTCATTTGGATTCTCATTGTTTCTATTTTTCTATTAATGACTGATTATTCAATTGGTTTATTATTGGTGTAGAAATATTCGACTATAGGGACAGTGGCACGTGAAAGACAACAATGTCCTCACACGTCTGGTTTAAAGAGTTTTGCTAGACGACAGGATGAATATATGAGTTAATTTGCTTTATTAATCCAATCTTTCATTTAAGATGTCACTGTCACAATTTGATCTCTTTCCATACATGGTAGGAGATGACACATGGGAATGAGCCCAGGCACATAGAGTTTTTTGCTGAAACTCATAAACGCAAGTATGAGACTTTTATTGATGATGCATCACGACAATTTATGGTAAGTTGAACATCTTTAAAAATAGGGAAAAATTCTTTTTTTTATTCCTTCCTATTTTCACTTGATGTGGAATGAAAGAAAGAAGAGAGTCTTCAATTAAGTAAAGAAATATATAGCTTTCATCAAGGAAGGGTGATAAAATATTTTTGACCCAAAAGTTTGATGTTATTATTTTTTTTGTTGTGTACACATGTAGTACTCCCTTACTGCCTTTTGAATACATTTGTCTGGTTCTTGTGTCTTTAGGATTAATCTGTTGGGCAATGTGATCCTGACATATATATTAGAGCTGACATATAAATTTTGTAAGTCAGTTCAAACATCAAACAGGAATTTTAATTGCACATTGTGACAGGATAGCAGCAGATCTCTTGTTGTTTTTCCCTTCTTTTAATTGATTTTGGTTTCCTTAAATGGAAGAAAAAGAAATTGATTCCTAGTCTATGGTGGGTTTTCAATTTCTCTACAGGTAAATATTAGGCTTTACTTGATGCTGGTGAAGCAAATACTTGATATGCTCTCATGTTAAGTACCTCCTTCGCAATCTGATAATTTAAATTGATTTGCTTTCTTGTATTAATTATCCATAGATTAGTGTACAGTTCAGAATAATGATGTTAATTGTAGTTGGATGTTTTTAAGAATACAATTTAATTAAGAGTGTTATTTTAAGCTTAAGAATGCATATAGTTGCATGACCTTGGAGTAGTTAATAAACCCAAGCTGGGAACACATGGGACTTTGTATTGAGCCGGTGACCTGTAGCCCATTCCTGGCTTTGGATCACTGGATTTATGGTTGTGAAGCAGCTAGAACACAGCTGATATGGACCCTTGATATCTATCTTCCAAAATCAGTTTTCAAATTTGCCACATAATTCTCTTCTGTTTAGCGGTTACAAGTAGGACGTACGTGACGTTTTGAATCTCCTAAATATCTCTTCTGAAATTGTTGGAAGCGAGTAAGGTACTCATGTTTTTGCCGCAGGTAGTGTAGTGTTAGTAATCAACATTCATTTTGAGGACATTTTTTTCTTTACTGTTAGTGTGGATTTAGAATTTTTTGTTAGTGAGATGATGTAAACCATAAATATATAAATATTATATATGCTTAAGAAAAATGACTTTGGAATACATCTGTCTGGTTCTTATGCCTTTAGGATTAATCTATTGGGCAATGTGATCCTGACATATATATTAGAGCTGTGTTTGAAATGATATCCTAGTTACACTTTTCGAGTTGTGCTGATAAAAGTGGGATGATTTTGTATGGTGATGACGACCGACGAGCATAGATGATACTTTGTTGCTTTGTAAATTTTGTCTAAATTAGTTTGAATACTCTATAGATTTTGCACCAATTTTATTTTATGTATAGATATAAATTTATGGTGGTAAAGCAAGGTTACAGATATAGTCTTTTCTCTTAGATGAATTTGTTTTATCCTCTGTTTCTTTTTGATTATTTTCTTGTTAAGTTGTGAATTAGCTACATTGCTTGGATTGTATATTTGTTTTTCTTTTGCAGGAGGTTTTATGAAAAAATAGGGAAAATTCTGCCTGTTTTTCTATAAAATATGATAAACACATTTTGTTTTATATATATTGCGCTGTAATTTGCTACTAAATATTCGAATGAGTTTAATCTTTATTGTTTCTTAATTGTAGGTGACAGCTGAAGCTCGTGTTGCTGAACTTGTTGCAGCTTCAGGGTCCTCTGATGCTAGCAATAATTTAGCAATACAAAATGAAGTCTTCACCGAACTTATGGGTGAAGAGAGTTCCGGTCGTGTCCGAGGTCAGGGTTTTGGAGTTACACCCTCTGCTGTGTTTGGACTTTCAGCTCAAATAAGGAATGATATGGGATATCATGGGGCCTATGCTGAAGAGATAAATAGTTTGAGAGCACAAATAGAAGAAAACAATCAACAGCATGCACAACTAATTCAACAAATAACGGCGAGACACGATGATCAAACAAATAATATGCAATCCCAAATGGATGAGCTGAAGTATTTACTACAGCATTTGGCTAATAGAGGACCTCATGATTGATTTCGTGATGCTCAAATAATTTTTCATACTACATTTCCATTACTTTGTTTTTGTATGAATTTTATGTATGAACTATGATTGCTTTTTTTTTTTTTTTTTGTGTAAATAAGACGTTTATGTTGACTGAAGGAATTTTTATGGATGATGCATTTTATATATCGAATAACATTTGCATATAGAATGTTGATATTTAAGTCAAAGTAATATAAAAACACAATTAAAACCGAAATTCATATTGTGGTGGCAAGAAACTGTATTTTTCACGGCACTTATATACCGGCGCTTTGAAGTGCCGCTACATACCGGCGCTTTGAAGTGCCGCTACATACCGGCGCTTCTAAGTGCCGTTATTTCAAAGCGCCGGAAAAAAATACATACTGCGGCTTTGCGTTTCGACACCACACATTCCGGTGCTTGATCCGGTGCTTGCAAAAAGCACCAGAAATTCATATTGCGGCGCTTGTAAGCGCTGGAATATGCAAAAAAAAAGCGCTGGCACTGACAATTTATCTTGTAGTGATAGGAATAAGACACTACAATTAGATAAGATAAATAAGATTCAAGCTTACTATGACACTCATTAAGAATCCTATTAGGACTCTCAACACTCCCCTCAAGTTAGAGCATAGATATCATATGCATCCAATATATTACAAATAAATCAAACTCAGAAACCATCCAATGGTTTAGTAAATAAATCTACTAACTGATCTGTCGACTTCACATGTCTGGTATTAATCACATTTTGTAGAAGTTTTTCTAGAACAACATGACAATCAACTTCAATATGTTTAGTTCTCTAATAAAACACTGGATTATTTGCGATATGAATAGCTACTTGATTTTCACATACCAAGCTCATAAGACTTGACTTGTTAACTACAAATTCCATTAATAGCTACTTTAGCCAAACCATCTCACAAGTAGTATGCGACATTGCTCTATATTCAAATTCAACACTCGACCTAGCAACCAAAGTTTGCTTATTGCTTTTCCATGATACTAAATCACCTCCAACAAATACACAGTACTCAGTAGTGGACCTTCTATCATATAGAGAACTGGCCCAATCTGCATCAATATAACCCTTAACTTGAGTATGACCATGATTTTGATAAAGTAAACCACACTAGTTGCAAGTGAAATATCAGGAATAGTAACAGTCAAATAATTCAATTTTCCAACCAAACGGCTATATTTCCCTAGATCAGATAATAAATCACCTTGATCAACTGCAAGTTTTGTGTTGGAATCCATATGACTATCTATAGGTTTACATACTAACATTCTAGTATCAGTCAACAAATGAAAAACATATTTACGTTGAGATAAAAAACACCATGATGAGATCTAGCAACCTCAATACCCAAGAAGTATCTCAATTCCTCTAAATTCTTTGTCTAAAATTTAGTACTCAAGAACTGTTTCAGTGCTAGAATTCTTTCTCTTGTCATCTTTTGTGATCATAATATCATCCACATATACAATAAAAAATATTCTACCAACCTCACAAGTATGGACTTACCTCAAATTTCGTGCCTTCAACTTCTCTGATGGTTTCCAAAGATGAGTATGATGAATTCTTACAGTATAACACAAATGGCCAGACATCTTCCTTCACTTTTCTTTCCACCCAAAAAGGTATACCAAAATTTTGTCTATCATCTAGTAACTCTTCATCTAGACCTTGGGTCCTTGACTCTGCAACTTCAATCATTCGTCAGTTTCCATTTATGTTTTATCTATCACTCTTTGTCTTTGCTTGATATTACTCTTGCAGATGGATCTAAAACCACTATTAGTGGCATTGGCACTGTGCACCCTAGTTCTTCTATGTCTTTATCATCCGTATTTTATGCTCCATTTTCTCAGTATAATTTGATATCTGTTAGTCAGCTTTTACAAAACGTCTTAATTGTTCTATTACTTTTCTCTCTGATTCTGTTCTTATCCAAGATTTGAAGACAATGAAGACAATTGTTGGAAGGCATGAATTAGACGGCCTATATTACTTTGATTCTATCCCATCACCTATTGCTTGCTCAATTGACGTGTCACTACTTCAAGTACATTTTCGTTTTGGCCATCTGTCCTTAGAGAAGCTGAAAAAGTTAGTTCCTACTTTGAGTCATGTTTCATCTTTAGAATGTGAGTCGTGTCAATTGGGTAAGCATCATTGTGTGTCGTTTCCTTTCCAAATTAATAATTGCGTGTCTAGTCCTTTTATGTTAGTACATTATGATATTTGGGGTCTAAGTCATGTGACTTCCAAACTTGGATTTCGGTATTTCGTTACCTTTGTGGATGATTATTCCAAGCTTACACGAATTTATTTAATGAAAGACCGTTCTGAGTTATTTTTTTATTTTTTTTTTGTGTCTTTTGTGCTGAGATAAAAACTCAATTTGACATATCTGTTAAGATTCTCTGTAATGACAATGCTCGTTAGCATTTTCTAATCCTTTTACAATGCTTATGACTAAGTATGAAATTATTCATCAGTCATCTTGCTCTCATATATCCCAACAAAATGGGGTTGCATTGCGAAAAAATCGTCATCTTATGGATACTGCGAGTTTTGTGTTGGAATCCATAGGCCTATCTATAGGCTCACATCCTAGCATTCTAGTATTAGTCAACAAATCAAAAATATATTTACGTCGAGATAAAGAAACACCATGACGAGATCTAACAACCTCAATACCCAAGAAGTATCTCAATTCTCCTAAATCCTTTATCTAAAATTTAGGGGTTTACTACTAAAGCTAAGATGAAAGTTTTGGGTGTATTGGGCTTTTCGGTTTCCAAGTAGAGATGACACTTATAACTAGAGTTAGGTTAAGAGCTTTGGTTGTATTATGACTTTGAGGGTGAGAGTTTAACAACTTTGCTCTTACTAAAGTTGTAACTGAAGATTAATAAAGCATTAGGTTTGTTGGTGTAGGCAAAGAGGTTGTCGAACCACATTAATTATTATTGTTCTTACTCTTTATTTTATTTGCCTATTTAATTGTTGTGGTTATACTTTTGCCTAAAATTTGAGTACGTAGATTTTAGAGGTAAAATCCTAACAAATGGTATAAGACTCTCAATAGAAAACAAAGCAAAAAGTCATGGAGATAGATAGATAAGAATGTTAGGTTGTAAAACCGAAACGTTGATTAAAATGAGATCGATTTGAGTGTCCCATCAGAAGGCCAACACGTTAATCAAGTGAGTTTTGACATTAGAGCTAGGCTGCCATATCCGTAGGCCATCGAATTAACAACAACAAAACTCAAGACTTAGGTTTTCAACGAAAGGAATCCTAGAATCATTGTGCCTCTTATAGTGCCTCCAAGTGTAGAGTGGAGGAGATTAGAGCACAAAAAATTTCCTGAGCCATTGACACGTACTAAAAAACTATGTCTAAAGAAGGAAATTGTTCGAACAAAGGTGTCAAAGAGAATTAACCCCAAATGGCTTTTGGGTTGGTTGCGGAAAGGAACAAAAGATAAGGGTCGTGGACAACAATGAGGATAACGATGCTATTGAATCAATTCGTGACTCCTATGTTAAGTTAATGGCCAGTGTTCAAGGTGTTGACATGATGGTGCAGCACTTAAAAGCAAAGAGGTATATCAATCATATCATGATAGGCACTATCCCAGTTCCATGAGCAGCAGCATGGCTATCCTTTTATTGACTAATTTTAGAGCCTTAAATAATAAAAAAAACTCAAGATTATGTTTGAGGGGTAGTCATTGTGGTAAATAAGAGAGTATGTCAGCCCAAGAGACATTCAATGTGTTTGGTTAAAGAGAAGGAGATCCAAGATTAGCCAGCAAAAGAGAATGTTTTGATGAAGATAGTGTTTGAAAATCCTAAAGCACTAAGGAAACGACATATCAAGTCGTTGTACATCACTACTCACATTGACGGATGCTTGGTTAATTAAAAGGATATTGGTCGATAATGGTGCAACTATCAATAAGTTACCTTATTTCATTATTACAGCACTTGGTAAATAGGAAGAGAATCTGATTGTTACTGTTGCTAGTCATTGAGCTAACCATTGATTGAAAAATGACACTATCAGCCTTCTTCATGGTGGATTCTTCCTCAACTTACAATACACTATTAGGTCGGGACTGAATCCATTCAAATTTTTGTGTTCCATCATCATTGCACCAATATTTGTTAACGTGGAATAGAGAATAGGTAAAAGTGGTGAAAACAGATAATACAACATTTTTGGTACACATCGGTCATGTAGAACTCAGATATTACGACTATGATATTGGTAAAGTTAGACTTATAGGCATAGATAAGCATGACAGGCCCATTAAGATAGTGGTGAGGAGCCCTTAAGAGGAAATGAAGAAAGCCTTGGGAACAGTGTGCAAGGAGTTGTTCAAACATAATTTGATAATCCCAAAAAGGTGAACAATGAACATCTCATGGTGGAACGTCCATCAATCCCCAAATCATGGAGAAGAATGCATGAATTGTAACTGCCATAGATAAGTTATTATTACATGAAGTAGAAAAGAAAGTGATGATGAAAGTAAGTGGTATCAGCCTAGAAGTATTGACTAATAGAGAGCATGTCTATCATATCGACAAAAAATCATTGGTCGAAATATGAAATTTTTTTACCCAAGCATTTAGGACTCGATAGAAGGTAGCAGTTGAATTCCCAAAATATTTAATGCTAGGCCAATCCGTTAATGTACTAAGACTGGCCTTTATATCGACTATCTAGAAGGAATTGTGTTTAAAGAGGCTAGACCAATACTACAGTCGAAATTGTCTAATCTCGAAGTGTTAGAGAATCAAGCTTTCATATAGTCCTATTGATCTAACCTTCCTACTTGATCGGGTGTTTCTCGTCGATATGGCTCTACATGTCGATTTTTACTTCACGTCGATATGATTTTAAATACATGACATGTCAAAAACTTATGTTTTTAACTCACCGAGGAAGAAAAGTTTTAACCATTATAATTTTTTTTGAAAGAAAATATGCTCATAGAAAAATAAGCTGGAACACAGTGCAAGTCATCCCATATTAAGATTGAAGATAGCACAACTGGCACTTCTTCCAACCAAATACAAAAATCACCAATAAACTTAGCCTCTCTAGCTAAAATGTGAGATGCAACATTTTTTGCTCGAGGAATAAAAGAGAAACTAGAAGCATGAACTCTTGTTGATATGAACTTTATGTCTTTAATAATCAGACCTGTCGTAGAGCAATCTTCCATATTTGAATTCACTGCTTGAACCAGACGCAAACAATTCTTCTAACTGAATAAATTCATATCCTTCAGTGATTGCAAAAGTTATTGCTTGTCTAGTTGCTAAGACTTCAACTATAAACAGATCTTCCACATCAAAAACTTTCCTTGAAAACCAGCCAAGAACTTCCCCTCATTGTCCCTGACCACCGCTCCCAACCTCCAGTAGACGAGTTTGGAAATAGGGCTCCATATACATTGATCTTCATATACGGTAATTGATGAGGAACTCAAGGAAGCATTGATTTTTCTTTAACTATACTCACTCCACCATCCCTGCCAAAGGTCGATTGAACTTCATCAACATAGCTCAAAAAAAACGTTTAATCTCTTCTACATTCTTGTATTCCTTTCCCAACCGTAAGTGGTTTCTATTCCTTCATATATCCCAAGCTCTTATCCCCCATTGAACCGTCTTATCCCTTTCCCATTCCTCCTTACACCATACAAGCCATTGCTTAAACCCTTAAGTCGGACATTGGACTGGATTGAATTTCTCTAAACAGCCTTCCCAAATTGATATAGCATGCACACAGTCAACCACCACATGCATTCTTGTTTCTTCCCCACATAAACGTTTAGGGCACTTTTTATCAATAGCCACTATATGCCTTTGTAGATTAGAACAGGTTGGTAAGCATTCACGACAAAGTCTCCATATAAATAGCTTAATCTTTGGTGGTAAGCTTAGCGCCCAAAGATACGTCCACATAGTATCTTTTTTAGGTGAAGCTCCTCTAGTTATTGAAGAAGAACCTGATGAATTTGCCATATGCTGAAGCCTGGCTGCTCTCTCCACTTGGTAAGCACTTTGCACTGAGAACAAACCGTTTGAATTGTAGTGCCATAAAGTTTTATCTTCCTTTGCTGCTAAGCTCAACAGAATTCTTGCAATTAAGTCTGCTTCGCGTTGGAGGAAAATGACTTGTAACTGATCTCGTCTCCATCTCATTGTATCATGATCAATTAAAATTGAAAATTTTGCATTAGCCCCAACATCTTTCTTTGGAGAAACATGTTTAAAGGACCACGGTATTGGGACCATGGACTATTCCAAATTTTAACACTTTCCCCATTCCCAATTCTCCACCATAAACCTTTATCTAACGTTGCACGACCTAGCCAAATACTATGCCAAGTGTATGAAGGAGATTTTCCCAAGTGGTGCCTCTAGAAAGGAGCAGTTAGGAAAATATTTTGCCTTTAATACAAAATAGTATAAGTAGCTAGTATTATTTAGTAATTGCCATCCTTGCTTTGCTAGCATTGTGAGATTAAAGACATGAATACCTCCAAAACCCAAACCTCCCTAATATATTTGTTTACATAACTGGTCCCAACTCACCCAATGAATTTTGCGATCATCATCCTGTCGCACTCACCAAAATTGACTCATCATGGCCCCTAATTTTTTACACAACATTAAAGAAAACTTGAAATAACTCATTGTATATGTAAGGATAGCCTAAACTACAGCCTTGATTAAAATTTCTTTTTCTACTCTGGATAACAATCTTTCCCTCCAACCTTGTAATTTACACCAGACATAGTTTATAATCGACTTAAAAGCAGAAATTTTTTAGCGTCCCACCAATGTAGATAAGCCTAGATATCGCTCATGACAAACCACACAAGGAATTTGAAGGGTATTTGCCACTAAATATTTCATCTCATCTACAGCTGGCTTTTTAAAATTTATATAATGACCGAAAATATTCTCATATAAATTCAATTTTTCATTTATTGTATTACCATCCTCCATAGTAGCTCGACCAAAAATTAAGTTATCATCAGCAAAAAATAAGTGATTTATTCGAGAGCCATTAGAACTCACTTGAACACCTACCAACTTACCTTGATTCTCAGTATTCCAAAGTAAAGTTGTCAATCCCTCGGCACATAATAAAAATAGATAGGGAGATAACAGGTTTCCTTGTCGAATACACAGCGAAGGAATCAAATGCCCTTTTAGGTCTCCATTAATCCAAATTGAATACGATACCAACAAAATACATGTAACTCAATCCACTGCTGATAAAAACCTATTCTTCCCATCATCCTTTCAAGAAAATTCCATTCCACTTGGTCATAAGCCTTACTCATATCCAATTTAATTGCCATGAGTCCTTCGGACCCCTTACTATGTCTCAACATATGAATCAGCTCATCTGTAATCAACACATTATTGGTGATTAAACGGCTTGGAACAAAACCACTTTGAGCCAAAGAAATGATCTGATTCAACACCCCTTTCAATCTGTTTGCCAAAACTTTTGCATTAATTTTGTAAAGAACATTGCACAAGCTAATAGGCCTAAACTATGACATCACTTTTGGGTTTTTTACTTTGGGATAAGCACTATTTATGTGTAATTAATAATAGGATCAAACAAATTATTATTTAAGATTTTTACATTACTCGTACCTAGTCCATAACTCTTCGAATCCAAACAATTGTGGTCGAAACCGACCTCTACCTCCTCCCCAAGGTCGATTGCTATTAAGGATAATAGGGACATGATTCGAGTAACAAGCAGTGGAGTAAGTCCCAAACCCATTTAATTTTAAAAGATTCCACTCATTATTTGCTAGAAAACCATCCAATATTTCTCGGATATAGCCCCTCTTCACCCAATTATTTTCCTATGTGAAGGCTAGTTCGTGATACCCCAAATTCTGCAATCCATAGTCGTTTAGCACTCTCCTAAAAGCTTCTATATGATAACTTGCCCTGTCCTCGCCTCATCCTTTTTTCGCATTAGAAAAAATCTCATTAAAATCTCCTCCTAAGGCAAAGAGTTATGTGTTGCCAGTGTCCAAAATAAATTGCATGAATCTGATCTCCTACTTATAATATGATTGCCATAAAAGCTCGTAAAATTCCATGGTACCTATGTCCCACCTTCGTTTATAGTAATATCAACATGTGAATTAGAGTATGAATTCAACTGAGTTTGCGTAGAATTTTTCTAAAAAAGAATTAATCCACCACTTATACCATGAGCTCCAACAACAATGCCACCTTGAAACCCAAATCATTGCCGCAAGCTAATCGCTTCAGTTGCCCATAATCTGGTCTCAGAAAAATCACCTTAGGCACTTCGCGTTGAAGAAATCTCCTAACTCCCGTAATGCACAGGGGTTCCCAAGCCCCCGTACATTCCAACATAATATCCTCACCTGCCCAAGCGGAGTGACTTCTTGAGCTTGCTCCGCTATTTCTTGGCAACAATTAACCCTGTGTACCCGTTTTTCACAAAACAACTCTCTCAACCACTGATACATCCAGCTTTCTCTTACCTTTACCTATAGGAGGCTTCAAAATCCCCACCTTACTAGTTTTTGAAAAACGTTTCCATCTTCCACTTCCTCTCTGATCTCTAATTTCCTTTATTATCATGCCACTATCATTCTCCATTGCCTTTTTCTCTGTGTCTATAACATGAGCCTTGTCAGAATCATGCAAAACTGGTACCTCCACCAACACCTCACTTATATCAGCTATGATTTAGAAGATTTACTGCATTTGTCTGTTAGTTGCGCCCGTTCCTCTTTCGACATGAGAAGCTTAAGACCACCACCACATCTCTTGTATCGTCTAGAGTTGAGATTGTATTGCCATTTGCCCGACCATGGTTGCCAATGTGTACATTATAATTTGAGTCCTGGTCATCAGTCTATGTTCTGTTCGATCCATTCACTCTTATTAATGCCTCATTCAATAGGTCCTCCACATTATTTTCTGGCAGGTCACTTTCATTAGGGGTTGTCTCCATCGTACAATTTTTCTTACTTATCATAGTATCCTGCCCTCTCCCCCAGTTTGTTCTAGGAGTGACCACATACGCTTTCAACCATGAACCATACTGATAGTCAAAATTAAGCCCTTCCTCTCTTCTCTTTCTTACCATCGCACATCCCTTAGCCATATGTCCAATTAAGTCACACAAGAAACAGAGCCGAGGTAGACGTTCATATTTGAAGTTAACCCACCGCTTCATCCTTCCACCTAGCGTGATAAATATTCCCCTGCTTAGTGGTTGGGTGATGTTCATCACAACTCTGATGCGAAAAATTTTCCCCACTTTGCCATGTGAGACGGAGCATCAGCCTCCATTGTAAGTCCAAAGGAGTTTCCAATCTTTGTTCCCACCTCTTTTGTTAGCCCCGATATGGGTAAATCGAAAACTTGAATCCAAAAAGGTGAGTAACGAAACTCCATTGATGATGGAGATCTTTCCCCATCAAACTCCTTTAGAATCAATTGTGTTTCATCAAACAACCACGATGTACCAGCTAGCACCTTATCTCTATCTTTTTATTTTTGAAATCAAGTAGCCAGATATTTGTACCAATCAACCGAAAAGAACACATCTTCCTCTAGCTTCCATATGATCTTCAATGTTTTTTAAATGCTTCCTTACTATAAGACAGTTCGGTTAACAACTTTCCAATCAGGCAAAACTTGCCATACTCTTGAGCAGCAGTCGTAACCTCCTACTCAATGTCAATCTCCACTTGGTCGGAATCAGTTAGCTTTAGACGTTCAAAATAGAGTCATTCGATCCCATCCATGTCGCGATCAAAACCCACAAGCAATGTTGCCTCCCTATACTTCGACAATACTAGAAGATTGCTGCCAAACAGTCGCACAATCACCTTAAACTTGGAAAAACGCCTCGAAAACTCTAGCAAACCCTTTGAAAATACTAGACAAAACCAACCTCTGCCGCCTGTAGCCGTACGGGAATCAGAAACCCTAACCCCTAATTAGAGAGGACTCATAAACCCTGTTTCAACCCTTACTTTTAGCAGCTACTTTTCCATGTCGACATCTTAATGATGTAAATCAATTTTAACTTTGATATGATCAAAGCATAGAATCAAGCCGCCAGAAATAAACCAATCAAACTAGATGTGGCATACGTGAATGCTGAGCTTTTAGTTACAATGGGTTAAAGCAGAGAAGGGCCAATATATTTTTTATTGGAGTACTTCACTCCTAGCACACCCGCAAATTTGGGTTGCATATGTAACATAAGGGATATTAAATTTTGTTAATTAATCTCTTAATACAGTCAAACGAACTAAAAGCGATAATTTTCTTATTAATGATAATGTATTAAATTACCGCAGAAATAACCATGAGTTAAGAGAGAAAGTGGAAAGCCCACGTTAGGATGTCCTATTCTTTATTTAATTAATAGTATAATTAGACCTTCATAATAATTAAGTTGTAATACTCGTAATAATAAGCGAACTGAGAAGACAAACCCGTAAAGTGGGTCCAATTGATGAGGAACAGTGCTTCTGCTACCACTTGGACCAAACAAACTTTGGAATTGGAATTCTTGTGATCTGATCAATAAAATTTTAGATTACTTATAAAATATCAAGATCGAGATTTTAAAATTATAAAATTGATTTTTATAAATATAAAAATTATTTATTCGATTTATATATTGATAATTTTTTACACGTTAAATGAATAACATAATAATATTATAAATTTTTATATTGATTACATGACAATACTGTTATATTTATATATAACATTGTCCCAATGAAAAAGTATTTATTTTTTATTTTTATCGTTACTGCTCTCGTTCTTGCATTAATTTTTAGAAGAGATCAGTAAACACTAATCATGTACATAATGTATATACGTTAATTAATCATAGATAAATACCCCAGTGGCGCACTGATTTGCCTCTGCGGATGCAAATTAGCCACATGTGGCTTCACAGGGAGAAATCCACTGCTTTGAAATCTTAAAGGCACCTGTTTCAATTGGAAAAAGGTCAAAAATATAAAATAAAAATAAAGAAAATTAGTGACATTATATGCAACCTAAAACTAATGTGCTTGTGCCAGAAGAAACACATTAATAAAATTAGGGGTAATTTAAATTTTCCTATTTGTGATTTGATGTCTGTTCACTCTATTTACTAGTGATTTTTTTCCCCAATAGTTTTGTATTGCTATTTGAACTTATATTATGATTAAATTACTTTATTATTCTATTTGCATAACATCACCTCATTAAAACAAATTATTCAATTTTTTTTTTCAAATCAAACAAAATTTGCTCAAAAAATTTAGTAAAATTTAACAGTTTAATATTTTAATTTGGTTATTTTTCCTACTCTTATTCGTTATAAAAATAAATTTTTAAATTTTAATCTATTAAATAAAGTTATTATTCATTTAGATTGCGTTTGGTAATTTGGACTTAAAACATTTGAATTGAAATTGGACAGAATAATTGTTTCTTTCAAATTTAATATTATAAGAGGAAGCCTTCATTTCTATTTAATTTTATTTTCAAGACTGCAATTCTAACCATTGAGAGTCTAAATTCATTCCGTACTACTAGATGCAATGTTAATGTTTGGATAAGTTAACAATTTCATTTTACAAAACTCATAATGAAATGATGTGGCCTAAAAAAAATTAAACTAAGATGATATGAAAATACTAAACTTTAGGGTATCATCAGAGAGAGAGAGATAGTAGAATTTCCATTCTGTTTTGTCATTCTCTTTATAAACTCATAAAGTCTTAACGATTTATTCTTGTATTCTTTTATTAAAGATTAATAGTATTTTCCAATATACAGAACACACAACATAAGCCTTCTTGGTACCCCTAGCTGGTTTTGCCCAGACTCATCTCAATTCAAAGGTTTCTTGATACCTCGTGATATTTCTTTGCTTTGCCATCATGATTATAATAGGAATACGGTGTTCGGCTCCAATAGCTAGCACTTTATTTTTTCAGATAATGATTTTGTTGTAATATTTTTTCTAATTGGAATATGATAATCCAGATTTAGAAGTGTAAATTAATCATTGTCTTAAGGTTTTATTCGTCCCTACTTGAATAAACAAGTTTATTATGGGTACAGACTAATAGTCTTCCAAGATACAACTAAGTCTCTAGGTTAAAGTCTGCAGACAGCAAAATTTGAAGAATTTCGGATTTTACTCTGCTTTGAAATTGTTGAGAATGATATTGTATTAGAATCATACAAAAATTGATATACAAAGGGGTCATATATATTCAAGCCAATAGGAGAGGCAAAGCTATACACAACCAATGTGAGACTAAACATAATCTAACAGCCCTTCTCAAACTCAAGGTGGAGTTCGAGAAACCAACTTGAGTTTAGAAATAAGATCATGAAAACGCCCTAGAGGATGTGACTTGGTAAATATGTCTGCGAGTTGATCCTTAGATGTGACAGAATGAAGCTGTAGGGAGCCTTGAAGGAGATGATGATGGACAAAATGACAATCAATCTCAATATGTTTGGTCCGTTTATGAAACACATCATTATGAGCAATCTGAATAGCACTCCTATTGTCACAGTATACAGGAGTGGCAACAGAAAGTGATACACCTATATCTTGTAACAACCGTCGCAACCAAAGAAGCTCAGAGGTAGTGTAAGCTAAAGCACGATATTCTGCCTCAGTACTAGATCGAGCAACAACAGTTTATTTCTTACTACGCCAAGAGATAAGAGAGGTGCAAAGTAGGAAACAATAACCGGTGATAGAACGACGATCTGTAGGATCGCCTACCCAATTTGCATTGGTATAAGTACACAATTGAAGAGGAGACCGATAGGAGAAAAAGAGCCCATGAAATAATGTCCCTTTTAGGTAACAAAGGATTCGAAGAACAACAGCAAAATGAGTAGAGCAGAGAGCAGCCATAAATTGACTCACCTAATGGACAACATACGAGATATCAGGTTGAGTAACAGTAAGGTAGACAAGACTGCCAACCAAATGTCGATACAAAGTAAAATCACGAAGAAGTTCGCCATCATGAGGTGTAAGACGAGCATTAAGCTCAGTTGGTGTGTCAACAACCTTACTGTCTGTGAGATTGGCCAGAGAAAGCATATCAGAGATATATTTAGCTTGTGTCAAATAATAACCATCAGAAGAAGATGAAATCTCAAGACCAAGAAAATAGCTGAGAGGACCAAGATTTTTCATCTCAAAGTGTTGATTGAGAAATTGTTTAAGTTCCTGAATACCAATGGGATCATCCCCGATGATAATCATGTCATCAACATATAACAGAAGAAGTATGATGCTCTGGTCTGTGCAGCGAACAAACAAGGCTGAATCATAGAAACTGATAGAATATCCAAGGCTAGACACAATGTTGCTAAACTTAGCAAACCATGCTCGAGGAGCCTGCTTAAGTCCATATAGAGCTCGACGAAGACGACATACCTTGTTTGTTGGATTAGATAGTCCAAGAGGTGGCTGCATATAGACTTCTTCACTAAGATCACTATTAAGGAATGCATTTTTAATATCCATTTGAAAAAGTGACCAGTGGTGATAGGCTGCAACAGCTAGCAAAGCACGCACAGAAGATAGACGAGCAACTGGAGCAAAAGTCTTCTTATAGTCCATACCATACTTTTGAGTAAAACCCCTGGCAACAAGTCGAGCCTTGTACTTGTCAACAGTACCATTTGAACAAGTCTTAATTTTGTAAACCCACTTACTGCCAACCACATACTTTCTAGGAGGTAAGTCAACCAAATCCCATGTATTATTCTTATGTAAAGCATCGAGTTCCTCTTTCATCGCAGTCTGCCAAAAAGGGTTAGTGGAAGCCTCATGATAGGAGTGGGGCTCATGTTAAGTAGCTAAAGCATGAAAGCAATGAAAATCCTGGAGATAGGATGGAAGAGATCTTACTCTGGTGGATTGGCGAAGGTCTGGAGGGGAGGTGTGAACATGATCCTCATATGTAACTGACTCTGGGGGCTCAGGTGAAGCGACGTCGAGAGCATCAGGTGGAGTAGAATCTAGAGTATTAGGTAAGGGAGACTTGGGCAAGACATCACTAGCGTGAGTAGGATAAATAGGAGTCTCCATAAGTGTGGTAAAAAGAGGAAAAGACGGCATGCTAAATTTGCTAATTTCATGAAATAGTCTATGCTCCCAGAAAACTACATGACGGGAGATGCGAGGACGACAAGACACAGGATCATAACACCGATAGCCTTTTTGTTCCATTCCATATCCAAGAAAGCAACACATCCAAGAATGAGGCTCGAGTTTGGTGCGCTCATGGGGTTGGAGTAAAACAAAATAGGCAGAACCAAAAACATGAAGATGGTGATATGAAGGAACAGAGCCAAACAACTGCTCGTAAGGAGTGCAATTATCAAGGATAGGGTAGGCAGCCTATTGATTATGTAGATAGCCATGAGAGTGCCTTCACCCTAAAATGGGTCAAGAACAGATGTGGAAATGAGAAAGGCGCGAACAGTGTCTAAAATGTGCCTAAATTTATGTTCAGCTCGACCATTTTGTTATGAAGTGCCAAAACATGACAAGTGAGGAACAATGCTATAATTTTTTAGGATGGCTTAAAAGGCATGTTGAGTATATTCTAAAGCATTATCAGAACGAAAAGCTTTGATGGGTTTTGAAAATTGGATTTCAACTATTCTGGCAAAAGTACGATAAATATCCAATAATTCAGAACGAGATTTCATTAAAAAGACCTAAGTGTACCGAGAGAAATCATCAACAAAAATTACAAAATAGCATGCACTACTCATACTAGCAACAGGAGAAGGTCCCCAAACATCAGAATGAATTAAATCAAATGAAGCAGTAGCATGATACTCACTATTATTAAAAGGCAATTCTAGCTATTTTCCAAGTTAACACGAAATACAATCAAAAGAACTTTTAGACACTGACCCTAACAAACCCTTTGAAGCTATCAGTTGTACCCAAGATATAGATGCATGACTAAGAGGCAAATGCCAAAGTGCAAAGGATGGTGGTGACAAGGAGGCAGCAGCAGCAGAGACGTTGGAGGCGGGAAGGTGTAAGGATGAGAGTTCGAACATGCGCCCAATTCTATGCCCGGTCCCAAGAGTCTAACCAGTACGAGGATCCTGCACAGTAACACCAGAAAAGTCAAAGACAAGTCTATATCCAAGTTCACACATTTGCCCAATGGAAAGAAGATTATAGGATAATTTTGGCACATGAAAAACTTCAGGAATAGAAAGAGAATGACTATTGAAGGTGCTTATAGTTTTAACAGTCATAGTGGAGCCATCAGCTATGCGAATCAATGAGGAATGAGGTGAAGGTGCTGATGTGGTAAATGAAGCTGGGAAATGTGTCATATGGTTGCAACAAGCGGAATAAAAAAACCAAGGGGCAGAATTACCTGGCAGGACTGAGAGGGCAGAGGAAGATGCATTACTAGAACGAGACTGGATGACCTGATTAACTATTGCCTTGAAGTTAGCTGCAAATAAGGTGGCAATAGATCCTAATGACCCGTTAGGGGGTGCAACAGAAGATGTAGCTATAGCTAGAGATGGATATGGAACAACTATAGAGAGAGTGCTCTTAGGATGAGTGACTACTGCAGTGGGAGCATTAGATATTCCCTTATAGTTTGTACCACCCAATACAGACTGAACATGATGAAAAATATCTTTTTCTACCATCTACAAATGCCAAAAGCACAAACAGACCACAAAAATTGAATTCAGGAGAGAAAACTGAGAAGAAAACACCTGATCAAATCTGGTCATCGGTCAATGGTCAACAATCAACAGGCTGACGTGGCAATATGCTAACGTGGCAGGTACTGATGTGGCTCGGTCGAAAATTGAGCGGTGGTGGCGGCCGTTAGCAGAAGCAACAGTGACAGAGGACCAAAAAATTTGGGTGGCGCTTGAGGGAGCGTGCAAGCTCCGATGGAGCTCTACTCGGCGGCTCTGGAATGGTTTTCTTCTAACGTTTCGAGTGGTGTTAACACCTGCAAGAAACGATGAGAGAAAGATGAAGAACTGCTTGAGACAGAGTAGTAAACTCGCTGAAAAACGCTAACTTGCGCTGGAAAAAGAGAGAACAAAATTTGGGTTTTGGTGAATTCTAATTTCGGAAGCAAAGCTCTGATACCATGTTGAGAATGATATTGTCTTAGAATCACACAAAAATTGATATACAAGGGAGTCCTATTTATACAAGCCAATAGGAGAGGCAAAACTATACACAACCAATGTGGGACTATCCTATATATACAAGCCAATAGGAAAGGCAAAACTATACACAACTAATGTGGGACTAAACATAATCTAACAGAAATAATTGAAATACTATGGCAGAGGTTTTTGAGAAAAAAAAAGAGAAAAAAGGGAAAAAAATGAATTGCGTTCTAAAAGTGGGAAGTGATGGGTATTTATAGGTGCAAAAGCTTCTTTTCAAATGGTTTTGAAAATTCATGTTTTTTCAGTTAGAAAGACATAATTTTTCTAGATTTAATGAGAGTCTTATGATTATATTTATTAATTTTTTAACGGATCAGATTGTGTCTATTTTAAAAAAATTATTAAATCTCACACCTTTTGTGTTTAAATCGTAACTTTTGATTTAAACTAATACATTTTGATTAATCTCACATATTTTCTATTTAAATCAAAACCATTTAATTTAAACTAATACATTTTGGGTTTTCAAACAACCTTTTACTTTTATTTTTCTATAAGATTTTACTTGGTTTTATAAATACAATTTTCATTTTACAAGGAGTTAAGGTCTTATGTCTCTTTTTTCATTGTACTATTTGTATTATTTTCGATAAACTGGCTGGTGGGTGGGCTGTTGGAATTTGGAAGAGTTAACCCTATTATGTTTGGAAGTTCAAAGAGAAAGCAAGGAAAAAGTTTGGAAATTGTAAAGAATCGGAAGGTAAGGAGTTAACTCTATTATTTAATTTTCTTTTTTTAAAAATTAAAAAAGATGATTTTGTATTTTTCATAACTAAAGACACCATAAGTAACCATTTTTCTAATTTTTTCTACTTAACCCTCAAAACCCTCTCTCAAACCAAATTGTATTGAGAGTTGAAGAATTATTAAAATTTTAATGATGTGATATAATTGAAGTGGCATTTCTTTTCACTATTAAACTTTACTTATTTAGTTAACAGTCTAACCAAAGAGATCATGATCCAAACTTTAGGTATGTAATTAAAGTGAACATGCATCAAATCAAATCACAATGTAAATTTTATGTTTGATATTATAATGAAACAAAAGGTAAGAGCATAAGGTGTCTTGATTAAAAAAAAAACAAAACAATTTGTTTTATCTGTACATTTTATGGTAAAACATATCCTTTTAATGGTAAATTTATACTTTTGATTGTAAAAAAATATATATATACTTAGAACTAGAATTTTTTCACTAAAAGTAAAATTTTTATCACAAAATATATAAATAAGATAAATTGTCTTGTTTTGTTTTGTTTTTATCACGACAGCTCACAATCAACGAAACAAAATTATTTCTACTAGAAATAAATTGTAAAGAAGGTAAAAAATGAAAGGTCCTCACTGATTGTAGAGACTGAGCAGGTGGAATTCTAGAAGAAGATTCCAGACGAAAGTCTAGCGGCAAGTTTGATGTTGGAAGATGATAGTCACTTGAGGGCCCACCAAAAGCTTCCCAAAACTTCCGTTTTGGTTGATTCAGCATAATTCTCATACGTCCAGACCTTCATTTTCAGAAATTCGAACTTGGATTTAAATGTGAAATCAATAATGCATTATTAATTTGGAACATAAATTAACATACGGAATTGACATATTCTCAGCATGGAATTGACATATTCTCAGCATGAAAGGCATTTTGGGGAGGAGGAAGTAGTATTCTCTGTTCATCCTGAATATTGAAATTCATTTCTGGCTCAGGATTCAGTGAATCAACGATCCTGGAAGGCATCTGATCATGCATGCTCTCCATTAGTTTTTTTAAAATACGGTATGTAATTTAACATTAGACTATAATTGATGGAGAGAAAAAATGAAAGAAAACAAGAGGGGAATGTAAGAAAAATGACAAAAAAAGTTGATCTCCATGTTTTATGGATTATAAGGTGACTTGTTGTAAAATAGGACACTGAGTTTTTCTGATACATTTTGTCATAAAATACATAGTTTTGATGGTAAAATTCATTTCGTTGGTCGTAGAAACAAAAATATTAAAAGTAAAAAAGTTACTTTATCATTAAAAATATGAGTTTTATCATTAAAAGTATATGTTTTACAAAATTATATGGGCAAGACAGGCTGCTTTGTTTTGTAACAAGGCAGCCATGTTAATACAAGGATGAAAAATTAGAAGATAAAAAAACAGTTTATTTAAGAGTACTGATAATTATAACTTATAAAAGAAAAGCTTAAAAAAATATGACTCTTTTTATTTTCTTTCCTCCTCCGTTTCTTTGTTACCAATCTACAGATAGAGAAATGATTTCCTCGTTTTTTTTCCACTCTGATTTTTTTTTTTCTATAATCATGGATTTATATTTGTAAATAAGAAAACAGTTAACTTTTATGCACTGTAGCAGTATTAGATTTCAAGATGATAGACAGACTCATACCGTACTGCTTATTGGGATGTGCTGAGCTAGTGAGGTAGAAATGGACAGAGAAGCTTCTGCTTGTTGCGAATGAACATTGCTAACAGATGCAAGGATTCCAACATCGCTTGTAGATATCACTTGAGATATACTAGATGAAATCAAGATGCATGATATTTATTAGCTACAACTTACAGGTCAAATACAAATACAAACTAAGTTAAAAGAAAATATTAAAAAAGCTAAGATCAGAATAAATATATCTATGTTTGTGTGTACGTTATATATTGATAGGAAAAGGAATCGAGCCTGTCTCTTAAATGCAAGACGCTAGAGGTTACTACTAAGCAAAAAAGTTGTCGTTTGTTTGTGTTTTTGTTTAATTATGCACTTATGTGAACAAGGGAAACTATTAAATAATACCACGTTAGTCATAGATCAAACTAATAAAATGATGTCATATAAGCATTTACAAACATTGAAAAGTAGCAGAGGTCAAGGGTTCTCTTTTAATTCATATATATTATTGATATAACATCATTTTATTGATTTGATCTATGATCGATGTTTTAAGCATTGCCTATTTAATAGATTATTTTAAAGCTGTGTAATATTACTCTTAAAAATGAAAAAAAAAACATCTTTTTATTCCATATTTTTAGTTCACTTTTTATTTGCACAAACTTTAATACAAATATATATATCTTTTGTCAAAAAGGCTCTTCAAAGTTGAAGTTAAATTGAGTACATATAGATTGTATAAGAGTTATGTTTAGTTTTGATTTAAAAAGAAGATATTAAGGGTATACTTGTAAACTTAATAATTTTTGTATTCCATTTAAATAAATTGGACAATAACAATATGAAACATATATTTTAAAATAGACTAAATATATCATATGGATGGAATAACACTTTCTCTTCATATTTAGGGGGTAATTTCAATTTACCTTCCTACACTTCGAGTCTCGTTCTCTACCTCCATAAACTTTAGTTTTGAATAAATCACTTAATTAGTTGTGGTTTGAGCTAACGTGAAATTATTAACGAATAATTATTTACTAAGTACTAATAAGTGCTCTAAAATTATGATTCAGGGCTTGTCTATTTAAAAAAAAAAACGAGTTTAATTAGAAGGATCTACTAAAAATGAAAAATTTTAATGTTGCGTGGAGTCTTATTTGTTCATAAAAATCTCAAGCAATGTTATGATTTGGGGTCTGTGGGAGTGTGGCGTCTTACTGGCTTTTATGGTCACCTGGAGTTGCAACATAGGAAGAGATCTTGGGAGCTGCTTAGGAAGATTCGGTGGTCGAGGATCTACTAATTAGTTGTGGTTTGAGCTAACGTGAAATTATTAACGAATAATTATTTACTAAGTACTAATAAGTGCTCTAAAATTATGATTCAGGGCTTGGCTATTTAAAAAAAAACGAGTTTAATTAGAAGGATCTACTAAAAATGAAAAATTTTAATGTTGCGTGGAGTCTTATCTGTTCATAAAAATCTCAAGCAATGTTATGATTTGGGTTCTGTGGGAGTGTGGCGTCTTACTGGCTTTTATGGTCACCTGGAGTTGCAACATAGGAAGAGATCTTGGGAGCTGCTTAGGAAGATTCGGTGGTCGAGGATCTACTAATTAGTTGTGGTTTGAGCTAACGTGAAATTATTAACGAATAATTATTTACTAAGTACTAATAAGTGCTCTAAAATTATGATTCAGGGCTTGGCTATTTAAAAAAAAACGAGTTTAATTAGAAGGATCTACTAAAAATGAAAAATTTTAATGTTGCGTGGAGTCTTATTTGTTCATAAAAATCTCAAGCAATGTTATGATTTGGGTTCTGTGGGAGTGTGGCGTCTTACTGGCTTTTATGGTCACCTGGAGTTGCAACATAGGAAGAGATCTTGGGAGCTGCTTAGGAAGATTCGGTGGTCGAGGATCTACCTTGGTGTTGTTTGGGTGATTTTAATGAGATCACAAGAGACCATGAAAAGAGGAGGTTTTTTTTTTTTTTTTTTTTGGGGGAGGGGGTGGTGGGGGGGAGATGCTTTGGATGATTGTCAATTATGTGATATTGGGTACAAGGGAGAGTGCTACACATGGCGCAATATGAGGGACGAGGCTGACATGGTACATGAAAGGCTCGACCGAGTGGTGGTGACTTTTGCATGGAGGTTATTTTCCAGATGCTGCGGTCTGGCATCTCGGTGTAGCGAATTCAGATCATTTAGCTCTCTGGCTACGTTTGGAGGGGGATGAGCAGAGGTTCAGAGGAAAGGCAGTTTGAATTAATGTGGTTGAGAGATGAGGGTTGTGAGAAGGTGATTGCTGATGCTTGGCTTAATCCTTTGCATGGTTCATCGCTGTCCAACGTGAATGACATGATCACAGGTTGTAGGCAATTTTTGGAAAGTTGACATAAAGATCATTTCAGGAAAACTCAACATAAAAAAGGCTGAAATAATTACGAATGGGGTGGAGATCTCACTTTGAGGTTCAAGAGGAATGTCATTTAGAATAAAAAATAAATTAGTTATTGCTTCAAGAGGAGATGTATTGGCATCAGCGATCTAGAGCAGTATAGTTAAAGGAAGGTGACAGGAACACAGCTTTTTTCCATTCTAAAGCTACTCAACGACACCGGCGGAATAATATTAAGGGTTTATTGGATGATGAGGGTCAGTGGCATACTTCTACTGAGAGTATGGCAGATGTGGCTAGCCAATATTTTACCAATCTTTTTTCAGCTTCCAGGACCACAGGGAGGACTGGCACATGCTGTCTTGAAGTTGAATACAGATGTATAGAAATATACTGAGGTTGATGAAAATCTGAAGGGTTGTGTTTCTGTTGTATGTATACAAGGACTTTAAATAGACTTTGAATAGAACAAAACTGTAACTGTTATCCTACTTAATTGCCTATACAACGTATGCATTCAAAATTTAAAAATTGTTAGCTATACTTCTAAACAAGTGGAGTTTGTTGAGGTGTTTTGAACTCCAGAAATAGAGGAGTCTTCTGCGGATGAATCGGTCTCTATGACCTGATCTTCTACATGCCCCCTCAGTCGAAAGGGTAAGGAACGAACCCTGAGATTGTCACGCAGAAGAAGAAATCAACTAGAGGGCAGCGGCTTTGTAAGTTCATCAGCATCTGGTCCTTGGTAGAAACATATCGAACATGAAGTTAACCACGAAGAACTTGATCACGAACATAGTGAAAGTCAATTTCAATATGTTTCATGCGAGCATGAAATAGAGGATTACTGGTAAAATAAGTAGCTCCTATGTTGTCACACCAAAGAATCGGAGAATGGACAATTGGAACACGAAGATCAGTTATCAAAGACTTTATCCACTGAATTTCTGCAGCAACATTTGCAAGAGCCTTATATTCGGCTTCTGTGCTACTACGAGCAACAGTTTGCTATTGTTTGCAGCCCCATGAAATTAGATTTTTTCCCCAATAAACATAATAAGCACCAACTGACCTTCTGTCGTCACGATCGGATGCCCAATCTGCATCACTGAATGTTTGAAGCTGAAAATCAGTAGTGGGTTGTATCAGTAATGCATGAAAAATGGTGTTCTTCAAATAACGCAATATGCATTTGACGGCTGCTCAATGTGGCTTCATTGGATTTTGCATATACTTGCTAACTTTATGGACTGCAAAAGCAGGTTCAGGCTGAGTAAAAGAAAGATATTGCAGCCCTCCAACTACACTTCGATACAAATAAGGGTCATGAAAAGGTATGCCATCAGATTTTGTTAAGGGCTGTGAGGTCGACACCGGAGTAACATAATGCTTTGTTTTGTCCATTTTACTGTATATAAGAAGATCAAGAATGTAGCGCCGCTGAGATAAATGCAGACCATGATCACTCTGGATGGCCTCAATGCCCATAAAGAAATTGAGTTCTCCCATGTCTTTTACTGCAAAGTTGTCCTGTAGCAAACTTATCACTCGGTTAGTGGCATGTATATCAACACTAGTTAGAATTATGTCATCGACATAAATTAAAAAATAAATAAGAGCGGAGCCGTGGTGATAAACATAGAGTGAATGATCCGCCTGACTTCCTATAAAACCAATGGCTTGGAGCTGATCAGTCAAGCAAGAAAACCATGCTCGTGGTGCCTGATGAAGACCGTAGAGTGACTTATGCAGCTTACAAACATGCTGCGAAAATTGAGGATGAAGGAACCCTAGAGATTGAGTCATATAGACATCTTCTCGCAAGAGGCCATGTAAAAAAGCATTTTGGACATCAATTTATCGAAGATGCCAACCACGAGATACTACTAGTGATAGAACCAACCTTACGGTGGTAGGTTTCACTACAGGACTGAATGTCTCGCCAAAATCAACACCCTCCTGTTGATGGAATCCTTTGGCGACTAGGTGTGCTTTAAATCGTTTAATACCACCATCAACTCTTCTTTTAATTCTGTACACCCATTTGCATCCAACAAGATTGGCATTAGGAGGTTTAGGAACCAAAGTCCAAGTTCCATTAGCTAACAAGGTGTCAAACTCTTTATTCATAGCCTCCCGCCAATTGTGATGTTTAACTGCAGTTGAATAGCAGGTTGGTTCTTTTTCTTGTGGTTGAATGGTGGTCATAAATGCTCTTGGAATGGGATATCGAATATGTGAGTTAGATGCTAATTTTGGCTTGTTGATGTTGTTTTTTCTCCTTGTAATCATGGAGCGCATATTCTGATGTTGGTGGCGAGGTGGAGAAGGTAAGGGAGGAGGTGCTGGACTGTCTGCATGCTGAGGTAGAGTAGTATCCTTGGCAGGAGAACCCGAAGCAATATGAAGATCAGCTTGAGGACTGGATGTCAAGGCCATATGCAGAGGGCTTGGTGCAACAAACTGAACATTTGTACTTGCAGAAACAGAGGAGCTAGAGGGTGATAGATATAGATTTGGTGGGAGTACAATGAGAGTGGTTTTTAGAGTAGGCTTGATAGACTCAGGGACTGTATATGGATAAAGAGATTCGTTAAAGACAACATGACGTGATACGAAGATTTTCCCGTAGATACATCTAAACACTTGTAACCTCGATGACCAACACTATACCCAATAAATATGTAGTTTTTGGATCGAAAGTCTATCTTATGTCGATTATATGGACGTAAATAGGGCCAGCAAGCACATCCAAAGGCACATAAAAAATTATAATCTGGTTTGTGATGATGGACCATTTCATATGGTGATCAATGCTGTAAAATTGGAGTTGGCAATCTATTGATAATAAAAACGGCGGTTAAGAAGGCATCTTCCCAAAATATTTTTGGTAAATTAGAGTGAGCAAGTAATGCCAAACCAATCTCAACAATTTGCCAATGACGCCTTTCAATTGCACCGGCTTGCTGATGTGTATATGGACAGGTTATTCAATGACTAATTCTCTGATTTTGTAGATATTTTGTTATGCTGCGATATTCACCACCCCAATCGGATTGGAGAGCCTTAATTTTTGTATCAAATTGGCGTTCTACAGCTGCTTGAAGGCATATAAAAGTGTGATATGCATCAGATTTGAGTTTCAAGGGAAAAAGCCATAAGAATTTAGTAGCATCATCAAAAAAACTTATGTAATAATGTGCACCAGAGGTGGAAAAAACAGGAGCTGGCCCCCAAACATCTGACTATATTAACTCTAATGGTTTCAAAACAGAAACATGCACATTTTTAAAGGGCATAGCATGGCTCTTAGGCAGCTGACATACAGAACAAAGAGAAGTATTTTTATTTTGGCCAGGTAATAAAATAGCCTTATTGATAATTGGAAGGGAAGCGTGACCGAGACGACGGTGCCAGATATTGGCAGACACACGAACACTAGATAAAGCTTGTGGCTGAAGACGAGCAAGAGAAGCCAAGAAGTTGTAGAGACCATTACTGAGTGGTCCTCGATGCAGGATGTTCCCCAAATAATCCTTCACAAGGAAGAAAGAAGTATGAAATTCTTAAGAAAACATTATTGTCTAGACAAAAACGTTGAACGGATAGATGATTTTTTTGAATATCTGGGACAAGCAAAATTTGATTAAGCATAAAAGACTTGGAAGGAGATGAGAGAGTGGAAGTTCCATTTTGTACTATTTTCAGACCAGCACCATTAGCAATCTGGATATGATCTTGACTGTCATAGTCTTCATTTTGAAGATAGATATTGTTCACATCATTGGTGAGATGATGGGTGGCTCCTATGTCGGGATGCCACTCAGTATCAATATGTTGATAGTTCGCAGCAACCATAGCTTGCGACTGATTTTTAGAAGTTTGTTGGTCCTGATAAGAAAGATTAAAACGGTGATAGCATTTTCTGGCAGTATATCCTGGTTTGAAGCATACCTGACATATAACTGAGTTTGATGGACCCTGATCACGGGAGTTGAAACGACCACCACGTCCTCTGCCATGGTAGCCACCGCGACCACGGTTGGAATGGTGAAAATTTGCAACCGTTTGAAAGGTGGATTGATATTGCTGTTGAGGGTGCTTGGTGGCCATGTTTACTGAAACAGCAACTTGAAGGGACTGATTATTATGATTTATTTGTGACTCACAGATTAGAAGGAGTGAGTAAAGTTCCTCCAAGGTGACAGGATTAGAACGAGAAGTAATTGTTGAAGCCAAGGAAACATATTCCTGGCCAAGTCTTGCAAGCACATAGGTGATTATGTCATGAGGTTTTAGTGGCTGTCCAGCTAGAGCAAGTTCATCAGCCATGTGCTTGATGGAGAGAAAATATGCATTGGTAGACAAAGCACCTTTTCTAGCATTTGCCAGCTGAGTGCGAATCTAAATTGCTTTAGCACGAGAAATTGAAGAAAAGGTTTGCTCTAGTGCAAGCCAGACCTCTCGAGAGGTTGTATGAGACATGACTTGAGTAAGAACATCTTTAGTGAGCGAAGCATTGATGGTGGTGAGGATTAAAGAATCCTGACGAAGCCATTGATTATAGTGAGGATTGGGAATTTTAATAATAGCACATGTGCTGGGATGAGGAACATCAATTTCTTGAGGTGGGGTTGTGATTGTGCCATTAAGGTAGCCAAAAACAGCTTGACCTCCGAAGTAGGGTAGGGCCTGAGCTTTCCATACATGGTAGTTAGAGGAGTTCATTTTGACACTACTAGTAAATGGAAGATTGGAGAGGGATGGGATGGAAGGACTAGGGTCAGTAGAATTATTTGAAGTTTCGGAGGATGGGGAGGCCATTGAGGATCTGAAGGGAGTAGACGTTGGCCGTTTTAGTGGCTCTGATACCATATAGAAATATACTGAGGTTGATGAAAATCTGAAGGCTTGTGTTTCTGTTGTATGTATACAAGGACTTTAAATAGACTTTGAATAGAACAAAATTGTAATTGTTATCCTACTTAGTTGCCTATACAACGTATGCATTCAAAATTTAAAAGTTGTTAGCTATACTCCAAAACAAGTGGAGTTTGTTGAGGTGTTTTGAACTCCTGAAATAGAGGAATCTTCTGCGGATGAATCGGTCTCATTGACCTGATCTTCTATAAGATGCAACAACCTCTGAGCTAGGGGTATGTATGGGGATGGGAAGAATTATAAAGGACTGTAAGGACTTTGCAGTGGGGGAGATCAGCAAGGGGCCTTTTGCTTCACTCCATGGTCGCTATAGAAGCGGTAGCGGTTAGAGTAGGGTTATAGTTCGCCTTACAACTGAGTTTTAATGCTCAAGAGGTCGAGTCGGACTGTTTGATACTGATGCAGGCGCCATAAGGAAGGGAGGAATGTTTGGCAGACTTTGGTAATTTGATTGAGGACATTTTGTTGTTACAATAACAATTTATATCTTGCACCTTTTCATTTATTAAATGCACTGGTAATGTTGTAGTGCATGTCATCGCAAAGCTGGGTTTGAAATGTTTTTCTCATTTTATATAGGTTGGAGAGATG
Source organism: Bretschneidera sinensis (assembly GCA_023935145.1). Classification (NCBI taxonomy): domain Eukaryota; kingdom Viridiplantae; phylum Streptophyta; class Magnoliopsida; order Brassicales; family Akaniaceae; genus Bretschneidera; species Bretschneidera sinensis. The sequence continues at coordinate 69,580,238 of CM043699.1, read as the reverse complement.
CCTAGTTGTATTGAGACTCAACTTTTGGCTGGTGCCTGTGGTTTATAGAAATCCATTTTTCTCTCCAAAAAAAAAAAAAAAATCAATAGCTTTCAGTTTAATCCATACCACAAGAACGTAATTTGCTTAAAACTAGAATGAACATAGCTCAAAGTACCTAGATATATATTGAAATTAACCCATAGTATAGTACTGATAAGTGCTTAAATAGTCATATTTAAGCCCCTTAATTTACACTTGTTAGGCTCTTTATTTATATGTTTTAGTAGATTCTACTTCATTTTAGTGTTTTCTGTGTTTTTCATAGGTCTTTGGAGAAAAAGAGACATTTTGGAGCTCTAAGGAACAAAAAGTGAAGATCTGCAAACCAGTAAAAGAGCACACCTCTCTTGTGATCGAGCGCAAAGGTACTCGTGCGCACACCTAGAAGGCTAGAGTGCACCCATGCGCTCGAGTGCAGAAGCACACGATCGAGCGCACTACACACACACAGAGATGCGGTAGAGCCAGTTTTGAATAGATTTCTTTCGGACTTATTTTGGAAATTAGGGTTTCAAGGCATCCTTAGAACCCTATAAATAGACTTGTAAAACATAGAAACAGACCCCCTTTTAGTTTAGTTTTTGTTTGGGGAGGCTGGACGAGCCCAGATGAGAGATTGTGGAGACGAATTGACGACTATTCTCCATAATGTTTTCAGGTTTCTTCTTTCCTTTGTATTCTATTTTATGATGTTGTTTAGCATCACATCTATGTGTAACTAATTTTCTAGTAAGGGCTTGGTTGAAGCCCTAATTATGTTTACTCAATAATTCAGTATTGGTGCCTTTGCGATATTTGTGTTGTGATGCTTAACTTGATTAATGCCCATTTTTATTTAAATTCATCATATGTGTTTGCTTATCAACATATGCATGTGGTATGGATTAGTTAGTTGAATCAATTTGGATGACTGGGTCCTGGGTTCAACAATAGTAACAAAAGATATCCATGCCAGATTCTTGGGTTAATCAACATGGGAAACCCGGAGTAGATACCATGCCCTAGGTCTCGTGTGGTTGTCAATTTCCACAGATCTTATGCTCTCTTAAGGAACAACTCAGTATACACCATGCTGAATCCCTTAATAAAGAAAAGAGTTAGAGTAGATATCATGCTTAACTCGTTGCTTAGAGAAATCAATAGCTTAAGGAGTAGATACCATGCCCTTAGGTTGACAACCATTAGGTATTCATGACATGAGTAAAGCATTGGCATACTGTTTTGTTGTGGTAGCATGATTAGTGGTGAATATCAAGTCCCTACGCCTTTATCTTTATTAATTCCAACTTATTATTTATTTCTCTTATTTTTATTTTATTATTGCGAAACTAATTCTAAATCAAAATTAACCAATCCCTGTGGAGATGATCTTGCATTCGCACACTATGCTACTGCTGACCTTGTGCACTTGCAAGTAAAACAAGTTCGATTATTTGCTTATTTATTTAGGTAGATAATCGCACAACAAGTTTTTGGCACCGTTGCCGGGGATTGCACTAAATTTTTTTTTGGAATTATTTTTGTTAGTTTTTATTTTATTTTATTTTAATTTATTTATTCTGTTCTGTTTTATTCAAAAACCTTTTTTTTTGTTTTGTTTTGTTGGTATTTTGTCCAAGGTTTAAACAAGTGTAATTCATCATGTTAAATGGCTCAGCATCAGGTTAAGCTGCGGCCCAGACTTCCCAAGCCGCAGCGCCTAGCATGGAGGTGTCTTAGGGGAGGTGAACGCCGCAGCTCAGCCTCCCCCAGGTCACGGCGCCCAAAAAATGAAGGAAGTGTGCTCTGCCCTGGGCCGTGGCCTACCCTGTTCTGGGCCACGACACCAGGTACAATGGTACACACATGTTTCAGTCTTTGAGAGGTGCGTGGATGCATGTTCAAAGTGCACAGGATCACTAAGAATTGATGAAAGGCAAGAATGGTGGATATTGACCTTTAAGAATGGTCAAGAAGTTGGTGCACTATATAAAGGGTCACCTAGCTTTAATCTCAATAATAATACACATTGTGACATACAAGTGATCATCATACAAGAGAGTTAAAGTGCAAGTGTGAGAGTGCAAAGACACAAAACACATGAGAGGCACTAGAATAGATCTCAAAAGAGAGGCTGGTTGTAAAGAGATAAGTAGTATAGATTGTGGGTAGAGTGCTTTTGTAATAGTTCTATCACTTTCTTTCTTCTCTTCTCTGGTTCTTCAAGAACTTGAGTTTTTGGGAGAGGGTTGCCGCATTTGTAAAGAACCATTGATTTAGTGCAGAGAGTTCAGAGGAACTCACGGGGACGTAGGCTATTGCCGAACCTTGATAACAATTGCTGTGTCCTTTCCTTTCTTCGATTTCTGTTTCTGTTTTCGATTCATCTTTACAAGTCAGTCTAGACTTGGGTGTTTGGAAGATCACCACCTGAGCATCTCCAAGATGATTTCCCAACAGTGGTATCAGAGCCAGAGGAGCTTTGGAGAGCGGGTATCGGAGCAAGAACAGAAGGTATCGGAGTCAAGACTCCAAGAATCAAAGATCAACTTCTTGGGTGATTCAAGAATGGAGTAAAGATCAAGATCAGATCGTGTTCTTGAGGGTGATTCAAGAACGGTATTGAGATCTATCTTCGATCGTGTTCTTGAGGTTTAGAAGAAGTTAGAAAGCAATTGTGAGTGCTGCATAAATCTGGGATTTTTTTTCGCAAGATGGCTTCAAATTTCTATATTGAGAAGTTTGATGGAAAGGGAGACTTTGCCCTTTGGAAGCGGAAGATCAAGGCTGTTCTTATGCAACAGAAGGTGGACTTGGCGATTAGAGAAGCTGATGCTCTTCCAGTAAGTATCACAGAGAACCAACGGATTAAGATGAATAAAATGGCATACAACACCATTTTCTTGCACATGTCGGATAGCGTGACAAGGGAGTACGGAGACTCGGAAGATCCAGCTGTCATATGGAAGAAACTAGATGAGCTGTTTCTTACCAAAACTCTCCCTAATAAGATTTATCTTCTTAAAAGAATCTTTGCTTTTAAAATGGATCCTAGTAAAGAGTTGCAAGATAATCTTGATGTGTTAATAAGCTAGTTCAAGATTTCAATAGCTGTAGCATTACATTCCCGGATGAACAATTGGCTGTTATTTAGTTAAATTCTCTTCCTGATTGTTTTGATAATTTGATTAATGCAATTGAATATGGAAGAGATACTTTAACTAAGGAGATTGTGATCAATGCCATAAGGGCTCATGATTTCAAAGCCAAGATGAGGGAAGCATCAAATGGAGAAAGGGATGTTCATTAGAGGAAGGCCAGCAACTCGGAACGGCAGTAGCACTTATGGCAACTACTAGGAGAAATCAAGAGGTAGAGGGTAGAGCCATGAGAGATCTCATTCCAAATCGAGATTTGGAGGAAAGAGATGCTTCTACTGCCATAAGGAGGGTTATTTCAGGAAAGATTGCAAGAATAAGATGTTGAATGAGAGAGGAAGAAGCCACACCAACAATGGAGAGGCTTTGGTTGCCAAAGAACAGCAAGATGATGTTCTTGTTGTGTGCTCAAATGTGAGCAGGAGGTAAGGCAGCGAGAAATGGATTCTGGATTCCGGGTGCACTTATCACATGTGCCCTCACAAGGATTGGTTCAAGAATTTCCAGGAAACCAATGATGGAAAGGTTTTCTTGGGGAATGACACTTCTTGCCAAGTGAGGGGGATTAGAGACATCCGGTTGAGGATGTTTGATGGAGTCACAAGGCTGCTGCGGAATGTGAGGCATCTTTCATATTTGAAGAGGAATTTGATCTCATTGGGGTAGCTGGATTCCATGGGGTATTCATACAAGGCGGAGGGAGGAAAGATCAAGGTGACCAAGGGATCTTTGATAGTGATCAAAGCAACAATAAAAGATGGACTCTATGAGATGATCGGAGAGACAAAAATCAATGATCAAGCAGCAAGCTTGATGGTTGAGATGGATAAGGTAGCTCTTTGGCACACTTGCTTGGGACATGTGAGCAAAAAGAGCCTGCAAGTTCTCAGCAAGGATGGTCTACTTGGTGGTGACAAAGTAGAGAAACTTGATTTCTACGAGTGTTGTGTTCTTGGGAAGCAACACCGGGTCGGCTTCAACACCGTTGTGCATAAGTCTAAGGGGATTCTTGACTACATTCATTCGGACCTTTGGGGACCAGCAAGAACACCAACACAGGGAGATAACTTTTATTTTCTGCCTTTAATTGATTATTATTCAAGAAAAGTTTGGGTTTATTTTCTTAAAAATAAATCAGATGCTTTGAATAAATTTGTGGTGTGGAAAAAGTTGCTGGAGACTCAAACGGGTAGGGTAGTTAAGGCTTTACGAACCGATAATGGCTTAGAATTTTGCAATAAGGATTTTGAAAAATTTTGTGAATTAAATGGGATTCTAAGATATAGAACGGTTGTAAAAACATCTTAGCAAAATGGAGTTGCTGAGAGGATGAATAGAACCCTTATGGAAAAGGTTAGGTGCATGTTAATTGGGTTTGGTTTACCAAAATATTTTTTGGGGGAAGCTGTGTCTACTGCTGTATACTTGGTAAATAGATCACTCTCTAAAGCTTTAGAGCTCAAGACTCCCATGGAGATGTGGAGTGGGAAACCCCCTGAGTTGAGCAACATTAAGACTTTTGGGTGTGCTGCATTTGCACATCAAAAGGATGATAAACTTAACCCAAGGTCTAGAAAATGTGTGTTTCTAGGGTATGGTGATGGGGTTAAGGGGTATAGGTTATGGTCTTTAGAACCAAAAGGAATGAAACTCATTATAAGTCGGGATGTTATTTTTAATGAATTGTTATTTCCCTATTTGGAGAAAACTAACCCTGTAGGGGCTAGTGAGTAAACCAGTCCAGAATTTGTGGAGCATCGCATCAAGGAGAATTCAGTTTAGGTAAAGCAAGGAAGGCAAGAGGGTTCGGACCAAGTAGAGCCTATTAATGAAGGCCATGCTTAGGATACTCAAGAGGAGGCTGAATTGGAAGGGGATGATGCAGCAAGTTAGAATGACAGCCAGCTTACAAGGGACCGAGAAAGGAGGGTGGTTAGACCACCTTTGAGATATGGGTTTGCGGATGCTAATGTAGTAGCTCCTTGGACAGAAGGAGGAATGGTTGAACCAGAAACTTACATGGAAGCCATGGAATGTAAGGGTTCATCAAAGTGGCAGCTAGCTATAGAGGAAGAAATAGATTCTTTGAGGAAGAACAACTCCTGGGAATTGGTGCCTAAACTAGAAAAACAGAGAGTTGTGGATTGTAGGTGGATCTACAAGATCAAAGAAAGGAACTCTCTAGGGGATAAAGTTCGGTATAAAGCTAGGTTGGTGGCGAAGGGGTTCACACAAAGAGAAGGCATAGATTTCACCGAAATATTCTCATCAGTTGTGAAGTACAAGACTATACGGATAGTATTGGCAATGGTTGTCCAATTCAATTGGGAAATCGACTAAATGGATGTGAAGACAGCGTTCTTGCATAGAGGGCTTGATGAGACCATCTACATGAGGCAACCCGAAGGTTATGAGGAAGGAAGGCAGGGAGAGTTGTGTGCAAATTGAAGAAATCTTTCTATGGCCCGAAGCAATCACCTTCGCAATTGAATAAGAGGTTTGATTCCTTTGTAACAAGTTTGGGTTTCATGAGGAGCTACTATGATTCGTGCTTGTACTGCAAGGGGCACAAGGTGGAGGAAATGGTGATCATCCTCATCTATATTGATAATATGTTGCTGGTTGGAAGCAGCATGGAGAGGATAAAAGAATTGAAATCTCAACTCAGCGGAGTTTGAGATGAAGGATCTTGGCCATGCACAGAAGATCCTTGGGATGAATATAATCCGGGAAAGGGAGAGAAACAGATTGAAGATTTCTCAGACTTCCTACATAGAGAAGATGATATCTAAGTTCTCTATGGAAGATAGCAAACCAGTGAAGGTTCCTCTTGCTGGTCATTTCAAGTTCTCCAGCGATCAATATTCGAGATTGGAGGTGGAGAAGAAGAAAATGGAAAAGGTCCCTTACTCTAGTGCGGTTAGTTCAGTTATGTTCACCATGGTAAGCACTAGACCTGATATTGCTCATATAATAAGTGTTCTCAGCAGGTTTATGAGTAATTCCGGAAAGGAGCATTGGCTTGGGATGAAGTGGTTGCTGAGGTACTTGAAGGGAAGCCCAGATGTGGGGCTGATTTATGAGAAGAGGGGTAAATCCATCTATCTTGAGGGTTATGCGGATTCAGACTATGGAGCAGACCAGGATAAAAGAAGATCGATTACCTCCTACTTCTTTAACTTAAACGGATGTTGTATAAGTTAAAAGGCTCAGTTACAGCCGGTGGTAGCACTCTCAACAACCGAGGCTGAGTACATAACAGCTACGGAAGCCATAAAGGAGGCTATGTGGTGCAAAGGGTTGTTGGAAGAGTTGAAGGTCCTGAAAGAGCAGATGGTGGTGTATTCGGATAGCCAAAGTGCATTGCACTTGTGTAAGAATCTAGTGTTCCATGAGAGGACAAAGCACACGGATGTTTGGTATCATTTCATTCGGGAAAATGTTACGGAAGGATGCATTCATATGGACAAGGTAGCCACGGAGGAAAATCCTACAGATTTAGGCATCAAGGTTCTACCTCTATGTAAGTTCAATCATTGCCTTGGACTACTTAGGATTGGTTGGAGTCGATTGAAGCATAACTCAAGATGAGTTTGGATCCTGAGTTCTCCGCATAATGGGTTCGGGTTTAAACAGTTAGACAAAGGTAGAGATTGTTGGTATTTTGTCCAAGGTTTAAACAAGTGTAATTCAGCATGTTAAAGGGCTCAACATCAGGTCAAGCCACGATCTAGACTTCCCAGGCCGTGGCACCCAGCATGGAGGTGTCCTGGAGGAGGTGTGCTCCGCGGCTCAGCCTCCCCCAGGCCGCGGCGCCTAGAAAGTAAAGGAAGTGTGCTCTGCCCTGGGTCGTGGCCTGCCCTGTTCTGGGCCGCCACGCCAGGCACACTGGTGCACACATGTTTCAGCCTTTGAGAGGTGCGTGGATGCATATTCAAAATGCACAGGATCACTAAGGATTGATGAAGGGCTATGGTTGATTAGTCCTCAAGATCTAAGGGTGGATATTGACCTTCAAGAATGGTCAAGAAGTTGGTGCACTATATAAAGGGTCACCTAGCTTCAATCTCAATAGTAATACACATTGTGACATAGAAGTGATCATCATACAAGAGAGTTAAAGTGCAAGTGTGAGAGTGCAAAGACATAAAACACAAGAGAGGCACTAGAATAGATCTCAAAAGAGAGGCTAGTTGTAAAGAGAGAAGTAGTATAGATTGTGGGTAGAGTGCTTTTGTAATAGTTCTATTACTTTCTTTCACTTATTTGGTTCTTCAAGAACTTGAGTTTCTTGGAGAGGGTTGCTGTATTTGTAAAGAGCCATTGGTTTAGTGTAGAGAGTTCAGAGGAACTCACGGGGACATAGGCTATTGCCGAACCTCGATAACAATTGCTGTGTCATTTTCTTTCTTTGATTTATGTTTCTGTTTCTGATTCATCTTTACAAGTCATTCTAGACTTGGGTGTTTGGAAGATTACCACCTGGGCATCTCCAAGGTGATTTCCCAATATGTGTTGTTTTGCCTTTTTTTTTTCTTCTGTTTTTCAGGTCTGCAGCAGAGTAAATTCTGGCCTTGCGATAGAACGCAGGTTGAGGTGCAATCGAGCGCAGTGCACACTTCACATTGTAATCGAGCGCTGTTCTTGGTGCACCCGAGCACAAAAGATCCAGAGACTACCCGAGCAGCAGTACTGAAGCTGCTGCACCAAAGTCTTCCAGCTGATTCATACAAGGGCTTCGATCTAGAAACCTTACCATTGTTCCACTCGAAATAGTGATTGAGTGGACCATTTGATAGAGGCCTAGAAACAACTTTGAGGAGAACGAAGAAAAATTTGAGGGAGAAGCACCAATGGAATAGTTTGAAAACCAACCGCCACCTGAACGAAGACCCATGAAGCATTCCTTCATTTCACATAACCTCAACCAGCCCTCATGCATTATTTATCAATCTGAGGCGGAAGTAAATTATTACATATCCCACAGATACTCAATGCTTTGACTCATTTTAGGGGTACACCTGCTGAGGATCCACACTTGCACTGTTGATATTTGTCTAAGGTTTGCACAGGTCCAACTATGGTTCAAAGATGGTTAAAGTCTAAACCAAGGTTGGAGAATTAAAGTTCAGTAAGTTAAAAGACTGCACACATGTGTGTTCATCAATTTGGAGCAAGGGAAGGCCATGCGCACTAATGTGTGCAGCACACAAGCTAAGAAAGTGTGCGCACAGCAAGAAGTGTGCCAGGTCTGGGTCAGCATCTCACCGCTCAGAACCAGCGCCCCGCCCTCCAGAATGGTGTGCTCTAGGACAGCACCAGTGCCTAAGCGCCGTGCCTTCCAGCATATTGCGCATCAGGTGCGCACCAGCGCCTAGGCGCCCAGTAGCCAGCACCGCGCTGCCCAGAGACTTCACAAGCTCACTCTGCCCCAGCTCCAAGGCGTGCCCTGTTGAGCACCAAGGCCCTAGGCACACCAAGGCACACATGGGCAGAATGACTTAGGACTCTCCAAAGTGTGTGTGCGCAAGACCAAAACGCACAACACCACTTGGAGAATGATGAAGGGCTAAGATTAAAAGGAGATCATAATCAAAGGGTGGAGATTGATTCACAAGAATGTCCAAGAATTGAATGGCTATAAAAGGGGTTCCTTAACCTCATTCTTCACACAAAAATATAGAATAAGAGAAAGTTGTGACATTGTGAGATCAATTGTAAATACAAGAGAGAATTGTGTGAGAGATATAAACACAAGAGGGACTCTTTGTAGTGAGGCTGGTTGTAAAGAAGAGATAGTAGCATAGAGAGAGAGCATTGTAATCTTCATCCTTCTCTTCTTGGTGTCTTCAAGAACTTGGTTTCTTGAAAGGGATTGTTGTAACTTGTAAGAACCATTTGAGATAGTGCAGAGAGTTTTGAGGAACTCACTGGAACGTAGGCACATTGTCGAACCTTAATAACAAATTGCTTGTTTTCTTTCTTTCTTTGATTTTCTGTTCTTATGTTCGATTGCTGAAATTATTTCTACAAGTCATTCTAGACTTGGGTGTTTGGAAGATCACCACCTAGGCATCTTGTCAAGATGATTTCCAATAGAGGTATCAGAGCTTTGGTCAGTGGTATCAGAGTTGCACAGCTGGGTATCAGAGCAAGAACAAGAAGGTGACGGAGCCAAGACTCCAAGAATCAAAGATCAACTTCTTGGGTGATTCAAGAACGGTGTAAAGATCAAGATCTGATCGTGTTCTTGAAGGTTGATTCAAGAACGATGTTAAGATCCATCTTCGATCTGTGTTCTTGAGGTTGAAGAAAGCATTTGTGGGTAGTGCATAAATCTGGGATCTTGTCCGCAAAAGATGGCTTTAAATTTCTGTGTAGAGAAGTTGGATGGAAAGGGAGACTTTGCCCTTTGGAAGCAGAAGATCAAGGCGGTTCTAATGCAACAGAAAGTGGACTTGGCTATTGGAGAAGATGATGCTTTTCCATCAAGTGTCATGGAGGACCAGCCGACCGAGATGAAGAAGATGGCTTACATCACCATTTTCTTGCACATGTCGGATAATGTCACAAGGGAGTGCGGAGACTCGAAAGATCCAGCTGCAATATGGAAGAAACTAGATGAGTTGTTTCTTGCCAAGACTCTCCCCGATAAGAGGTATCTTCGTAAACAAATATTTGCTTTTAAATTTGATCCTAAGAAAGAGTTACAAGATAATCTTGATGGCAAGATAAGGAGTGCATCAATTGGTAAAGGGCTATTCTTTAAAAGAAGGCCTGCAACTCAGTATAGTAGCAACCATGGCTACTACCGGGACAGAGGTAGAAGAGAGAGCCATAGGAGACTATACAGCAACATGCATAGCTACTACTGGGATAGAGGTAGAGGAGAGAGCCATAGGAGAGTGCACAGCAGCATGCATGGCTACTACCGGGACAGAGGTAGAGGAGAAAGCCATGGGAGAATACATTCCAAACTGAGATTTGGAGGGAAGAGCTGCTACTACTGCCATAAGGAGGGTCATATCAAGAAAGATTGCAAGAAGATGACAAGGGATAGAGGAGGAAGCCATACCAAGAATGGAGAGGATTCGGTTGCCAAAACACAACAACAAGATGGTGATGTTCTTATTGTGTGCTCGGGTGTGAGCAAGGCGCAAGAAGGCAGAGGGAAATGGATCTTGGACACCGGGTGCACTCATCACATGTGCCCTCACCGGAGTTGGTTCAAGAATTTAAAGGAAACCAACAATGAAAGGGTTTTCTTGGGGAATGATATTTCTTACCAAGTGAGAGGCATAGGAGACATCCAGGTGAGGATGTTTGATGGAATGACAAGGCTGCTAGAGAATGTGAGGTATCTCCCAGATTTGAGGAGGAATTTGATCTCATTGGGGCAGCTGGATTCCATGGGATATACATGCAAAGTAGAAGGAGGAAAGATTAAGGTAGCCAAGGGATCTTTGGTAATGATCAAGGCAGCAAGAAACGATGGACTCTATGAGATGATCGGAGAGACAGAAATCAATGGTCAAGCAACAAGCCTGATGACTAAGATGGATAGGGCAGCCCTTTGGCACACTCGCTTGGGATATATGAGCGAAGAAGGCCTGCAAGTTCTCAGTAAGGATGGCCTACTTGGTGTAGACAAAGTAGAGGAACTTGATTTCTGCAAGTGTTGTGTTCTTGAGAAGCAACATCGGGTCAGCTTCAACACCGGAGTGCACAAGACTAATAGCATTCTTGACTACATTCATGCGGACCTTTGGGGACCAGCAATGACACCAACACAGGGAGGTAATATTTACTTTCTGTCTTTAATTGATGATTATTCAAGAAGAGTATGGGTTTATTTGGTTAGAAATAAATCAAATGCCTTGAATAAATTAGTGGTGTGGAAAGGGCTGACTGAGACTCAAATGGGTAGAGTAGTTAAGGGGATAAGAACCATAATGGATTAGAAATTTTTAACCAAGAACTTGATCAATTCTGTAGGTTAAATGGCATTCTAAGACATAGGACAGTTGTGGAAATCCCTCAGCAAAGTGGAGTTGCTGAGTGGATGAATAAGACCCTTATGGAAAAAGTTTGGTGCATGTTAATAGGATCCGAGTTACCAAAATATTTTTAGGGAGAAGCTGTGGCTATAGCTGCATACTTTATAAATAGATCACCCTCTAGAGCTTTAGAGCTCAAGACTCCCATGAAGATGTGGAGTGGAAAATCCCTTGAATTAAGCAACCTAAGGACTTTTGGGTGTGCAACATATGCACATCAAAAGGAGGATAAACTTGAACCTAGATCTAGAAAATGTATATTTCTATGATATGGTGATGGGTTAAGGGATATAGGTTGTGGTCCTTAGAAAAGAGGGGCATGAAACTGATCATAAGTAGGGATGTTATTTTTAATGAATTGTTATTTCCCTACTTGGAGAAAACTAACCCTGCAGGGGCTAGTGAGCAAACCAAACCGGAAGTTATGGAGCATTGCATCAAAGAGAACTCGGTTTAGGTAGAGCAAAGGAGGCAAGAGGGTTTGGACCAGGTAGAGCCCTTTGGTGAAGGCCAAGCTCAAGAAACTCAAGAAGAGGCTAAACAAGAACAGGTTGATGCAGCAAGTCGGAATGACTACCAGCTCACAAGAGACCGGGAAGGAAGGTTGGTTGGACCACCTTCAAGATATAGGTTTGTGGATGCTGTGGATGCAGTAACTCCTTGGAAAAAAGGAGAGATAAGTGAACAAGAGACTTACACAGATGCCATGGAGTATAAGGATTCGTCAAAGTGGAAGCTAGCTATGGAGGAAGAAATGGATTCTTTGAGGAAGAACAATTTCTGGGAATTGGTGAAAATTCTAAGAAAGCAGAAAGTTGTAGAATGTAAGTGCACTTACAAAATCAAAGAAGGGTACCCTCCAGGAGATGAAGTCCAGAACAAAGCTAGGATGGTGGTGAATGGGTTCACAAGAAGAGAAGACATAGGTTTCATAGAAACTTTCTCACCTGGACACAAGGTGGAGAAGATAGTGAGTATCCTCATCTATGTCGATGATGTGCTGTTGGTTCAGAATAGTAGGGAGAGGATGGAAAGGTTTACATCTCAACTCAGTGAGGAGTTCGAGAGGAAAGATCTCAACCTTACACAAAAGATCCTTGGGATGTGTAGAATCCAAGAAAAGGAGAGAAACCGGTTGAGGGTTTCTTGGGCAATGGGTGTTCTTAGCAAATTTGTGAGTAATCCCGAAAAAAAGAATTGGTTTGGGATGAAGTGGTTACTGAGGTATTTGGAGGCTCAGTGGTAACCAGTTGTAGCACTCATAACAACCAGGGCAGAATGCATAGTGGCTATAGAAGCCATAAAGGAGGCTATGGGGTGCAAAAAGTTGTTGGACAAGTGGGAGGTCCTAAAAGAGCAGGTGGTAGTATCTATGGATAGCCAAAGTGCGTGGCACTTGTGGAGGAATTCAGTGTTCTATGAGAGGACGAAGCATATGGATGTTCGGTATCATTACATTCTGAAAAATGGTACAAAAGGATGCATTCATGTCGATAAGAAGACCACGGAGGAAAGTCCTGCAGATTTAGGCACCAAGGTTCTACCTCTAAGAAGGTCCAATCATTGCCTTGGACTTCTTAGGAATGGAGTTGGTTGATTAATGACTCAAGATGAGTTTGGATCCTGAAGCTTTCTGCACAATGGTTTAAGTTTAAACACTTAGACAAAGGTAGAGATTGTTGGTATTTATCTAAGTTTTGCACAGGTCTAACCATGGTTCAAAGATGATTAAAGTCTAAACCAAGGTTGGAGGATTAAAGTTCAGCAAGTTAAAAGACTGCATACATATGTGTGCATCAATTTGGAGCAAGGGAAGGCCATGCGCACTAGTGTGTGCACTTCTGCACACAAGTTGAGAAAGTGTACGCACAGCAAGAAGTGTGCCAGGTCCGGGTCAGCACCGCACCGCCTAGAACAAGTGCTGCGCCCTCCAGAATGGTGTGCTCTAAGACAGCACCAGTGCCTAGGCACCCAAAAGTTGGCACCGCGCCTTCTAGTGTGTTGCACATCAGATGCGCACTAGCGCCTAGTCGCCCAGCAGCCAGCGTCGTGCCACCCAGAGACTTCACGAGCTCACTCTGCCCCAGTGCCAAGGCGTGCCCTGTTGAGCACCAAGACGCCAAGCACACCGAGGCACACATGGACAGAATGACTTAGGACTCTCCAAAGTGTGTGTGCATAAGACCAAAACGCACAGCACCACTTGGAGAATGATGAAGGACTAAGATTAAAAGGAGATCATAATCAAAGGGTGGAGATTTATTCACAAGAATGTCCAAGAAGTGAATGGCTATAAAAGGGGTTCTTTAGCCTCATTCTTCACACAGAAATATAGAATGAGAGAAAGTTGTGACATTATGAGATCAATTGTAAATACAAGAGAGAATTGTGTGAGAGACATAAACACAAGAGGGACTCTTTGTAGTGAAGCTGGTTGTAAAGAAGAGAGAGTAGCATAGAGAGAGAGCATTGTAATCTTCTTCCTTCTCTTCTTGGTGTCTTCAAGAACTTAGTTTCTTGAAAGGGATTGCTGTAACTTGTAAGAACCATTTGAGATAGTGCAGAGAGTTCAGAGGAACTCACGGGGACGTAAGCACATTGCCAAACCTCGATAACAAATTGCTTGTCTTCTTTCTTTCTTTGATTTTCTGTTCTTGTGTTCCATTGTTGAAATTATTTCTATAAGTCATTATAGACTTGGGTGTTTGGAAGATCACCACTTGGGCATCTTGTCAAGGTGATTTCCAACATGCACCTTCGAGAATTCTTTGATCTCTGCATGTTCCAGCACATCCAGGGCCTAAATCAAGAGGGAATTAGGTTAATTCTTTTCCCTTTTTCATTAAAAGATAAAGCTAAATTGTGGTATAATTTATTGCCTGCAGTGTCCATCTATACTTGGGAAAAGTTATCCAGTAGATTTCTAAGGAAATTTTTTCTAGCACAAAAGACAAGGCAGATGAGGAATGAGATTCAATCTTTCCAACAGAGAGATGGAGACCTTTTCTTTGAAGCATGGGGACACTTCAATGAGCTGCTACTCAAATGCCCACATCACAATCTACCTCAGGATGAATTGGTACAAGCTTTCTATGAAGGTTTAAGTGATACTAATAAAAGTATTATGGATTCAGGTTGTGGAGGTGTGCTGATGGAGAAGAGTAGTGAAGAAGCCATGGAGCTGTTTGATACATTAAGCGAGCACACCTAGCAATTCTTCTCTAGAGGTAGATTAGGAGTTAAGAGCAAAGGTATGTATGAGGTGAATTTAAATGGTGGATCTTCAAATCAGATGGCTGCTATGGAGAGGAAGCTAGATATGCTTATAAAAGCCATAACTGCTCAAAACATCTCACATCGACCACAAGCTACATAACTCTATGTATGTGCTTTATGTTCTCAATTTGATCATACTACTGAGACTTGCCATTTATATTCATCTACAGATCCCGAGCAAGCGAACTATATGGGACCAAACGGTGTATATGCAAATACATAAAATCAAGGAGGGCGAAACCACCTTTCATGGAGCAATAATCAAAATTCCATGAACTTTCAAAAGCAATAAAGGAATTCCCAACCGGCAGCCCAATTAGTTCCGGAATCAAAGCAAAGTGACCTAGAGAGTCTTGTAAGGCAGCTGATGACCTCACAAGAACAATTCATAGCAGAAACAAGACAATTTCGGACTGAGCAAAGGGAAACCACTACAAAGCATGAGCAAGCCATTCAAAGACTCGAGGTACAAATGGAACAATTGGCTAAGGAACTAAGTGAAAGAAAGCATGGTGAACTTCCCGCCCAAGCACTACCTAATCCATGAGGACATCAGCAACTAAATGTCGGGACAACTCTCATAAATGGTAAGATCATAAGAGCTGATGAGCATGCACAAACATCTCTAATTACAACATCCACATCAAAGGTAAGTGAAATGGAGAAGTGGAATGCACCACCCTTACCCCAAAGGTTAGTAAAGCCAACAAAAGAAATTAAAATGCATGATATCTTTGAAATTTTGAGAAAAGTAGAAATTAATATTCCTTTATTAGATGCAATTAAACAAATTCATGCATATGTTAAATTTTTAAAAGATAGTTGCACTAATAAAAGAAAGTTTCAGGAGGATGAAACAGTGGCTTTAACCGAAAAGGTGAGTTAGGTATTGTTAAGGAAACTACCACCTAAGCTAAAAGATCCGGTTAGTTTCACCATTCCTTGCAGGATAGGTAATCAGATTTTTTAGCATGCACTATTGGATTTAGGGGTTGGTGTCAACTTGCTGCCATACACTATATTCAAGACACTAGGTTTGGGGGAGCTTCAACTAACCTCCATCACCTTGCAACTGGCAGACAAAAGCATCAAAAGACCAAGAGGTATTCTTGAGGATATCTTGATAAAAGTAGGTCCATTTATTTTACCTGCTGATTTTATTGTATTAGATATGTAAGAATCTTCTATGCCATTACCCCTGCCCATCATTTTAGGAAGACCCTTTATGAGAACTGCTGATACAAAAATTTGCGTGAAAAAGGGTATTGTAAGTATGAAGGCAAATGGTGAGAAGGTTGAATTTAAAATATTTGATACATTAAAATTACCCCAAGATAATATGGAATATTCTAATGAATGTATGATGCAAGGTGTTGTTGAGCAAGCTTTTCAAGTCCATCTCATTCCTCCATTGGAAGCCACCCTCACCCATGGGTTAACAAGATCCGATGTTGAGCCTGCATATAAAGATGTTGCTGATGACATCTTTGAGGCTGCGCACCTCCTAGAGGCCTCTCCAAAGCCTCTAAGCAACAAATTTGGCATTACAGCAGTTGCTGATGCATTCAACTTATGCTTTTCTGGGAGGGAATAAGAGCGTCTAGCTGAAGACATTAAACTTAGCACTCATGGGAGGCACCCCACAGCTTATCCTTTTATTTTTATTGTTTTTCATATTTATAGTTATTTATTTACTTTTAGTACTTCTTGTTTTCCCATATTACGTTAGTTTTTCTTTTTTAGGGACAATGTGTGCATCTGTTCAAGTTTGGGGGTGTGCTATGAGCCATGTCGGCCCAACTAGTTCTCCATCTCTCAGGTCAGATCCTTCCATGTTATTAACATATTGGGGACAATGTGTAATTTAAGTTTTGGGGTATGAGAGACACATTCACACACTTTGTCCCAGTTTTTTTTAGTATTTTTGAAAAGATAAATGAATGTTCATATTGTTTTGAAAATTTTGGTTGATTTAAAACAAATACTATGAAAAAACTTCATCAGTAAGCTTAAAATCTAGAACACGTAGTCTAAATAATAAAGTTTTAAAAGTCTAAATTACCTACCTCAAGGCATTTAAGAATTCACAAGTTTGATCTAAATCTGACACGAGCACATTAGCACATAGTGGTGTGAGGTATGACGTATAATTTTTATGTATATGTTTCCATGACCTAACTAT
Source organism: Bretschneidera sinensis (assembly GCA_023935145.1). NCBI lineage: Eukaryota > Viridiplantae > Streptophyta > Magnoliopsida > Brassicales > Akaniaceae > Bretschneidera > Bretschneidera sinensis. The sequence continues at coordinate 69,563,544 of CM043699.1, read as the reverse complement.
AATCGGATAACTTGTTAGAATAACACTTTGGCATAGAAAAATAGAGTAAAATGTTTATTATGCAAAAAGAGAAAATAAAATGCTCCTAATGATTATTAAATAAAGTTTTCATTGAGTAACTGGACCTCTTGCCTCAGTAAGCATTGAGTGTTCACATCAAAAGGTGGGAATAATGCATATAATGATCATTAAATAAAGTTTCCACTGAGTAACTAGACCTCTTGTCTCAGTAAGCAGTGAGTACTCAAGTCAAAAGGTGGGGATTTTGCTTGGAAGCATTAAGACCAGTTAGTTTCGTAGCCTTTTTGACTTGAGTTAGTAAGTCCTTAGGGGTGTCTTTACACCTAATGCCCTAAAACCATCTGGTTTGGGAGTCATTGGCTAAACACTCGCTATATAGGTCAATTAGAAAGCTTAATGGAACTCAACATGGCAAAGAGCTCATGATAAAAGAAAAAGAAAAGAAATAAAACTATGCCATTATTGTTCATTCTGATAGGGAATTCGATGAATGTTAAGACATCGAAACACTATACATCGAAATTATTCAGAAGCTTCATCTTTTATGTATTAATCCACCATACACTAAGTCAAACTTATGATGCCTTAAACCGGCCGTGTGTAAGTAATTAGAATTTAAAACCCTTATTCATTGCGATGATGTGTTTATATTTTAAGCCTACTCATGAACAAATATCATGGTTTTATGTGCAACCCAAATTTTAGATAACATGAATGATGAATTTATCTTTGATTTTGTTTTTCAGTTAGTCTTTCGTTTTGTATTGCTAAGGGACTAGCAATATGTAAGTTTGGGGTGTGATAAGTGCTTAAATAGTCATATTTAAGCCCCTTAATTTACACTTGTTAGGCTCTTTATTTATATGTTTTAGTAGATTCTACTTCATTTTAGTGTTTTCTGTGTTTTTCATAGGAACAAAAAGTGAAGATCCACAAACCAGCAGAGGTGCACTTGAGCGCACCTTTCTTGTGATAGAGTGCACAAGCACTCGTGCGCACACCTAGAAGGCTCGAGTGCACTTATGTGCTCGAGCGCAGAAGCACGCGATCGAGCGCACACGCACAGAGAGGCGACATAGCCAGTTTTGGAAAGATTTCTTCCAGACTTATTTTGGAAATAAAGGTTTCGAGGAATCCTTAGAACCATATAAATAGACTTGTAAAACACAGAAACAGACCCCCTTTTTAGTTTAGTTTTTGTTCAGGGAGGCCGGACAAGCCCAGATGAGAGATTGTGGAGACGAATTAACGACTCTTCTCTATAGTGTTTTTGGGTTTCTTCTTTCCTTTGTATTTTATTTTACGATGTTCTTTAGCATCACAACTATGTGTAACTAATTTTCTAGTAAAGGCTTGGTTGAAGCCCTAATTATGTTTACTCAATAATTCAGTATTGGTGCCTTTGCGATATTTGTGTTGTGATGCTTAACTTGATTAATGCCCATTTTTATTTAAATTCCTAATGTCTGTTTGCTGATCAACATATGCATGTGGTATGGATTAGTTAGTTGAATCAATTTGGATGACTAGGTCTTGGGTTCAACAATAGTAACAAAAGATATCCACGTCGGATTCTTGGGTTAATCAACATGGGAAACCTGGAGTAGATACCATGCCCTAGGTCTCGTGTGGTTGTCGATTTCCACAGATCTTATGCTCTCTTAAGGAACAACTCAGTATACACCATGCTGAATCCCTTAATAAAGAAAAGAGTTAGAGTAGATACCATGCCTAACTCGTTGCTTAGGGAAATCAATAGCTTAAGGAGTAGATACCATGGTCTTAGGTTGACAACCATTAGGTATTCATGACATGAGTAAAACATTGGCATATTGTTTCGTTGTGGTAGTATGATTAGTGGTGAATATTAAGTCCCTACATCTTTATCTTTATTAATTCTAACTCAATATTTATTTGTCTTATTTTTATTTTATTATTGCAAAACTAAATCTAAATCAAAATTAACCAATCCCTGTGGAGATGATCTTGCATTCGCACACTATGCTACTATTGACCTTGTGCACTTGCAAGTAAAACAAGTTCGATTATTTGCTTATTTATTTAGGTAGATAATCACACAACAAGTATGCAATTTCATATTATATATATATACACACACACACACACACATACACGAGAAATGTTAACTTACCATACTTATAACACAAGTTAATATTGTCCCCAAATTAATTTGAATCAAAATACCTTTGAATAGTCATTGCTACATCATTAAAGTAGTTTTATTTTTTTTTACATTTAAACAAAATTGTATTTAAAAAAATTTAAAGGAATAGTTGACTTTATGTCATTTATCCGATGTGTTTTGATGATGGCAAAACCTTTACTATGGTTCTAATATTCTGTTTGAGTGTTTTGAGTTTTTATCTAAACATTGATCAGCAAGAGAACTATAGCACCAAAGAAGATTTAGTCATTCTAACCATCATTGATGCAAGCCAAAAGTAGAAGGAAAGCAATCATGCAAAGGTGGTTAGAAGAAGAAGAAGAAGAAGAAAAAGACAAAGAAAAAGAAGAAGAATCTTCATTAATGTCCTCTCCTTAGTAGCAAAGCTGCAAGCAATATTAGATGAAAGCTTCGCAAGGAAGAAGAAAGACAAAGAAAGAATCACTATCTTTGAATCAAGAAATGTAAAACTAGAAGTTTCAAGAGAAAGAAGAAGTATTTCCTCAGAGAAGACCAACCAAGATTAAGACAAGCTTAAAGAGTTGAAGAATCTGAAGATCAGAAAAAAGCTTCACTAAATGATCGAGTCTAGAAGAGTATTTAGGAAATTTTGAAGTTTGGTAAAAGAAGTTTGTTCTATGTACTTGCTCAATTTAGGTTCTTTTACACCTAAACACTTCTCAACCAAAATGATAAGACAATTTGTTTTTACTATGATGACGTGACTAACCACTTGAGTTGACATCTGAAAACAGTAGCTTCTACTTGTTCCATGATAGAGCTACAATGACTTGTTAGCAAACTAACTAAGACTTAATTGGATTATCTCAAATAACCTTTCACCCTTAGATTGAGTCCGCTAAGCACTCAGAGGTGTCAACATTTGACACTTTAACAGTTGTATATTTAAAAGATGACAAACACGAGTGACAAGATATAAAGTACTATAACGATTTTTTTTTCTGACAACAAACGATCTTATTTTGAAAAGGTTATAAGTACCTTTTGGTTAAAACAAAAAGTGAGAAAGAGAATGCCAAATTTAATTAATCAACTCTTTTCATCCTCTTCGAGAGAGAGTCAAGCTTGTAGAGTACTCTTGAAACACTATAAGTAAAATAGGATTTGTATATCCTAAACATTTGCTAATAGAATTTTCTTTTTTAAGAAAGTTATTAGAGATTTTGAGTTAGCTTTAAAATTAAATGAAAGATGAGAAACAATTCAATGCTAGATAACAGGTTACTGTTCATATCGGCTTCCTCTATAGCTCATGGCGCCTTTAGTAGGGGTGGATCCCTCCCAGTCATCCTTCACACTGTCTGTTTCCCCACCAAAGTCTTATAAGGCTACCCTAGCAGCCTCACCATCCACCCAAAATAAATTCTTCACTCCCTTATGTCTCTATAAATTCTAAGCCACCTTCCATGAATGAAGGGTTCTTGTGGTTGAGTTGCTCTTATAGATGTTCAACAGCAAAACAATTATTTGATTTTGCTCTGATAGCCAAATTCTATCAAAGAATACCTCATATCAATTTATCAAGGATCATATTCATGAATCCTGGGGCCCAAGTACACGTCCTATTGTGGGGATTTTGGACCCTAGGCATGTCCTTACCCATTATTTCTCAATAGAAGATTTTGCCAAATCTTGGTCGATAAAGTCCCATGTGATATGAATCTACCCACGCTGTTATGTGGCTCTCCCTCCTTCAAAATTCAAATCCTATTTTTCAAAATCCTTCCAAGCCATCTTTCGTTTTGCAAAACCCTAAAAACCATATCCAAACACAAAGCCCAAGGAAGATCTACCTTTTGACAATCTCTATCGAGGATAAGGATTAAAAAGTTTGGAAAATAAAGGAGAAGCTTTAGTTGAGACTCATCCTTCCAAAAAAATTGTCGTACAAATCATTAGTTGAAAGTGATTAAGATGACATGACCATGGTTTCAGATTCAAAAAAGGAAGAAGAAGAGGTTGCAGACCTGAAAGTTTTTGCCTCTCCAAATCAGTTTGTGCTTTTGCAAGTAACCAATCCTAAGGGACATGGATACAGTAGTTCATGAAATTGATCATTTACCATCTTCTTCAAAATCTTTTATCCAAATTTATTAATTACAACGTTCAACTTCCACAAGTTACTTGGATTTGGCTATTATCCCGAATGAAAATCAATTGAACTCCTATAATTCCTTAGAGACTCATCCTCTCAATGATCAATGCTATTTTTTTTTTTGGGAATATTAGAGGGTTCCAAGATCCAGAAATGATGAAGTATTTGATGAACATCGTCAAGGTAAATTGTCCCTGTATTCTGGTTCTTTTGGAACCAAAGCAGTCTAGTGATGATATTCATTTATTGGGAAAGAGGCTAGGTTTTAGGAACTGCATGCATGGTAACCCCAATAAACTTCATATTTGGTTCTTTTCTAGTGGTAATGTTACTATTGATCTGATTCATATTTACAAGCTATAACTATTAAAGTACATTTGGTTGATTCTTCTATAAATTGTCTTGTAACGACTATTTATGCCAAGTGTCTTAGGAAATACATATTGGGTCTCTGGGCGGAGCTTGTTTCATTATCTTCATATAACAATCTTCCTTGGATCATGGGTTATTATTTCAATGTTGTCTTGTCAGCTTCGGAGAAGCTAGGGGAGGTCAGATTGACACTAAAGATTTCAAATATTTCAGAGTGTGTAATTCATGCAGGTTTGTCAGATGTTGGGTTCAAAGGAATTGTGTCTTCACATGGTGTAATGATCAGTTTGGTAATGCTCGTATATGGTGCAGATCTGATTGGATATATGGATGCATCACCAATAGCTCGTTCTTAACTTCCTTTAACAGTCTTTCTGTTGAGCATTTGGCTCACCAAAATTCTGATCATACACCAATGTTAGTCTCTTTATTGCAATGTTCTACTAGGCTTGCTCTTTTTAAGTTTCTTAAGATGTGGCTGTCTCATAGTGGTTTTTTGGATTTTGTTAATTCCCATCGACTACTATCAGACTCTAATTTGGTCACTCGGCTAAAAAGATTGAGGAAACTCTTAAGGTCTTGGAATAGCCTTGGCAATCTCAAACTTCAAATTTCCCAAGCACAAGATAATGTGTTGAGAATGGATATTGAGCTTCAAGCTTCTCGATCAAAAGAGGCTTCTTCCAAATTCACTAAGGTAAATTCTTATTTAAATGTTTTATTGACCAGGGAAGCGATGTTGCTGCAAGAAAAAGAAAAGGTGAAGTGTTTACAGGAAGGTGATCCTAATTGTTATAGGAAGACAATTAAGGGACATGAGTAAACTAAAGGAACCAGAAAGATGTGGAGCAGCAAGACCTAACTAGTGTGGTCAGAAGTGACCAGTAAGGTCAGAAGAGCTTAGCATTACCAGTGAGGTTAAGGAGATTACCAATGAAGCTAGCAAGAGAGGCTAGACAACCTGGACATTAAGGAAAGGATGAAAGAAAGCAAGGGGAGAGTTGAAGCTCGGCCAAAGGAGTTAAGGACAATAACTAGAAGCTGTTAGAGTGGTTAAAGAAGTTAGTTAACAGCATCTTGATCACATGTATGAACCTCTATTGCACTTCCATATGTACTAGTGTGTATAGAGCTCTATACAAAGCGCAGCAGGTGGACAGACATAGGACTGATTTGCAACTTCAAGTGGGTAACTTAGTCCTCCTTAAGCTACAGCCCTACAAACAATATTCAGTGGCAGCTAGTCTTTCTCATAAGCTAAGAAAAAGGTACTATGGACCCTTCACAATTTTGAAAGGGTTGGCCAAGTTGCCTACAAACTATAACTGCCAAAAGGATGTAAACTTCATCCTATTTTCCATGTCTTACTACTTAAGCCCTTCAAAGGCTCCTATGATTCTCCATCAACACCGCTTGAAGGCTACTCTAGTTTCTCTCCCATTTATCACCTAATTGCTATACTGAATGATAGAACTATACTCCAGTAGGGACAATGGATCAAACAATATTTGGTACAATGGGACCAACAACCATTAAAAGAAGCCTCATGGGAGAATGTTGCATCAGTAAACCAATCTTCGCCTCATCTTCACTTTGAGGACAAGGTGCCTGTCCATGAGGCAGTATTGTTATAGGAAGACAATTAAGGAACATGAGTAAACTAAAGGAACCAGAAAGATATGGAGCAGCAAGAACTAACTAGTAAGGTCAAAAGAGCTTAGCATTACCAGTGAGGTTAAGGAGATGACCAGTGAAGCTAGCAAGAGAGGCTAGACAACCTAGAAAGTAAGGAAATGATGAAAGAAGGCAAGAGGAGAGTTGAAGCTTGGCCAAAGGAGTGAAGGACAGTAACTAGAAGCTGTTAAAGTAGTTAAATAAGTTAGTTAATAGCATCTTGATTATATGTATGAACCTCTATTGCACTTCCATATGTACTAGTGTGTCTAGAACTCTATATAAAGCTCTTCTTATGTACGAACAGATTCATTAAAGTAATAAGAACACTTAATGAGTTCTCTTTTACTCGAAATAAGACCTAAACACTAACCTTTACTCAAACAGAAACCCCATGCTTGCATGAAATAGTGTTCCAGTCAATCTATAATTACTCTCAAGAATTTCAATGGTGAGTCCATCAGTGATGCTTTTGTTTCTGTTTAGGCTGCTATCACCCATTTTTCAAATCAGTTTTCATCAGTTCGTCAGTCTTCTTGTAGTGGTTTTTGTTGGAAATAAAACACTCACACAAACAACTCTTATTCAAACTCAAAGAGATATTACAAGAGCACTCTCACTCAAAAGAAAGAAGATACTAGAACTCACTCTTAGAAGACTTTGCTTCTTCACTCACTTAGAAGCTCTTGCTTCTTCTTGATGATTAAACCAAAATGGGGAGGGGTATTTATACTACTTAAGAACAATCCTACACCACACAAATAAACTAATCCAAAATTACAACAACCATACACCTCATTTTTCTTGGTGGTTCTAACAATATTTTAGGTTACCAAATGATTCACATGCTCAACTACCACACCAATAAAATTCTAGGTAGAATGCTTGTAGTTTTGGACCTTGATTATGGACTTGGACTCCAATTTGATTGAGTTTGGTTTTGGACTCCCATAAGGGATCAAGTTTATGATCCAACACCCCCCTTAAACTTGATCTTGTGACCTCTAGTAAGTTCCTTAATAATATGAAGTTTTCGCTTGTCAGTGGCTTAGTAAAAACATCAGCAACTTGATATTGTGACCTCACATATTCAACTTGCACATCCTTTCTTGCAACACACTCCCTTATATAGTGGTAGCGAATATCGATGTGCTTGCTTCGATCATGGAATACTGGATTCTCTGCTAAGGCAATGGCTGACTTGTTGTCGACACAAACCTTGGTCGGCTCTTCTTGTATCAAGCCTATCTCCTTCAATAGATTTCTAAGCCAAATTGCATGACAAACTCATGAGGTAGCAGCAACATATTCTGCTTCACAAGTGGACAATGTGACAATCGGTTGTTTCTTTGACATCTATGTGAAAGCAGTATCTCCCATGAAAAATACGAATCCAGTAGTGCTCCTTCGATTATCTATGTCTCCACCCCAATCACTATTGCTATATCCAGCAAGCTTGTAATCATTAGAAACTGAATAGAATAAGCCAAAGTCAATTGTACCTTTTAGATAGCGAAGAATTCTCTTTGCGGCTTTAAAATGGGTGGTTGTTGGAGATTCCATGTAGCGACTAACCAATCCAACTGCGTGAAGAATATCGGGCCTCGTGCAAGTTAGGTAGCGTAGACTTCCCACCAAACTTTTGAAAAATGTTGGATCTACACTTTCGCCTTCTTCATGTTTGGACATCTTGACTCCGTATTCCATCGGTGTGCTTATCGGCTTACAGTTCTCCATCTTGAACTTCTTCAGGATCTCCTTTGCATAGCTTTCCTGTGAAATGAAAATTCCATCCTTTTATTGCCTAACTTCAATGCCAAGGTAGTACGCCATGAGCCCTATGTCTGTCATCTCGAATTCCTTCGTCACCACTTCCTTGAATTCATTAAACATGCTTGGCTTGCTTCCGGTGAAGATCAAATCGTCCACATAGAGGCACACGATCAAAATATCTCCATCTTTGATCTTGATATATAGAGCATGCTCATAGGGACATTTGTTGAAGCCATTCTCTTAGAAGTACTTGTAGATTCGGCTATTCCATGCCTTTGGTGCTTGTTTCAACCCGTAAAGAGCTTTCTTCAACTTCAACACCTTGTCTTCGTGGCCTTTGACTTCGTAGCCTGATGGTTGCTAAATGTAGACTTCCTCTTCAAGAACTCCATTTAGGAAGGCAGACTTTACATCCATTTGTTGTATCTTCCACTTGTTTTAAGTTGCCAAGGAAATAATTAGTCTAACAGTCTCCAACCGAGCAACAGGGGCGAATATCTCATCGTAGTCAATTCCAGCTTTTTGACTGTAGCCTTTTGCAACAAGCCTCGCCTTGTGTCTTTCAATCTCTCCCTTAGCATTTCGCTTTGTTTTGTAGACCCATTTGACACCTATCGCCTTGTGCCATTTGGTAAGTGAAATAAGTTCCCATGTGTCGTTCTTCTCGATAGCCTTGATTTCTTCATTCATCGCATCTCTCCACTCAATTTCTTTTGCAGCTTCTTGATAGCTCATTGGTTCACAATCAGCAAATAAACAAAATAATGTAAGATTATCTTGTCGTTCAGTCACTTCATAGAGATCTCGAAGGCTTCTTGTTCGTTGCACATCTCTTTCACTTTGACTCCCACTTGAAGATGATGAAGGTGACTCGTCTCCATGGGTAGTTGATGTTGGTGAAGTAGGTGGAGTTGTTGGCTCTTGTTGGGCTTCTCTATGCTGTTCTATTTGTGTCAGCTCATCTTCAAACGGAGGAGAGAAATTGAAGTCATCTATATGAGATCCAAAATCCCATAGTCTTTCTTCGTCAAACACCACATCTCGGCTGATCATAACCTTCTTATTGTTCGGATTGTACAGCTTGTAGCCTTTTGAATTTGCATCATAGCCAATGAAGATGAAACTCTCGCTTTTATCATCAAGCTTTGTTCTTTTCTCATCTGGAACATGAACATGGGCTATGCTTCCAAAAACTCTTAGGTGGGAGATGCCGGGCTTTTTTCCACTCCATGCTTCTTGCGGTGTCTTTCCCCAAACACTTCTTGTTGGAGATCTGTTGGATAAGTAGACCGCACACGCCACTGCTTCAGCCCAAAACTCCTTGGGTAGTTTCTTGCTTTTGAGCATACTCCGAGCTATGTTGAGGATAGTTCGGTTCTTTCTTTCCGCTACGCCGTTTTATTGAGGGGATCTAGGAACTGTCATTGGTCGACGAATTCCATTTGCTTCACAGAACTCTTGAAACTCCTTAGAAGTAAATTCTCCTCCTCGGTCGGATCTCATAGCTTTGATCTTTCTACCACTTTCTCTCTCCACTGCAGCTTTGAACTTCTTGAAGACTTCGAAAACTTCTGACTTCTGTTTCAAGAAATATACCCACGTTTTTCTTGAAAAATCATCAATGAAGAGAAGAAAATAGTTATTGTTACCGAGAGAGCTTGGTTTGATCGGACCGCACACATCGGTATGGATGAGCTCGAGTGGCTTCTTGGCTCTTGAGTCTGACTCCTTTGGAAAGCTTTTTCTGAATTGCTTCCCGACTAGACACCCTTCACAAAGCTGGTCATGATGGTTGATGCGAGATAGTCCCTTCACCATCTCCTTCTTGGATAGCAGCTTTAGACCTCCAAAATTTAGATGCCCAAAACGAAGATGCCATAGCCATGATGCATCTCTGTAGCAAGCTTTCAAGCACTTTGCAACATCGTTTTGTATGTTGATCAGGAACATTCTATTCTTTGACATCGGTACTTTAGCAATGAAGTTATTCTTATCATCTTTTATAGAAAGATTATGATCCTTAATATGAATATCATAACCTTTCTCTAACAGTTGTCCTAAACTCAAGATGTTACTTTTCATATTGGGCACAAAGTAGACATTGGAAATAAACTGATGTCTCCCATCTTTCAAACGGATAAGAATGTTACCTCTCCCTTTTACCGCTATTGTGGAATCATCGCCAAATGAGACATTTCCACTTACTGACTCGTCCAGCTCCACAAACATGTCTTTCCTTCCACACATGTGATTGCTTGCACCACTGTCAAGATACCAGGATTTTGCTTGGACACCATCAGTCTCTTTTCGTGCTAGAAGAAGAGTTTCTTTATCATCGGTCTTCTCCTCCACATAGTTGGCCTTCTCCTCAATTCTGTTGTTAGGAGCTCTACATTCTGAAGTATAATGCCCAAACTTCTGACAATTATAGCATCGAACTTGAAATTTGTCATTCCTCGAGTTTAGATTGCCTTTTCCACGGCCTCGTGTTGAGCTTTCTCCTTTCTCGTAGTTATTGTTGGAATTGTTGTTGTTGTAATTCCAACCTCGTCCATGACCGCGATTTTCTCCTCGTCCACGGCCTCTACCTCTGCCTCGGCCACGTTGGTTTCTATCATCTCCTTGGCTTTCATGCATATCCTTGAATTGCAGCTTGAGGAGTTGATCAGTAAACCCTTGCTTCTTCTTATGCTTCTCTTCGTATGCTTGTAATGATCCTTGGAGTTGCTCGATCGTCATTTCTTCTAAGTCTTTAGTTTCTTCAATCGTCACGACGATGTGCTCAAATTTGGAATCCAATGAACGGAGTATCTTCTCTATTATCCTCACATTCTCTAACTTTTCACCATTTCTTTTTAATTGATTAGAAACAGCTACTACTCTTGAGAAATAATCTGAAATAGACTCAGATACTTTCATGTGTAAGGATTCGAATTCACCTCTTAATGTTTGGAGACGGACCTTCTTCACTTGCTCGGATCCTTTGTAAGAGGTTTGCAGCTTTTTCCACGCTTCCTTGGCAAAGCTTGCACTCGAAATCTTCTCAAAAACATCATCATCTAATGCTTGATAGATGAGGTAGAGAGCTTTCTTGTCTCTCTTTCTCGCATCTTTCAAACTATCCTTTTGAGCTGTGGTCAGCGCAACTTCGTTATCTGGCTCACTAAAACCTTTTTCTACGATATCCTAAACATCATGCGCGCCAAGAAGAGCCTTCATCTTGATACTCCAGTTGTTGTAATTGTTATTGATGAGTGTCGGGACTTGGAAGGATGCCACACCATTTGCCATATCACTCAATATGTTGAGAATTTGGAAATTCTGATTGAGTAGATAGATCCGGAACGTTGAAAAACTTTGGGAGGGACCTAGTCAAAATTTTCAACTTTCGGTCAACGGTCAAAGTCAACACTAACCTGGTCAACATTTGACTTTGAATGCTCGATCAACTCGGCTTGGACGGCTCGGTCAACTCGGCTCAAGCGGTTCGGTCAAGTGGCTCGGTCAACAGGCTTATGGCTCGGTCAACTCGGCTCCAACTCGGCTGACCCAGCTTAACTTGGTGAGTCAATTCGGTTTTCTGGCAGCAATCTTCCGGTGGCTCGTGGAGGCGCGTCTGAACTCTGATCGGGGAGATTCTGGCGGTGTTGGATTTCTCTCGTCGAGACCTTCGATTTGATATGCAATAGTGTATACTTTCCAACTCAAGCTCTGATACCGCTTTGTTGGAAATAAAAGACTCACACAAACAACTCTTATTCAAACTCAAAGAGATATTACAAGAGCACTCTCACTCAAAAGAAAGAAGATACTAGAACTCACTCTTAGAAGACTTTGCTTCTTCACTCACTTAGAAGCTCTTGCTTCTTCTTGATGATTAAACCAAAATGGGGAGGGGTATTTATACTACTTAAGAACAATCCTACACCACACAAATAAACTAATCCAAAATTACAACAACCATACACCTCATTTTTTTTGGTGGTTCTAACAATATTTTAGGTTACCAAATGATTCACATGCTCAACTACCACACCAATAAAATTCTAGGTAGAATGCTTGTAGTTTTGGACCTTGATTATGGACTTGGACTCCAATTTGATTGAGTTTGGTTTTGGACTCCCATAAGGGATCAAGTTTATGATCCAACAGTTTTTTGGGTTATATTCCTTGTGTGTTTTATGTCAACTGTTAAGTCTCGAGACCGAGATAGTGCATCAGGTTCAAATGGTTACACTGGTCACTTTTATATTAATTATTGGTCTATTATCAAGCAAGATGTTTTTGATCTGGTTCATAGTTTCTTCCAAGGAGCTTAGTTTCCCAAAGAAGTAACATCAACCAATATTGTTATTTTCCGTGAAGTGAAGAACTATTCTTCTTTCTTTGATCTTCAACCTATTAGTCTAAGCAATTTTCTTTATAAAATTGTTGCTAAGATTTTGAATGACAAGCTTGTAAGGCTATTGTTAGGATTTGTTTTAGATGAGCAGGCTGATTTTGTTAAAGGACACTGTATTCATGAAAATATTGCACTAGCTTCCAAGTTAGTGACAGACATTAACAAGAAGACCTTTGGTGGCAGTCTCGTTTTGAAGGTTGACATGGTTAAGGCCTATGATAGGCTAGAGTATTCCTACTCCATTCGACGCATGGCTTTGTTTTTCTCAAATTTGGTGTTATCTGATTTATAAAAGTCTATCTAACTGCGGGTACACTATTATGTTGAATGGGCATTCTCATGGTTTTTTCTCATCTTCTAGAGGTTAACATGAGAATCCTTATTTTCGTCTATTTTATTCTTGCTCAGGATGTGCTTACTAGAAATCTCAATCAGCTGATCACGGAGAGCGAGATCAAGCCTTATCATTATAGTGTTACTCAGTCCTTTATATCACATCTTATATATGCTGATGACATAATGATTTTCACAAAGAGTGCAAAGTCTTCTCTTCATCATCTGTTCTCTTTGATTCGCACATATGAGAAGGAAAGTGGGCAACAAAAGAATTTTTCCAAAAGGTATTATATTTCCTCCTCCAATATTTCTGTTCAACGATATAATATCCTAAAATCTTAGAATGGCTCTCGCAAATAGTCGTTGACCCTTCAACATCTTGGTCAGTGTCCCCCTTTTCAAAGGATGTCCGAATATGACTTATTTTGATGATTTGGTGTTGAAGATCTGAAACAAACTAAAGGGTTGGAAAACTAGATTATTATTATTTGGTGGTAAAATAACACTTCTCAAGTCATTCCTGACAGTAATCTGTATCCACATATTAGTTGTTCTCAAACTTCCCAAACTCCTTGATAGACTCTATTTGAAGTTCTTGGTCTTCCTTCGGCTTAACAATGGAGAAGTAGGACACTATTTTGTTTCTTGGAGTAATATTGCTCATCCTGTGGAACAATGGGGTTTGGGTATCATGAATCTTCATCAAGTGATGGTTGTTCTTTATGCCAAGCTTGTGTGGAGATTTTTTCAAGGTTCCTCCATTTGGTAACATTTTATGTGGGTTAAATATGTGTTTCCAGATAAGGTTCAGCAGCAACCTCAACCATATTTTGCTTCAATTTCTAGAAGATGGTGAAACCGTAAATTTTTAAGATTTGCTTCCCATTGCTGGAAGATGGTGAAATTGTAATTTTCTTAAATCTTGGAACACTCTACTTGGACTTTTGGCAAAGGGTGCAGTTCATTTACTCAAGAAAAATGGCATGTTAATGAATTTCTTCGTAAGTTCCACTTCCTTCATCAATTTCTTTTCTTACAGAGGATCAACATTTTTCTTGGGGACTTCCACTTATGGCACCCAAGCCCGAGTAGTTTGGGGTCTCACATGTTCATACCATTTCTCTAGTGCCTCATTTTGGAATTTGATCAGGATGTGAAATCTAGTGTTTAGTGGCATAGGAGATTATGGAATAAATGGTTACCTTTGAAGATTGGATTTTTCATGTGGCACTTATTTCACAATGCAGTTCCCATTGATGATAGAATTTGGGCCCTGAGTTTTCATATGGTTTCTAAATGTGTCTGTTGTTTACATCCGTATATGGAATCAATTCAACATGTGTTCTTGGACAACGAGTTAGTTACTGGTATATGGAGTTATTTTGGGAAGCTAGTAAGCATTCCCAACTGTGCATCCTCTTTGCATGGTCTTCTCTCTTCCTTGTTCAACTCTTCTATGGTTTCTCAACCTGTTTTTTTATAAAAAAAAATCTTATTTGCTTAATTTGTTAGGAGTTTTTACTAGCAAGAAATAGTTGAATTCATGGTGCTTTTCAAGGTAATGTGCTTGAGATCATTTTAAAGATCTCAAAATTGGTTTGAGAAATCTCCATGCTTCATTATACATTTTTTGTACCTAATCTTCATAATAGTATTTCTCTACTTGCTCTTGACATCTCCCAAATACCTTCTATTTGGTTCCTGGGTTCGATAGAAGCCTCCCTTGCAGGCCTCTTGAAGCTCAATAGTGATTCTTGTCGTGATGGTAATAGTACTAGTGGTGGTGGCACTAGTGATCACATGAGAACAATTATTTTGGCCTATTCTTCTCATTTTGGTATGAATACCAATATGACAGGGAGTTATGGCTCTTTTGGCAAGTTTTAAGCTTTGCAAAGAGAAGGATAATAAAATCTCCTATATTGGCAATGACTCCAAAATGCTTGTGGATTGTCTTCTATTTAGTTCTTCATCTTGGAAAATACATTATAATTTCAAGCAAATTCGTTTTCTTTTCTCTAGTCAATGCAAAATCAATTATATCTTTCGTGAAGCCAATAAACTCGTTGATTTGCTCACGAGTTAGCTGACACTCATCTTCAATCTAAAATGTTTTTCTCTACAATGGGTTTGTTACCCAATCATTTTTTGTTTGCTTATAAAACTGTTAGTAAGGGGATTTATGCTTATAGGCCTCATTAAGTGGAAATGGGATTCAATGTAACTTTTACTTAATCTTGTTATCCACTTGGAGGGTTTTTTTTATTTTTTATTTATTATTTTTTTTTATGACGGGTAGAGTATAAAGCCCTCTTTTATTTGTACCTTACAACTACTAGGTTGCACTTGCTTTCTTAATTTTAAGTGCTACTGGTTTATCTGAGCTTGTCATTGAAGGGAGAAACTTGGGAAAGAATTCGGAAACGATGCTCACTTGAACCTCGCCAATGCGTGTGGGTGTGTGAGCCCTACTTTGATGGCGGCAGTGGCCGAAAATTTCCGAATCAACTAGAAGGGAGGTTTTTGGCACGGTAGGCTAACAAGTTTTTGATAATTGTTTTTGGAATATGCCGTATCAAAAGTTAGGATCCCTCCATTTGGACGGGCGGCACTTGAGAGTGGTCGGCTTAGTGGACGGTGGTAAACTTAGTGCCAAGACGTAGATCTCATCAAGCTAATTCCAATGTACCGGTGGTGCACTTTTTCAACCAGTGATTGTCCCGGTATCGCAAAACATCTTCGGCGTTTAAAAAATAAATTATTTTTCATTGAATTACCTAATTACTTTTCTATTTGTTTAATAGAATTTTGAATTCTTAGGGCCACTTTGGTCTTATATATGTGTTTGTATATGTGCGTGCTACTAACTTTGGACAATTTAATTGTAAGTTAGCATTATATACCAATTTTTAGGAAAAAAAATCTTTTATGAATTCAATTTAATGTCAAACAACTATAGGATAATAGAGTATCTCAATAAACTCGTTTATTTAATTTTTATTAACCTTTATAGACATTTTTCAATTTATGGTCAACCAGTGATTAGAAAAGTGCACTATAGGTATTGTTAGAATCAGCTTTGCGATCTACAATCTAGCAATAGTTACATCGCTCTTTATGGCCACCTTCACGTGCCCTCGCTTGATTAGAGGGGACTCGAATTTAATCGACCATTCTTTGGCAATTGATTTCGGAAACCACAATCACTACTAAACCAAAAATCGATTAATCTATCGGTTTATAAAACCACAGCAGTGTGTGATACAGACCTGGAGATAGACCAGCAACAGCAGCATTCTAACCTGCAAGAAGTGCACACGAGCACAGGCAAGATGCACATTGAGGCAAAGAGGTGCACACTAGCACTAGTCGATTGCACACTAAGTCAAGAAGAGTGCACACTGCTATAAAAGTAGTGAACACAAGTCCAGAGACAGTGCCTGCACTCAGAAGGAGCACACGGATCAAGACACTTCAGCATAGTAGTTAGAAGTTAGTTAGAAATCTGTTACAGTTCTATTACAGATTTCTAGCTAACTGATCTGAGCATGTGCACTATATAAATACTTGTAATTAGCCTATTGAGAGGACATTGAATAGATAAGTATTGAGGCATTTTTTTCATAAATCCTATGGATATCTCACTTGCTCGAAAAGTGAATTTCTTCTTTCTGTTCTCTTTTCTTCTTTTTGTTCCATTTCTTTCTCTTTTTTTCTTTTTTTTTTCTTTCTTCCACCCTACCATTGGTGCTTTCATTTTCATTTGATCATCTTTCTTCCTTCTTCTCTGAGACACACTATGGCAGAGGGTACCCGCAATTACAACAGGATTGAAAATCAAATAAAGAATCTCCAAGGGAAGTTTGATACCATATAACAACTATAGACCTCTCAGGAGATGTTCGAATGGAGCAAAGGCCTTGAAACTCTGATTTCTAATAACAGAAAGGCACCTGATGCTTAGTTTGCCAACATATAACGGCTATTCAAGACACATATGACTTCAATGGAAGCACAAAGCCACCAGCCAAGGCACTTTTAACACAGACAAAATCAAGAAACATATGTTCAACACTTGCTTTTTGCAATCTCGGAATTTTAGGTTGGGTTTCCCAAGATTTGATGGGACAGAAATAGAAGGATAGACTTTCAAAGAAGAACAAATTTTTTTTTTGTTCTCACAATAATCTTGATGATCAAATAATCGACCTCCACATGGAGGGCTTTGCAGTAGCTTACTTTCAATGGCTATACAAGGGAGGTTTAGTCAATTCTTAGAGTGCTTTTCTTGATGCACTAAGGCTGAGATTTAGGCCACCGCAGTATGAAGATCCTCAAGGGATTCTTGCAAAGTTGCAACAGAAAACTTCTGTGTCGAAGTACGAGCACCAGTTTGAAGCTTTATCCACTAAAATTCAAGGCTTATTTGAATCATTCTTGACAGGTCTGTTTATTTTCGGACTAAAATCGGATTTGAAAAGGGAGTTGTTACTTCTCCAACCTTCTTCTATCTTTCAAGCAATGGGAATGGCTATACTACAAGAAAGAAAGTATCAAGACCTGCACTAACATCCTAGAAATTCTTGGCAAACTGCTCCATCCTCCAACCACAACTAAGGTATATTTGAGAACCAATCTTTTTCAAATCCTAGACAGTATCAACCACAATTTACTACACCAAGACTTCCCCCAAATAGGCCTAACCTTGCACCTCCACAACCACAGTTTCTAATTAAAAAAACTTCTACTGAAATCAATGCTAGAAGGGAAAAAGGATTGTGCTACACTTGTGAGGAGAAGTATCATCCTGGTCACAAGTGCAAAAGTAAATTCTGGACCTGATAGGAGATCCTGAGGATGAGTCCTATGAGGCTAGTGATGCCCCAAATATCCCTCAATCTTGCCCACCAAACTAAGAACCTAACTTACTCTTTGAAATAATCTTGAATGCACTAGAAGGGCATATTAGTCAAAGAACAGTTAGGCTCACTGGTAATCATAGGGTCTTTACAATACAAGTGTTGGTTGATAGTGGTGGCACACACAATTTCATATAGGAAGAAGTAGCATTAAAGCTATGATTACCTATTTTTACTTCTAGACTTTTTAAGGTCTATGTAGGCAATAGAGATTACCTATATTGTGATAAAATCTATTTAGAAACACTTTTGACCCTACAACAGTATGACTTCACCATTGATCTATTTGTACTTCCTATCCAACGGGCTGAGATAGTTCTAGGTATTTAGTGGTTGGAGTAGTTAGGACCTGTCCTAACTGAATACAAGAAATTGAAAACGCAGTTTGAGTGGAATAGGAAAACAGTGTGCCTCCAAGAAGAATCATACCTTTACCCTACACTAGTTCCTACTAAGCAACCCTAGAAAATGGCTACCCATGATCACATTGTCTCTCATTGCCATCTTATGCTTGAAGAAACACCTTCCTCAATCCCATTGACGCATATCCCACCCAAGATTGCTCAACTACTATAGACCTTCCAAATAGTGCTCTAAACCCCTACACACTTAACATCATCTAGACCATTAAATCACCATATCCACCTACTTCCTGGAACCAAACCAATAAATGTCTAACCCTACAGATATCCCCACTTCCAAAAAGGACAGATAGAAAACTAGTAAAGGAGATGCTTTAGAATGGCATCGTTAAGGATAGTTAAAGCCATTTTTCCTCTCTAGTTTTGCTTGTCAAGAAGAAATATGGTTCTTGGAGGTTCTGTATAGATTGTAGGGCTTTGAATGCTGTTATAATCAAAGATAGGTTCCCCATTCCTACCATTGATGAGTTGCTTGATGAATTACATGGTGCTAAGATTTTCTCTAAGTTAGATCTAAAGACTGAATATCATCAGATCAGAGTACATGAGATAGACATACACAAGACTACTTTCAGAACCCATGAAGGGAATTATGACTTCCTAGTCATGCTATTTGGCCTCACTAATACCCCTGCTACTTTCCAATATACTATGAACATGATCTTTAAGCCATTATTGAGACACTTTATTACTGTTTTCTTTGATGACATCTTGGTTTACAGTTCCTCTATGGAAGATTATCAACACCATGTTTAACAAGTGATGTAGTGCTTAGCAAACAACAAGTTGTTTGCTAACAAGAACAAGTGCAAATTTGGCCAACAATCCATTGAGTATCTAGGTCACATTGTTTCTACATAAGGACTCCAACCTGACTAGAAGAAAATGCAAACTATGGTGGACTAGCCTATACCCAAGACATTGAAATAATTAAGAGGATTCCTTGGGTTGACTAGCTATTAAACGAAATTTGTGTAGCGTTATGCTACCATAGCTTCCCCCTTTATTGCTCTCTTAAAGAAAGATGCCTTCAGTTAAAGTGATACAGTCTTGAACTCTTTTACCACTCTTAAGTAGGCAATGACCTCAAGTACCTATATTAGCACTTCCAAACTTTAACCAGGCTTTTGAGGTTGAAACAGATGCCTCTAATGTAAGCATTAGGGTTGTGCTCACTTAATAGGGACATCCACTGAATTTTTTCAGTAAGAAATTAGGATCAAGAATTTGCCCAGCCTCTGCTTATATCACGGAACTTCATGCCATTACTCAAGAAATAATGAAATGGAGACAATACTTATTGGAAAGATAGTTTGTTATCAAGACAGACCACATAAGCTTGAAGAATCTTATGAATTAGGTTATTCAAACCCCTAAACAACACCATTACCTCAATAAGTTACTAAGATTTGACTACACAATAGTTTATAAACCTGTTAAGAACAATAATGCAGCATATACTTTATCCAAACTACCAGAATGCTAGGGCACTGAACATGACCAGCCAACTGAGCCTAATCATGGTTGTTTCCTAGCAGTCTCCACTATATCATCGGCTTTTATTCCTACCTTGAAACAAGAAAATGCCACTACAGCTAATTTGATTACAATTCATAAAGACCTACAGTAATATCCTACAGTTTTTCTTAACTACACAGTTGAGGAAGACCCACTATACTTAAACGCAAGCTGAGACTCAGTTCCTCATCAGCTTTAAAGCAACCTCTCATTAATGAGTTTCACTCCACTTTATTGGAAGAGCGCTTTAGTGCACTCAGAACCATGCTCAGGATTTTAGCTAATTTTTATTTGCCCACTATGAAACAAGAGGTTCAAGCATTTGTCAAAAGCTCCAGCATCTACTAGGCTACAAAATATACCACCACAAAGCCTATAGGCTTGCTCTAACCTCTGCTCTTACTAAAACAAATCTTGGAAGAAATGCTCATTGATTTCATAATTGGACTACCCTTATCCAAAGGTTGCACATTCATCCTGGTAGTAATGGATAAGCTCTCCAAGGCTGCTCGTTTTGGAACACTCCTTACACACTATACAACAGCATCAATGGCCTAATTATTTGTCAACATAGTGATCAAACATCTTGGACTTCCCAAGTCTATTATTTTTTTATAGAGACCCCATCTTTATTAGCAAGTTTTAGGACCAGCTCCTCACTCTCAGTAAAAGCTTTTCTTACCATCTAGAATCTGATGGACAAACAGAAGTCTTAAATAAGTGCTTGGAACAGTATCTAAGGGCATTTATTCATAACCACCCTCAACTATAGCACACTATATTGCCTTGAGTTGAACTATGGTATAACACTACTTTCCACTAAACTGCTAGCATTCCCCGCTTCCAGGCTGTATATAGCAGATTACCACCAACTATCTATATTTACGCACCACAATCAACCAACATTAAGGTAGTAGATTAGCTTCTAGTCTCTAGGACACAACTGTTACAATAGCTTAAAAGCAATTTACTACAAGCATAGGCCAGAATGAAGGAACAGGCTGATAAGCATAGAAAAGAATGGTCATTCCAAGTGGGTGACTGGGTAATGGTTAAGCTCCAGCCATATAGATAGATGTCTGTAGCATACAAGGCTCACAACAAGCTCAGCAAATGATATTTTGGGCCATCTCAAATCCTTCTGTTGAGAGTCCTAATTAGGTTTATGTTGAGAGTCCTAATTAGGTTTATGCTGAGAGTCCTAATTAGGTTTCCTAAATCTTATTTATTTTATATCTATCTTATCTAGTTATGTCTCTTAGTCCTATTAGGTTTGATATTCATAAGTCTATATATATGACTATTGAATTGTATTCAGAAAATCAATAATACATAATTCTTTTCAATTCTTTTTGTTAACATGGTATCAAAGCTTTAGGAGTTTTTTTTTTCCTGGAAATTGCAAAGCCTTTATTGCTTCATTTGTTTTGGCCTTTATAGCCAATTATACCTCCGGCCTTTATCGCCAATTTTTTTCCCCTCTAATCTTGCCTTCTTCTCCATCATTAACCCACCATGGCTGAAAACACCACCCTGTCTATAGAAGCTCTCAATCATCTGACTTTAGGTGATCTGTAGAATATTCAAGCAGCGTACATGCTGAATGGGAAGAATTATCTGAAGTGCTCCCAATTTATCCACAAGTATTTGAAGGGAAAGGGAAATATAAATCATCTTCTGGGCATAAAACCAAAAGAGGGAGATCCCAAATTTGCAGTGTGGGATGGAGCAGATTCCATGATTATGTCTTGGTTATGGAATTCCACGACTCCTGAAATCAGCGATACCTGTATGTTCCTATCTACGATGAAGAAAATTTGGGATACTGTTCGAAATACGTATTCAAAAGCTCGTGATGCGGCTCAGGTGTACGAGATCAAAGTCAAGATTGCGAAATGAAACAAGGTAGTAAAACTGTCACTAAGTACGCAAATGTGCTTAAGAATCTATGGCAAGAGCTGAACCATTATCGTTGTTTCGAGACCAAATGTCCAGAAGATGTAGCAACCTTGAAGAATTTCATCGAAAAAGATCGAGCTTATGACTTTCTTGCAGGACTTAATGCTGAACCTGATCAAGTAAGGGTGCAGATAATTGGTAAAGAAGAGATACCCTCTCTGAACAAAACCATCTATTTAATTCGGGTAGAGGAGAGTCGAAGAGGAGTGATGCTCAAACCCCAAGATCTTGAAGGTTCTGCTATGATGACAAAAATAGAGTGAAAACAGATGGAAAGGTAGATCTATCTTGATCCTCGAACCCGAATAGCCGAGATACTCTCTGGTGCACTTATCGCAAGAAACCGAGACACACTAGAGAGGTGCTGAAAACTGAATGGAAAACCACTGAGCAAGGAATGGGGATACCAAAGAGGACAACAACATAATCTGGGACAGTAGCGGAACCAGTCCTATTTCACCATGAATCAACCAGGTTTAGACCAGGGTATCCTTAATATAGAGGAGGTAGAGAAGCTAAAGGGAGTTCTGGGATCGCTGAAAAAACCTAGTGGTTCATGCTCTCTTGTATTCTTAGATAAACTCTCATTTTCTCAAGGACTAAATGTCTCAAATAAAACAATCAAGAATTTATGGGTCATTGACTCAGGAGCCACAAACAATATGACTCATTCTTCACTAAATTTTAGCACCTACTCTCCATGTCCTAGCAATCAAAAAATAGCAGTTGCTGATGGTTCTTTAACTACTGTAGCTGGTCTAGAAGATATTCATATCAGTCATTCTCTTACTTTAAAAAATGTTCTTCATGTCCTAAAGTTGTCCACCAACTTAATATCTATTAAAAAACTCACACTTGATATGAATTATAATGTACTTTTCAATCCTTCTCAATGCGTTTTTCAAGACTAGGTTTTGAGGAAGAATATTGGACTTGCTAAGGAGAGAAACAGGCTCTACTATCTTGACGAACCAAACAAGTCACATATGGTCAAGAATAATTTATCTCTATCATTTCTGTCATCATCCAACAAAGACACCATTTGGCTCAACCATTTTAGATTATGGCATCCATCTTTTGGAATCTTGAAAACTACGTTTCCTACTTTTTTTTAGAAGTCTAGGTGCAGAACAATTTCATTGTGATGTATGTGAGTTTGCGAAGCACAAACATGTAACTTTTCTAATCAGCAATAATAAAAGCCTAGTTCCGTTTTATTTGATTCACAGTGATATATGGGGACCCTCTATGGTTCCAAATGTGTCTTATTCTCGTTGGTTTGTCTATTTCATTGACGATTGTACTAGGATGTCTTAGATCTTTCTTCTTAAACATAAATTAGATGTAAGTAGTGTACTCCCAAAGTTCTACAACATGATTCAAAACTAATTTCTCAAAAGATTCCGATCAGACAATGCAAGAGATTATTTTAATCAAGTTCTATCTCCATATTTTCAAAAAGAGGGAATCATCCATGAATCCTCTTATGTTGATACTCCACAACGAAATGGAATAGCAGAGAGGAAAAATGGTCACTTGCTAGCCACAACCCGAGCCTTCCTCTTTCACCATAATGTTCCTAAACACTATTGGGGGAGAAGTCACAAATGGAAATAATGTCCCAATTCTATCCTGACTTTCGTACAACAAATAACTTCACTCCAAGAATCTTCGTTTGTCCATGTTCATAGTCGAAACAGAGGAAAATTAGATCCAAGGGCTCTTAAGTGTGTGTTTGTAGGTTATTCATCCACCCAGAAAGGATACAAATGCTATCATCCATCTACATATAAATTCTTTGTCTCTATAGATGTCACTTTTGAAGAAACAAAACTATACTTTAACTAGCCTTATCTTCAAAGGCAGACTTCATTTAGTGAAGATAAGGATAGAGATATGTTTTTGCTCGATCGACCAACTCGTGAGTCAGTTGTGTCCACCGGATCAGCCCTATCTGATCTAATTTCAGTCGAACTAGCTTCAACTGACCCACCTGTATCGGTTGAGCCATTCCAGCCGGTGTCAACACCCACACCCGCCCACACTGGACCGATGACAGAGCATAATGACTCTATGTGATTTTTGCAGGCTATTCAAGGAGAAGAGACTCGGATCCTAATCCCATGCAAGTCCAAGCTTCAACTCCTAATCTTGAGAATGAGGTAAATACAATTTCTGACCAATCTCAATTAACACCAGACCATGATCTCCCAATTGCTATTAGGAAAGGCACAAGAGAATGCACAAAGCACCCATTTTATCTTTTGACAAAATTCATCTTTTTGAGAAATTCTTACCCTCACATAGGACCTTTCTTGTCAGTCTAAACTCTATTCATATTCCTGATACTTTATTTGAGGCATTATCTAATGAGAATTGGAGAAATGCCATGAGTGAAGAAATGCAGGCACTAGAGAAGAACCAGACATGGGAAATAGTTGACTTACCACTTGGAAAGAAGGCTGTGGGCTACAAGTGAGTGTTTACCATAAAATACAAGTCAGATGGCTCTCTTGAAAGATACAAAGCCAGACTTGTGGCAAAAAGATAGACGCAGACCTATAGTGTGGACTATCAAGAGACATTTGCTCCAGCAGCTAAGATGAACATGGTGAGAGTTTTGTTATCATTGGCTGCTAATTTCAATTGGTATTTGGAGCAATTTGATGTAAAAAATGCCTTTCTTAGCAGTGAATTAGAACAGAAGATATACATGGACATTCCTCCAAGATATGAGCAGTAACTTAGAGGCAATAAAGTCTGCAAGCTAAGGAAAGCATTCTACAGTCTAAAACAATCTCCATGAGCTTAGTTCAGAAGATTCACCAAAGTGATGCTAGCCACTGGATACAAGCAAAGTCAAGGAGATCATACACTCTTCATAAAAGACTAGGATGCAGGGGGAATAACGACCTTTTTGGTGTACGTCGATGACATAATAGTCATAGGAAACGATGAGAAGGAGAAGGAAGCTCTATGAAAATGTCTTGTTAGTGAATTTGAGATAAAAGAACTTGGGAGGTTGAAATACTTTCTAGAAATTGAAGGAGTTCATTCTAGAGAAGGAATCTTTATTTCACAACAGAAATATGTGACTGATCTCCTTAAGGAAACAAGAAAGTCGGCATGTAAACCAATTTCCACACCAATTGAACAAAATTATAGACTTAGAGAAGTAAAAGATGATCCAGCCGTGGACAATGAGAGGTACCAGAGACTGGTTGGGAAGCTCATATACCATGTCCACACACGGCCAGACATTGCTTATGCTGTGAGTGTTGTCAGTTAATTTATGGACAACTCGAGAGAAGTTCATCTACAAGCTATCCATCGCATACTACATTACCTAAAGGCTAATCCAGAACAAGGATTCTATTTAGAAGAAACACGGGATTAGTCCTTAAGGCATATACAGATACTAACTATACAGGTTCGCCGGTTGATAGAAGGTCCACGATAGGCTATTGCACTTTCTTAGGAGACAATCTTGTAACATAGAGGATTAAAAAGCAGAATATAGTGGCAAGATCAAGTGCTGAAGCAGAGTTTAGGGTGATGGCGTAAGGAGTTTGTGAATTTCTGTGGCTCAAAATAGTTCTGGAAGACTTAGAGATTAAGTCGGATGGACTTATGAGGCTATTTTGTGACAACAAGTCGCCTATCAACATCACTCATAATCCCGTTCAATATGATTGTACAGAGCATATTGAGGTAGATAGACATTTCATAAAAGAGAAGATAGATAGTGGATTAATCTGCACACTGTATAACCCAACAAACAATCAACTTGCTTATGTACTTACAAAAGGACTGAACAGTGAAGCATTCCAACGACTTATATGCAAGTTGGGAATGAAGGATGCATATTCACCAGCTTAGGGAGGAGTGTTAAGAGTCCTAATTAGGTTTATATTGAGAGTCTTAATTAGGTTGTGAAGAGTCCTAATTAGGTTTATGTTGAGAGTCCTAATTAGGTTTCCTATTATGTGTCATAGTAGGTTTCCTAAATCTTATCTATTTTATATCTATCTTGTCTAGTTATGTCTCTTAGGTTTAATATTCATAAGTCTATATATATGACTGTTGAATTGTATTCAGAAAATCAATAATACATAATTCTTTTCAATTCTTTTTGTTAACACATTCAACGGGTTAGCAAGGTGGCTTATAAATTAAAACTTCTTGTGAACAGTAAAATCCACCCAGTTTTCCATATTTCTAAAGTCAAGCCTTACAATAGTCCTACCACACTATCCCAGATCAGTTCCCTACCTTCACATAGCATCAACAATCAACCATTGATTCTCTCTTAAGCTTTCATTACTCAAAGAAAAATTATCTTCAAAGGCAGATTGATTCCCCAAGTGCTGGTACAGTGGGAAAGATAGATTCCTCTTAGGAAAACCTCTCTGAGTTTTCTTAACTATACCCATCCCTCAACCTTGAGGAAAAATTTGGTGTCCAAGGAGGCAGGAATGATACAGTCCTATAGATAGACCAGGAAGAGTAGAATTCTTACCTGTAAGAAATTTAAACGAGCGTAGGCTAAATGCACACTGAGCTAGAAGAGGTGCACACTAGCACTGGTGGATTGTACATTGAGTCAAGAAGAGTGCACACTACAATGAACATAAGTACAAAGATAGTGCCTACACTCAGAATGAGCACATGGATCAAGACACTTCAGCATAGTAGTTAGAAGTTAGTTATAAATCTGTTACAGTTCTATTATAGATTTCTAACTAACTGATCAGAGGATGTGCACTATATAAATACTTGTAATTAGCCTATTGAGAGGACACTGAATAGAGAAGTATTGAGGCATTTCTTTCAGAAATCCTATGGAGCTCTCACTTACTCGAAAAGTGAATTTCTTCTTTTTGGTTTATTCTCTTTTTTTTGTTCCATTTCTTTCATTTTTTTTATTTCTTTCTTTCTTCCACCTGCCAGCGTGATTCCATAGGAATCAATCGCACGGGCTCCACACATCGTCTACTGCACATGGCAGTCATTACCCTATAGTGTTTTCCTAGGTAGAGGAAAAGAAGTTTTTTTTTAAATACCCGAAAATGTCTACTTTGATGACATTCCAAGGAGAACTATAGAGTATTTTTGTCCTAAATATTGGTATATAATGCTAACTTACAATTAAAGTATTGAAATTATATATATATATATATATATATATATATATATATATATATATATATATATATATGTTGAGATGGTCCCTCCTATGTGAAGGCCAACATAAAATAAACAAATAATACTTACGTGGCCTTAAGGCCACTAATATATAAAGAGACAAAATTATTTTCTTTACAGATACGAGTTTTCTTTCTTTTCTCTATAGTCGCCGAAGCAGTTTTGGAGTAAATATTTTTTTGGGCGTTACTTACTGTTTTGATCCAATTTGAAGGTCGATTTCATCGTAGTTTAAGCTCAAATTTTGGGTTTTATTTCTATGTGGTGAGAGCTTCAAGTTGATGTATTTTGTTTATTCGCAATTCTTCTATTACAACTTGTTTCGGTGAGATTAGTTTAATTTTTGTTTGGTAGATTATTGTTGAAATCCACCTTTTGGGTGACGATAAATTATTTTTTGATCCTCTAGTTGATCTAGAGAATATACTTTGTACTCCCATTATATTATAGTAGAGATTTTGCTTAGATTAGGTCCCATGGTTTTTCGCTTTCACATTGAAGGGGTTTTCCACGTAAAATTTTAGTGTCTTGATTTTGGTAGTTTGATTATATTTTTTTGCTATTGTTATTTGGTATTGTTATTTTGCCTATTTTATTCACACAAAGTGGAAAAAAATAGTTCTTTGTTTCCTAACAAAGTGGTATCAGAGCTTGGTTCGAATTGGTCTATGTATGAGAAACATGTGTGTGCACACGGTTATCTGCCCTGAGTGGACTTCTCTGGTTTATCTCTTCCATGGTTGAGTTTGGTTTGGCTTCTCCTGTTGATCGAGTGTCCAATGATTTTATTCAATGAGGAGCTTGGTATATAACTCACACATGAGTGGGAGATTATTTAGGATATCCATATGCGAGTTATCCCACATCAGAAAGAAATAAAAAAAATAAAAGTGGGTTATATACATAGTTTGAGCTCAAGGCTCATGAGCTGAAGCTTTTCAGTCATATTGGTGTCCATCCATGTATATCAAGCCTATATTCGTGTGATCTCCCATCATGTGAAGTACTCCCAACCTTAACAAGTGGTATCAAAGCTTTTCATTGATTGGGTTGTGAATTAAAATGGCGGAGAGTTCAGGTTTTGGTTCAGGTTCTATGATTAAACTCATTGCCATCAATTACTCAATTTGAAAACCTAGGATGTTGAATTTGCTATATGGTAAGGATATGTATGGCCCTATTGAATGTGATGGAATTAAACTGACAAGTAAAACTAATGAAGATTGGAAGCTTTTGCAGAGGTAAGTTGTTGAGGTGATTCGACTATGTATTGATCAGAGTGTATTTCATTATGTAGCTACTAAGACTAATGCAACTGCACTTTACAAGAAGCTAGAATCTATGTATGAAAGAAAGTCTACTCAGAACAAGGCTTTTATCATCAAGAAACTTATAAATCTGAAATAAAAAGAGGGTTGCTCAGTTCCAGAACACTTGAATGAATTTAAGAGGCTATTGAATCAGTTGACTATCTTGAAGCTTGTGTTTGATGATAAGTTGTAGGCCTTGTTATTGTTGGCTTCATTTCTCGATAGTAAGGATACATTGGTGGTATCAATTAGTAATTCTATTGATGATGAGAAGTTAACATTGGCACATGTTAAAGGCAACATGTTTAATAAAAAAAAAACTAGAAAAGACCAGGGAATCTCTTTTGAGGCCGAGGCACTAGTTATAGAGAGTAAAGGGAGAAGTAAAAGCAGAAAACCTTCTAACAGTCATGATAAATCAAGAGATAAGCCTAGATGGAGATCAAAGTCTAGAAAAAGAGTTATATGTCATTATTGTAACAAGTATGGTCATATTAGGCCTAATTGTAGGAAAATGAAGAGTGAGCAAAATAAGCCAAAAAAAAAGAAAAAAAAAAGAAAGATGGCAGTGGTACAGCTGCAGTTGCATTTGATGCTAATGTTATTATTGTTTGTGATGATGCTCTTGTTAATCTCACATGTGATGACCCTACTTGGGTAGCTAACACAAGTGCTACTTCTCATATTATTTCTCACATATATTTATTTTCAACCTATTTTGCTGGTGATTTTGGCTTTGTGAAAATAGCTAGTGGTGCTTCGTGTAAAGTTATCGGTGTGGTAGATATTTGAATCGAAACCAATACTGGATACAAAATTCTCCTGAAATATTCTAAACATGTTCCTGACATTTGTTTTAATCTAATCTCCACTACTCAACTTCATAATGAGGGCTATGAGAGTAACTTCAAATGTGGAGTGTGGAAGCTCTCTAGAGTCTCATTGATTCTTCCAAGAGGAAAAGAAGATTGAGCACATTTATAGATTGCAAGTTAAGCCACGTCAAAACTAGGTGAATGTAGTTGAAGATGAGTCCATTGAGTTGTGGCATAAGTAGCTTGGTTACATAAGTGAGAAAGGGCTCTAGATTCTATATAGAAAGCAAACATTACCTCCCATAAAAGGTGCGCCTCTGAAAACTTGTGTTCATTGCTTAACTGGAAAACCAAGAAGAATTTCATTCCTTAGAACTCCTCATTCTAGATGTAATGTTGTTTTGGATTTGGTTCACACTGATGTTTGTTATACAAAAGATAGATCTCTTAGGGGTGCTGTTGTGAGTTTTAAATTACTCGCAAGCGCACGAATCGTTTGCAATATAATGTTGTGCAAGTGCGAGGTCGAATCCACAGGGAGTGCGTTGTGAAAATAGCTTTTTATCTAAAGTAACCTTATTTTAACCTAGTTCCGAATTGTGAATTATATTTTTTCAAAACAAATATAAACTAAACTAAATTCATTTAATAACTAATGATGAAAACACTAAGGTTTTCGAATCCACCCAACCAAAGTAAAGCATATATCTTCATGTCCTATATAATCTATCCAAACATTCCATGAATCCAACTTAAACAAAAAACAACGAATATCCCAATTAAACCAAAAGCATCCAATGTATCCGCTTTTAACAAATCATAAAGAAAATTTAATTTAATCGAAAAGGATTCGATGTATCCATCGGATGAATCACACAAAATATCCAACAGAATAATTAAAAACTATCAATCGTAAGAATTTACTTAAACAATTGAAATAGAACATTTAAACTAAACATATCAGAATTGTATAAACATATCTGAAAATATAATGCTAAACAATGGCGAGCTTCATCTTCAACCTTAGTTGAAGATTTTAGCCACCCATCATCATGAAACTAAATTTCACAATAAAAAGTTCTAAGCATTAAAAACTTGAAAAGAATTAAAACTGACTGTACATTGGGAGAAATTCCACACGCTGTTGGGCAGCACTTCCCCCGGTGGTGGCAAAAGCATTTAGGAGATCTACTAGAATGCTAGTAGAAATCCACCAGACTGCACACTGAATAATGAGGTGAGATAGTGTTTATAAAAGGGAATTCTAGGAGTACAATGAGCTGTAAATTTGATGTGGGATACTGTCTCTTTACGATCGATCGCAAGTCTGGTGCGATCGATCGCAACATAGTGCGATACAATGCGTTTGGCGCGCTGTAAATGCTTCCTATCCGATGTGGGATGTGCGAGTCAACTGCGATCGATCGCAGTCCTATTGCGCTCGAGCGCATCACAGTGCGCTGTAATATATATGCAGTATCAAATGTTTCCTTTCCAATGTGGGATGTGCGAGTCACTTGCGATCGATCGCAAGTCTGGTGCACTCAAGTGCAGGTGCGATTGATCTCATGCCGTGTGCGCATGATCGCAGGTGCGATCGATCGCACGTCCTATGCGCTCGATCGCACTAGGCATCCTCAGCTTTGCTCTTTAAGCCCTGAAGTTTCCACATTGCTTCATTTTATTCCAAAACCTATAAAAACACAGAAAACACAGAAAATAGATAAAATAGCACGAAATAACATAATTAAGAACTCAATAGATGTAAACTAAGGGGCTAAAAATGTAATATTTAGCACTCATCAAACACCCCCAAACTTACATATTGCTAGTCCCATAGCAATACGAAACTAAAAACTAAATGAAAAACAAAAAATATAAAGATAAGTTCATATCTCATGGTATCCAAAGATTTTAGGAGCACACACCATCATGATAATGATTCATGAGCAAGCTTAAAAAGATAAACCCATTTTCGCAATGAATAAAAATGTTAAAATCTAATTACTTACAAAAGGCAGGCTAATGCATCATAAGTCTGACTCAGTGAAAAGTGAATTAGCAAATAGAAATGAAGCTTCCGAATGAGTCCAATGTGTAAGGTCTCTATGTCTTAAGATTCCGCATTTCCCATCAGAATGAATGAAAATGGCATAGTTTTTATTTTTTATTTTTTATTTTATTATAATAATAAGGCTCAGCTATGTTTAGTTCCCTTAAGCTTTCTAATTTACCCATGTAGCGAGTGTTGAGTCAATGACTCCCAAACCAGATGGTTTTAGGGCATTAGGTGTACAGACACCCTTTAGGACTTACTAATTCGAGTCAAAAAGGCTACGAAATTAAACTGGCCTTAATACTATTAAACAAAATTCCAACCTTTTGACGTGAACACTCACTGCTTACTGAGGCAAGAGGTCCAGTTACTCAGTGAAAAGTTTATTTATGATCATTATTTTCATTCATCATTATTTTATTTTATTTTATTTTTATTATATGCCAAAGTGTTAATCCAACAAGTCATCCAGTTTCAGTTGAGACAGAAATGTACACATTAAAATCACATGTCATACCTCACATAATGCGTACTAATGTGCTTGTGTTAGATTCGAGATCAAACATGTGAATTCTCAAATGCCTCAAATAAGTAACTAAATTTTAAAACTTTATCAACAGATCATGTGTTCCAAAATTTAAGCTCACCAATGAATCACATCACCGAAATTGTTTAGATCAACCAAAATTTCAAAATAACATGAGCATGCATTAAAAAATACAACAACAAATTAGGAAAAAGTGTGTGTAATGTGTCGCCCATACCCCCAAACTTAAATTACACATTGACCCCAATGTGTGAATAATATGGAAAGAGTTGACCTGGGATATTGAGAACTATCTGGCTGGTATGGCTCATAGCATACCCCCAAACTTGATCTGCAGTACGCGTTGTCCCTGAAAAATAAAGACTAGAAAACAAAAAATACTGGAAACAAACATTAAGCATAAATATGTAAAATAATAAACAAATAAAAAGATAAGCTGTGGGGTGCCTCCCATGAGTGCTAAGTTTAAAGTCTTCAGCCAGACTCTCCTTAGTAGATGACCCTCAATCAGAGTAAATAGGATCTGTCAACAATATCGTCTCAATGTCCGGACTCCTCAACTCCAAGAATGGTTTTAGCTTCTGCCCATTTACCTTGAAAGTGTTACTATTCTTTGGATCCTCAATCTTAATGGCCCCATGAGGAAAAATTGACCGAATAATAACGGGGCCGGTCCATCGAGACTTGAGATTGCCTGGGAAAAGATGCAGGCATGAGTTGTAAAGAAAAACTTTTTGACCCAGCTGAAAAGCTCGTCTCAAAATGTTTTGGTCATTAGTCTTCTTCATTTGTCCTTTGTATGACCGTGCACACTCATATGCATCATTTCGCAACTCCTCTAATTCATTGAGTTGGAGCTTCCTTTGGGATTCAGCCTTTAAATGATTAAGGTTCAGCTGTTTGATAGCCCAATAGGCTCTATGCTCTAATTTGACTGGAAGGTGACACGCCTTTCCGTACACAATATGGTATGGAGACATGCCAATTGGCGTCTTGAATGCTGTTCGATATGCCCACAGTGCATTAGTCAATCGCAGAGACCAGTCCTTTATATTAGGGTTCACAATTTTCTCCAAAATTTGCTTAATCTCGCGATTGGAAATTTCCACTTGTCCACTCGTCTGTGGGTGATACGGGGTGGCAACTTTGTGTGTGATAAAATACTTCTTCATCAACTTCTCAAAAATCCTGTTGCAAAAATGCTTACCTCTATCACTTATAATTGCTCGAGGCGTACCAAAACGAGCAAAGATATTGTTCTTCAAAAATTGGACCACAACTCTATGGTCATTGGTCTTGCATGCAACTGCTTCCACCCATTTGGACAGATAGTCCACAGCAACTAGAATGTACAGATAGCCAAAGGAGTTTGGGAAAGGTCCCATAAAATCAATGCCCCACACATCAAAAATCTCAACAACCAGAATGGGGTTGAGGAGCATCATATTCCTCCTAGAAATACTCCCTAGCTTTTGGCAACGCTCACAAGATACACAGTAAGTGTGAGTCTCTGAACAGGGTAGGCCAATAGAATCCACACTGCAAAATCTTTATAGCGGTCTTTTTAGCACTGAAATGGCCCCCACAAGCATGATCATGACAGAAGGCGATGACATTAGATTGGTCATGCTCAGGAATACACCTTTTGATGATTTGATCGGGACAATACTTGAACAGGTAAGAATCATCCCAGAAAAAATGTTTTACATTACTAAAAACTTTGATTTATCTTGTTGCCCCCAATGCAAAGGCATTTGACCAGTGACAAGGTAGTTCACTATATCAGCAAACCATGGCACGGGATTGTGAGCGATGTGCATCAATTACTCATCAAGAAAGGTCTTAGAAATGGGAGTGGTGACCTCAATGAAATCCACAATCAATCTAGAAAAATGGTCTGCCACCATATTTTCGGAACCTTTCTTGAAGTAGCATGATCCATCGGATAAGACGAGATTTAGCATCTTTTTTAGAGAAAAGATACTTCAATGCTGCATGGTCCGAGTAGATAATGACTTTAGATCCTAACAACTAGGATCTGAACTTGTCTAATGCAAAAACGACTGCTAGCAATTCCTTTTCAATGGTAGAGTAATTGAGTTGTGCATCATTTAGAGTTCGACTTGCATAGTAGATAACATAGGGAAGTTTATCAACACACTGCCCCAAAACAACTCCAACAGCATAGTCTGATGCGTCACAAATAATCTCAAAGGGCACACCTCAATTGGGTGGCTGAATAATGGGTGTGGACGTCAGAATCTTCTTCAGATCCCTAAATGCTTTCTTATAATCCTTATCAAATAGAAATAGGGCATCTTTCAGCAATAACTTGCACAAGGGCCTGGCGATCTTGCTGAAATTCTAGATAAATCGCCTGTAGAAGCCTGCATGGCCTAAAAAAATCGAAACTCCTTCACTGTACGTGGGGGTGGAAGGTTGGAAATCAGGTCCACCTTCGCTTTGTCGACCTCAATCCCCTAATGAGATATGACATGCCCTAGTACAATGCCTTGCTTAACCATAAAATGGCACTTCTCCCAATTAAGCACTAGGTTCTTCTCCTTGCACCGCATTAAAACCAAAGTGATACGGTGCAGGCACTCCTCAAATGTTGAACCGAAGACGGAGAAGTTGTCCATGAAAATCTCTAAGAATCACTCTACCATGTCAGAAAATATACTGACCATGCACCGCTGAAAAGTAGCGGGTGCATTGCATAACCCAAAGGGCATGCGACGATAGAAGAAAATCCTAAAAGGACAAGTAAACGTCGTCTTCTCCTGATCTTCGGGGTCTATGGGGACCTAGTTATATCCAGAATAACCATCCAAAAAGCAATAATACTCGTGCCCAGCCAAACGCTCCACCATCTGATTAATAAATGGGAGTGGAAAATGATCATTCCTTGTGGCAGCGTTCAGCTTACGGTAGTCTATACACACTCTCCACCCTGACTGAATACGAGTTGGCACCAACTCGTCATCCTTATTCTTTACTACCATCAATCCCGCTCACTTGGGCACGACATGAATCGGGCTCACCCACTAGCTATCAGAGATGGGATAAATGATCCCTGCATATAACAACTTAATTATTTTTGCCCTCACAACCTCTTGCATAGCTGGATTGAGCCTTCTTTGTGGCTCTCTCGATGGCTTGGCATTCTCTTCCAAATGTGTCTTGTGCATCACCACCGAGGGGCTGATTCCCCTGATATCCTCAATAGTCTACCCGATAGCTTCCTTGTGCTCTCTTAAGACATCTAATAATTTCTCCTTTTGAGCTTCACCCAAATCTGAAGCTATAATCACAAGCAAACTATTGGCTGAACCTAGGAACTTATACTTAAGATTATCTGGTAAAGGCTTAAGTTCCTTCTTGGGGGTTTCAGGTTCGGTGGTATCCTCTGTCTCATTGCTTTCTTGAGGATCAGACTCCAAAAGGGCATTCACTTTCTCGAGTAGCTTATCTAAGCCCAAGTCCTCTCCAAAGTGAGCAAAACGCCTCCAAGGGATCCTCAATGCTTGATTCGTCCACAGTCTCCTCAAGAATCTCCTCTATCAAGCATACATTTCTCACTTCATCATACTCCAGTAGTTGCCTAGTGATATCAAAGATGTTTAACTCCACTGTCATATTCTCGAAGGAGATCTTCATCACCCCTATCCTACAATTGATTAGGGCATTAGCCGTGGCTAAGAATCATCGACCTAGAATCACCGGTATTTGAATCCCTACATTCTGGCTCTGTGTCAAGCACAATAAAATACACTGGGAAATAGAATTTATCTACTTTTATCAAGACATCCTAAACTATTCCCCGTGGTCTTTTCACTGACCTGTCAGCCAATTGAAGCGTCGTGGATGTGGGCTTCAATTCTCCTAACCACAACTACAAATAGACTGAGTAGGGTAGAAGATTCACACTCGCCCCTAGATCCAAAAAAACCCTCTCAATATGGCTGACTCCTATCGTGCAAGAGATTGTAGGACACCCCGGGTCCTTATACTTAATGGGTAGCTTGCACTGAAGGATTGAGCTGACCTGCTCGGTCAAAAATGCCTTCTTTGGGACATTTTTCCTCCTCTTGATAGTGACCAAGTCCTTTAAAAACTTGGCATATGATGGCACTTGATGGATGACATCCAAAAATGGGATATTGATTTGGACCTGTTTGAATACCTACAGAATTTCCTCATACTTTCCTCCTTTCTTGGGCGCCTATAGTCTGTTGGGGTAAGGCACTCTAGGTACAAATGACCTAGGAGGGTCTTTCTCAGTAGGTATGGCTGTAGATGGCTCAGCATCTCTCTTCTCTTTGTTGCCACTCCCTTGCCCTTGCTGCATAGCAGGGCTATCTTCCACTCGATTGTCCACTTGTCTCCCAGACCTCAGTGTGACAATCGACTGTACTTGTTCCTCCCCGTGCGTAGGAGTTGATGAACTCCCAAACATAAATTGTCCTTTCGGGTTGGGCACGGGCTGACTAGGGATCTTCCCCTTCTCTCTCTCACCCAAGTGACTTGTGATTTGCCCCATTTGACTCTCTAGATTGGCAATCGCTTGGGTGTTTACTATTGTCACGCTCTTCACTTCGCTGATGAATTGGCCGGTCATCTTCATGAACTCCTTGAAGGTGTCCTCCAATGACTGTGAAACTGGTGTTGGCGCTTGAGTGGGAGTATGGTAAGCAGATGCTAGTGCTGGATGGACTAAGTGACTATAACTTGTAATTGGTGGAGGCAATCCAGGAGGGTATTGATTGTGAGCATAATGAGGGGCTCCTCCCTGATTCAGCGATTAGTTCTGCTTCCATGAAAAATTAGGGTGGTTCCGCCACCCTGGATTGTAAGTCTCAAAGTAGGATCCACTTGATTGCCGCCTATAGTCATTGAAAGTGTTTACATGTTCCGTGGGACACTCGGCAAAAGCCGGCGTAGATGGACAATTCTGTGCTAAATGCATAGGACTAGCACAGATGGAATAGCAATCGTCATTAATTGTATTGGTAGCATTAATGGACTTGCTTATAGTGAGAGCGTCAATTTTCTTAGTGAGAGCATCTATCTTTATCTTCAAGTCAGTCTCCTCCTTAATCTCATAGATGCCTCCTTTCCTAGGAGCATGAATAGACTTGTCCCGACAGCTTGAAAAATCCCACTGCTACGAGTTGTCAGACAACTTGTTCAATGCCTTGTATGCTTCATCCCCTGTCAGACTTAAGAATGCCCCCCCATTCATAGACTCGATCATGCTACGGTTGGGTTGAGTCAACCCTTGGTAGAAGAACTGAACAAGTCTCCACTTCTCATATCCATGTGGAGGGCATCTAATCAGTAACTCTTTAAAACGCTCCCAACTCTCAGAAAACTTCTCATCCTCCTCATGAGTGAAAGAACTAATCTCTTTTCGATACTCATTCACTCTAGACATTGGGAAAAATTTATTATGGAATTTACTCAGCAGATTTTCCCAAGATGTAATAGACCCGGACGTGTTGGAATCCAACCATGCCCTAGCTCTATCATAAAGAGAAAAAGGGAAAAGTCTAAGATGGACTGACTCCTCAGAGAAGTTCTGGAACTTGAATGTGGCACAAATATCTTTGAACTTCTTTACATGGTTGTAAGGATTTTCAATATCTAAGCCATGAAATGAGGGTAGGAGTTGGATGACATGTGGCTTTAAATCAAAATAGGTAGCATTGGTGGGTGGCAACACGATGTAGGAAGATGAGTTAGTCGCAACTGGTGCGAACAAATCTCTCAGGAACGTGGTAGAGTCCACGTTCCATGCTCCAGGTTCCTCTTGGTTCCTCAAGTTTTCTCTCATCTCAATTGTCTCTTGTTCAGCAAGTGACTTCTTCTGTCTCCTAAGAGTTCTTTCTAAATCGGGATCTAAAGATGTCAATTCTAAATTCAGGGATCTCCGACCAAACATACACCAAACAGAAAACAGTAAAACAAACTAACTAGCAGAAGCAGCAAAATAAAATAAAACAAAAAGAAAAATAAAACAAAAATGCTAACTAAACTAGTAGAAAAATAAAATCAATTTAGACAAAAATTTCACAAACAAAAATAACTTCCCGGCAACGGTGCCAAAAACTTGTTGTGAGTTTTAAATTACTCGCAAGCGCACAAATTGTTTGCAATATAGTGTTGTGCAAGTGCGAGGTCGAATCCACAGGGAGTGCGTTGTGAAAATAGCTTTTTATCTAAAGTAACCTTATTTTAACCTAGTTCCAAATTGTGAATTATATTTTTGCAAAACAAATATAAACTAAACTAAATTCATTTAATAACTAATGATGAAAACACTAAGGTTTCCGAATCCATCCAACCAAAGTAAAGCATATATCTTCATGTTCTATATAATCTATCTAAACATTCCATGAATCCAACTTAAACAAAAAACAAAGAATATCCCAATTTAACCAAAAGCATCCAATGTATCCGCTTTTAACAAATCACAAAGGAAATCCAATTTAATCGAAAAGGATTCGATGTATCCATCGGATGAATCACACAAAATATCCAACAGAACAATTAAAAACTATCAATCGTAAGAATTTTCTCAAACAATTGAAATAGAACATTTAAACTAAACATATCAGAATTGTATAAACATATCTGAAAATATAATGCTAAACAATGGCGAGGCTTCATCTTCAACCTTAGCTGAAGATTTTAGCCACCCATCATTATGAAACTAAATTTCACAATAAAAAGTGCTAAGCATTAAAAACTTAAAAAGAATTAAAACTAACTGTACATTGGGAGAAATTCCACATGCTGTTGGGCAGCACTTCCCCCGGTGGTGGCAAAAGCCTTTAGGAGATCTACTAGAATGCTAGTAGAAATCCACCAGACTGCACACTGAATAATAAGGTGAGATAGTGTTTATATAAGGGAATTCTCGGAGTACAATGAGCTGTAAATTCGTTGTGGGATACTGCCTATATGCGATCGATCGCAAGTCTGGTGCGATTGATCGTAGCATGGTGCGATACAATGCGTCTGGCGCGCTGTAAGTGCTTCATATCCGATGTGGGATGTGCAAGTCAACTGCGATCGATCGCAGCCCTGTTGCGCTCGAGTGCATCACAGTGCGCTATAATATATATGCAGTATCAAATGTTTCCTTTCCAATATGGGATGTGCGAGTCACTTGCGATCGATCGCAAGTCTGGTGCGCTCGGGCGCAGGTTCGATTAATCTCATGTCGTGTGCGCACAATCGTAGGTGCAATCGATCGCACGTCCTGTGCGCTCGATCGTACTAGGCATCCTCAGCTTTGCTCTTTAAGCCCTGAAGTTTCCACATTGCTTCATTTTATTCCAAAACCTATAAAAGCACAGAAAACACAGAAAATAGATAAAATAGCACGAAATAGCATAATTAAGAACTCAACAGATGTAAACTAAGGGGCTAAAACATGTAATATTTAGCACTCATCAGGTGCCCTCTATTTTGTGACTTCTACTGATGATTTCTCTAGAAAAGTGTGGGTTGTTGCTTTACATTCTAAAGATCAAGTCTTTGATGCATTTAGAGAATTTCATATAAAAGTTGAAAGAGGAACTGTTCAGAAACTGAAATGTGTTAGAGTAGATAATAGTGGTGAATAGAGGGGTCCTTTTTAGAAGTACTGTAGGGATTTTGCTATCAAGTGTGAGAAAATTGTTCTTAAAACACCGTAGGAGAATGGTGTAGTAGAGAGAATGAACAAAAATATAGAGTAAAGAAATAAGTGTATGGTCTCTCATGCAAAGTTGCCTAAAACCTTTTTGGGTTAGGCAATGAGGACTGTAGTTGACTTGATTAATCTTTTTCCTTCAGCTCCTTTAAATGGTGATGCACTAGAAAAGGTTTAGACTAGGAAAGATGTGTCCTACAAACATTTGAGAGTTTTTGGGTGCAAAGTTTTCATTTACATTCTTAAATATGATAGATCCAAGCTTGATAGTAAGACTAAAGAGTGTATCTTCCTGGGTTATGCACATGAAAAATTTGGCTACAGATTGTGTGATCCGAAAGAGAAGAAAATGATCAGAAGTAGAGATGTTGTGTTCCTTGAAGATCAAACCATTGAAAACTCATAAAAGATTGTGAAACTTAGGTCTTTCAATTAAGAACCTGTTAACTTGGATCCAATTTCTTCTCTATTTGCAGTTCATGCTGATCACATGGGAAAAATTTAGGGAGAAAATGAAGATGCAAGTGATAATGATAATTATATTCCTCTACTTGTTGATGATCCTACAGTTATTGATTTGCATCATGATGATCATACAAAATAAAAAGCTCAGTACATAACCTATGTTGAGAAGATTCACCAAAGAGCGTCAGCTTACTATACAATATTCTCCTCATGATTATGTGATTCTTACATATGGGGAAGAACCATAATGTTATGATGAAGCTATGATAAATGATCATAAAGAATAATGGCTGAAAGCCATGCAAGATGGGATGAAATCGTTGCATAAAAACCACACATATGACTTGGTGAAATTGCCTAAGTATAAAAGATCATTAAAAAACAAATGGGTCTATAGGTTGAAGACTGAAAATAAGAGCTGAAAACCTAAGTACAAGGCAAGACTAGTTGTGAAATGTTTAGTTAGAAGAAAAGAGATTTATTTTGAAGAAATTTTCTCACTTGTAGTCAACATGTCTTCTATCCAAGTTGTTCTTAGATTAGCTACTCGTCTGAATTTAGAGATAGAACAACTTGATGTGAAAACTATCTTCCTCCATGGTGACCTAGAGGAAGAGATTTACATGGAGCAGCCAGAGGGGTTCAAAGTCAAAGGTAAAGAATAACTAGTGTGCAGGTTGAGAAAGAGTCTGTACGGGCTCAAGCAATCACCTAAGCAGTGGTATAAGAAATTTGATTTTTTCATGGAGAATCGTTGTTACAATCAGACTACTTCGGACCATTGTGTGTTTGTTAATAAGCTTTATGATGGTAACTTTATTTTTCTCTTACTTTATTTGGATGGCATGTTGGTTATTGGTCATGATATTAGTAAGATTGATGAATTGAAGAAGAACCTTAGTAAATCCTTTGCTATGGAGGATTTAGGACAGGCGAAACAGATTCTTAGTATGAAGATCTCTCGTGATAGAAAGCATGAGAAACTTTGGTTATCTCAAGAAGGTTACATTGAGAAGATTTTAGGGATATTTTATATGAGCAGTGCAAAACCTGTTATTACTCCACTTGCAAGTCACTTCAAGCTTAGTTCAAAGTAGTGCCCTACTAGTGAGAAAGAGAAATAGGAAATGAAAAAAGTCTCATATGCTTTTGCAATTGGTAGTTTAATATATTCAATGGCTTGCACAAGGCTAGATATTACTCATGCAATTGATGTTGTCAGTTGGATTCTCTTTAATCCAGGCAAAGAACGTTGGTTAGATGTCAAATGGATTCTTAGATACCTTGGTGGTACTTCTAAGACATGTTTGTGTTTTGGTGAAGGTAAACATATGCTACATGGTATGTTAAATGCTGATATGGCTGATGCATGAGGATCCGAGTCAGATGATGCTGAGTTGTCAGATAACACATTGTTGGCACTGAGATACCTTGAGTTGGCAGATCAGTGCAAAAATGGCAGGTGGACTACCTAGAACGGTTAACTGCCGTTGATTCTGTTTTAAGCCTCAATTTGGAAGATTTCAGTTTTTAGGAAACTTTTTATTTTTATTTGAAATTTAGGAAAATTTTTATTTTTATTACTTTAAATTTGGCCTTAATTTAATTTTCCTATTTTAGCTTGACCTTACAAATAAGGTTTTAGGGTTTAGTAAACATTATGATTGATTTGCATAATTTTGCATAAAATCAGAGTTGTTCCTCTGTTTTTTTAGGGTTTTTTCTCTTGTGTTATTTTCTTCCTTGTGAATTATCTGTTGAAACCTAGCCTACAAAATAATCGCTATTCTGCCGGGCATCAGTTGGTATCAGAGCTTCAGCGTTTTCCTAGGGCAAGATCTCATCAGTTCCATGGCTGGTGGTCGTGGTCATGGTCGTCGCGGGCAGGTTCCGAACGAGGAAGCCCCACACCGTGATCGTAATATTCAGGATGCGATGATTGAGGATTTGCAGAGGCAAGTTGCAGAGTTAACCCAGCGTCTAATGGCACAGAATTTCGGTGATCGTGAGATAGAAGATCACGATTATGATTCTAGTTTCGAAAACCCGTATCACAATCCTACTCGATTCTAGGAGCACCGTGGTTGGGAGAATTGTTATGGAGACCTCGGTTTCAGAGTGGATCTGCTCGAGTTTTCTGGCACAATACAGGCCGATTGGTTTAATGAAGTAGAGCGTATTTTCGAGTATAAGGAAGTCCCAGATCGTGTCAAAGTGAAACTGGTCGCCATCAAACTCAAAGGCAGAGCATCTGCGTGGTGAGATCAGTTGAGGCGCTCACGCGATCGGCAGGGCAAGGCCAAGATCACAGATTGGGAAAGGATGAAGAAGAAGATGAAAGGTCACTTCCTTCCTTTCGGCTACACTCAAACCTTGTTTCAGCAACTTCATTCGTTGAGGCAAAGCATGAGATCGGTGGATGATTACACGGAGGAGTTCTATCAATTGATAGGCCGGAATGATTTATCCGAGACAGAAGAGCAGATGGTGGCACGGTATTTGGGGGGATTACGGCAGCCCCTGTAGGATTTTCTCAGCCTTCACTCACTGTGGACCGTTTCTGAAGCATACCAGTGTGCACTTGCGGTGGAAAAACAGCAGAACAGGAGGCCAGTGATCAGACGCGATCAAAGCAGTCGGCCAGCTCACCCTCAAGAATCCTGTCCTGCCCAGCAGCCACCCCAGGATAACTCTAACTCAAATATTAGATGTTTCAGATATGGTGAACAGGGATATAAAGCGACTGAGTGCAGGAAGGCTACTAGTCAGAAGAGCAAAAATCTCCTAATTAAGGACAATGTGGTAGATGAAACTGAAGAGATTAGAGAGCCTGTGTATGACGATGATGAAGATGAAGATGTGTTGTATGGAGATGGCCATGAGACTCTGGTCATTCATAAGAGTCTACTGACCCCCAAGGGCGACACAGGGGACAATTGGTTGAGAACTAATATTTTCCACACGACCTGCACAATTGCAGATAAAGTCTGCAAGACGATCATTGACAGTGGTAGTTGTGAGAATATAATGTCTGAAGAGACTGTCCAGAAACTACAGTTGAAGATAGATCGTCATCCTAAGCCGTATAAATTGTCGTGGCTGAATAAAGGCAGTGAGGTAACAGTAGATAGGCAATGCCTAGTGTCTTTTTCTATTGGTAGGAAATATTTTGATAATGCTTGGTGTGATGTTTTGTCTATGGATGCTTGTCATGTATTGTTAGGTAGACCTTGGCAGTATGATCGCAATATTATTCATGATGGGCAGAAAAATACATATTCCTTTAGCATCAAAGGGAAAAAGATTGTGTTGGCAGCTCGTCGGGAAGGAACCACTCCTACCCTAGTAGCCAATAATACTAATCTACTTTCGATGTCCAGATTTTTAGCTGAGATTGAGCGTGGAGACGTGGTCTATGCTCTGCTGCCTGGGAATAATGCAGCAGACATGAATCCAGATTTACCAGCAGAGGTGCAGCAGCGGCTAGCAGAGTTTTCTGACTTGATGCTAGAGGATCATCCTCCTAGGTTACCACCTGATATCTTTAATGTGAAACACCTGAGTCCTTATTTTGTGGATTCCGATGAAGCTACTGTGAACTCGAGGACGAGTTCTTTCCAACCTGAGGCGACTGATGCAGAAGGATCCGAGTCAGATGATGCTGAGTTGTCAGATAACACGTTATTGGCACTGAGATACCTTGAGTTGGCAGATCAGCACAAAAATGGCAGGTGGACTACCTAGAACGGTTGACTGCCATTG
Source organism: Bretschneidera sinensis (assembly GCA_023935145.1). Taxonomy (NCBI): domain Eukaryota; kingdom Viridiplantae; phylum Streptophyta; class Magnoliopsida; order Brassicales; family Akaniaceae; genus Bretschneidera; species Bretschneidera sinensis. The sequence continues at coordinate 69,519,985 of CM043699.1, read as the reverse complement.
ATTCTGTTTTAGGCCTCAATTTGGCAGATTTTAGTTTTTAGGAAACTTTTTATTTTTATTTGCAATTTAGGAAACTTTTTATTTTCATTACTTTAAATTCGGCCTTAATTTAATTTTTCTATTTTAGCTTGACCTTATAAATAAGGTTTTAGGGTTTAGTAAACATTATGATTGATTTGCATAATTTTGAATAAAATCAGAGTTGTTCCGCTGTTTTTTTAGGGTTTTTTCTCTTGTGTTATTTTCTTCCCTGTGAATTATCTGTTGAAAACTAGCCTGCAGAATAATCGTTATTCTGCCAGGTGTCAGATTTGGGACAGGTGAAACAGATTCTTAGTATGAAGATCTCTTGTGATAGGAAGCATGGGAAACTTTGGTTATCTCAAGAAGGTTACATTGAGAAGATTTTAGGGATATTTTATATGAGCAGTGCAAAACCTGTTATTACTCCACTTGCAAGTCACTTCAAGCTTAGTTCAAAGTAGTGCCCTACTAGTGAGAAAGAGAAATAGGAAATGAAGAAAGTCTCATATGCTTTTGCAATTGGTAGTCTAATATATTCAATGGCTTGCACAAGGCTAGATATTGCTCAAGCAATTGATGTTGTCAGTCGGATTCTCTTTAATCCAACCAAAGAACGTTGGTTAGATGTCAAATGGATTCTTAGATACCTTGGTGGCACTTCTAAGACATGTTTGTGTTTTGGTGAAGGTAAACATGTGCTACATGGTATGTCAAATGTCGACACGGCTAGTGATATTGACACTCGAAATTCTACATCAGGGTACTTGATGACTTTTGTAGGGGGTGTTGTGTCTTGGTAGTCTAAACTTAATGTGTTGCTTCATCTTCTGTTGAGGCTGAATATATTGCCTTTACTGAAGCATGTAAGGATTTATTATGGTTAAAAAAGTTCTTACAAGAATTGGGAATTAAATAAGAAAAATGTGTTATACTGTGACAGTCAGAGTACTATCCATCTCAGCAAAAATCTGACATTTCATTATCGGTCTAAACATATTGATGTACGTTACCATTAGATTCGTGATACTCTAGAGATGAAGTGATTGCAACTTGAGAAAATCTATACCAATGATAATGGATCGGATATGATGACTAAAGCTTTTCCTTCGTAGAAGCTTGAATTGTGCAAAAAGATTGCATGTATAGCTGTGTCCTCCACGTGAGTCGAGAGGGGGAGATTGTTGATGTGGTCCCTCCTATGTGGGGGCCAACATCAAATAAAAATAATAATGCATACATGGCTCTAAGTCCACTAGTATATAAAGAGAAGAAATTCTCTTCGTTATAGATACAAGGTTTCTTTATTTTCTCTACAACCGCCGAAGTAGTTTTGGAGCAAATATTTTCATGGTTTTTGCTTACTGTTTTGATCCAATTTGAAGGCTGATTTCATTGCAGTTTGAGCTCAAATTTCGGGCGTTGTACTTACATGTTGGGTCTTTTAGTTGATAAATTTTGTTTATTTGCCTGCTTTTGTTATAGGTTGTTTCGATGAGATCAGTTTAATTTTTATTTGGTATATTATTGTTGAAATCCACCTTTTGGGTGACAATAAATTATCTGTTGATCCTCTAGTTGATCTAGAGAAGATACTTTGCATTCTCATTATTTTATAGTGAAGATTTTTCCTGGACTAGGTCCTGTGGTTTTTCCCTTTCCCATTGAAGCGGTTTTCCACGTACAAATTTGGTGTCTTGATTTTGGTGGTTTGATTATTATTTTTCTGTTGTGGTTATTTGGTATTGTTATTTTATCTATTTTATTCACACAATATATATATATATATATATATATATATATATATATATTTTTTTTTTTTTTCTACCCCTGTTAATGCCTTTTAGAAAACCATAAATTGAATGTAAAAGATAAAGTTTGACTATAAGCATACTTGTCTTTTAAGCTTAAGTTATATAGGAGATAACCTTTAAAAAAAATAGAGGAGACAGAAACCAACAAAAATTCCACCACTAATGGTAGACATTAAGGGCGTGTTTGGATAATAATTTTTCTGTTTTCAGTTTTCAAAATGAAAAACTGAAAACAGTTTTCTGATGTTTTCCGAGGAAAACATGTTTGGATAACTATAACTTGAAAATTGTTTCTAAAACAGAAAACAGTGAAATGTTGTTTGAATAATCTTATTTTGAAAACTGTTTTGATATACCTTATAATTATTTTTAGTTTTGAGTTTAAATTTAAAATCTATATTAATTTTATATTTCATATTTACTAAATACTTAAAAATAATTAATATTATTTTATTTTTAAAATTTAATATTTTTTATATACCATGGAAGAAGAATGAAACAGAGAAGTAAACACTGATTTTAGGGTTATTTTTCGAAAATTATATCAGAAAACACCAATTTGAGATTTTCAGAAAACAATTTTAAATTGTTTTAGAAAATTACTTTCAAAAACTGTTTGCCAAATAGAAAAATGAGTTTTTGAAAAATAAAAACAATTTTCAAAAACTCTTTCCAAACATGTCGTAAAGTTTTTGTTCATATTCTCAATGAAATATGATCTACCACATTTGATGACGTGAGGAAACAGTTATTAAACAAGAGCTCTACCACTAATGGTCCATGTTAAAGTTTTTGTTCATATCCTCAATGAACTATGAACTGCCACATTTTATGACGCGAGACAATAGCAATTCAAGTTCTAAGAATAATTGAGTTATATATTAATTATCTTGAAAGCTTTAGTTGATAGAGAAAAGTCTAATTATTTTTATACTTTAAAATTATCTGTGCGCAAATCGAGTGTATCTAAAGGTTTTGCATGTAAAAATCTAAGTATAAAAAAACTTCAAATATTAAAGGTCAAAACTTTGAGTAAAATATTAAATAAAAAAGATATCTCTAAGACTCTAAACTATAATTTAGATATCTGATATCATATTAAAAATAATTGAATCATAAATTATCAAAAAAGCTTAAACTGATGAGAAAAAATTCAATTATATTTTATACTTTTACACATATCACATATGAACTAGGTTTTGTACTTAGGTAGTTGTAAAAAAATTAAAAAACAATGCAATGCAATACAATAGACACATACAACTAGGCTTATATATATATATATATATATATATACAAAGAGAGAGAGAGAGGAGGGTAGTTTTAAAAAAAATATAAACAATGCAATACAATAGGCACATACAGCTAGGCTTTTTCATATATATATATATATATATATATATATATATATAGAGAGAGAGAGAATTGAATACATACTTTTGAATTGTCGTTGTAGACTGTGTAAGAGGTTCATTACTTCCATCTGAAGAGGAAGACGATGATTCTTTCTCCTTGGTGGTCCTAGAAAACAAAATTGCAGTTGTAGTTTATCATGTCTAATGGGAATTTGTGTGTTTTGCCTTTCATAGTTCATCTTACTTTAATAGAAGTTTGAACCTCACCTGGATCTTCATTCTTCCGATGCAATTCAGGCTGAAATTTAAAAAGGAAAAATAATACTAAATAATAAAAAACAAATTATAATTCAATAAAAAAAAGTTATACAAATATTATGATTATTGAAGAAAAAATGGAAACTTAAAAGAAAGAAGGAAGTTGTCAGCTAATCAACAAGTTAGCAACATTTAGCTTTTATCTATCAACTAATATTACTTTATCCATAGCGTAATTAACTTCTTCACAATATGTAAACAGTTTGCTACTCTTGCGACTAACTACTATAATTAGACTGAAAAAGAAAAGTATATATATATATATATATATAGCTCATTAACAAGTGCATACAACATATGATCTTAGTTAATTTTTGCTGTGGTCACCAAATAACTTTTCAATTATCACCCACATTTTCGTACTCTCTTTTTTAAATCCTAAATAATTGCGGTAAGGAAAATCTGAAGAGAAATTAAAAAAAAACAAAACGAAAATGAAAATGAAAATTTGTAGATGGAATTATTTTTTTTAAATATATATACAGCCTTAATATCTAACATGTACAAACTAGTTAGAAGTATGTTTTTCTTTGGCTGGTTCATCTAATAGCAACGGAAAATATAGTAATTTGTTAATTATTAGCTTCACTAAAAATTTATATTATAATATTTTTAGCAAGTGATACTTGATGTGTTTCGTCCGTCAAACTCACTGAGGCAGTGTTGTTCAAAGTCAATAAAAATTAAAACATCCATAATAAACACCAGAAAAAGACATCCAAGCCCGCATCAAATTACCACACCACAAAATCAGTTACAATGCAAGATCTGTGAAGCTTTGTAGGGGCATCTGCAAAATTGATAACATCACTAAGAAATTTTGAGAACCAAAAAACTCTAATTGCTCAATCTTCTTTACTTCCTCTCCACCTTCTTCCTCTCCACCTTCTGAGCCTCATCACCCTAAGAGTATATTCACAAGCACCGTCACACTAAATGCAGAGGTGATTTTCCAACCATTATGTAAACCATTTTCTAGCATATAGACAAACAAACTGTTAGAGTTGTGCATCCTTCACGGGTCTAGATCTGAAGAACCTCCGACGACCATGGGGTCCCACTCTTTGATGAGTAGTTTGGGTCTGTACATGTTTTGGATATAGTTTTTTGCTTGACGGTTTGAGCTTGAGCTCATGAATAGCCGTGGTTTTGCAACTGAGCGAAAACCCTAATTAGGGGGTCTTAAGTTACTTATAAATACTCTCTATGTACTGAGCGCAGATTGTAATGAGAGATTTGAGATGTTGATTATAGTGAAACTTTTGGCAGGATGTAGCCCTATTCTGGGGTGAACCTGAGTATATCGTGTCTTATTATTTTCTTTCTGTTTATTATTCGTGTGATTGACAAATCTCGAATTGTTCAATTGGTATCAAAGCCTTGTGTTCGAGGATTAAAGATCATAGATGTCGATTGGATCACAGATTGAAATCGAAAAGTTCGGAGGGAAGAGCTTCGAGTTGTAGAAACTGAAGATGGAAGATCTACTTGTGGACAGAGACCTGTGGATGGTGATAGTCGATGAGATGCCGAAAAGTACGATGAGCATGACGGTAGCATCCATGGTAAAGGCAGCGTCACTGGTAGTGGTTTTGACATCATCTTCAGCGGCCATCACGGAGTGGGAGAAGCTCGATCGGAAGGCACAAAATCTAATTCGACTATTCCTGGCTGAGTTTGTCCTGATAAATGTTTCTGGAGAGAAGACTGTGAAAGAACTCTAGAAAGTTTTTATCAAATTAAATCTCGTGTAAACAAACTGTTTCTGCGGAAGGAGTTGTACAAACTTCGAATGACTGAGGGTGATTTTTTCTCTTTTCATCTACATGAGTTCAACACTTTGATATGTCCGTTATTGTCTTTCAGTGTTGATGTGACGGATGACGATAAGCCTTTTACACTACTTTGTTCACTGCCTGATTCGTGGGATTACTTAGTAGTTGCGATTGGTAGTGGTACGACTGATTTGTCATTTGAGAATGTGCTGGCAACCTTATTGTTTAAGGAGATGAGGCGGCAGGGTACAGAGAACTCATCGAAGGAAGCCTTATCTGTGAGAGAGCAAACCCATGATAGAGACTACAAGAGGTTTGGTGATAAACCCAAGTCTAAGGGAAGATCGAAAAGTAGGAATAAATCTGGGTTGAAGTGTTAGAAGTGTAGGAAGCCCGGACATCTGAAGAAGGATTGCATAAGTAAGAGTGTGAACCCTAAAAAGCGGACTGGCGAGATATCAGCTTTAGGAAACAAGAACCAGGATGATGATGTTGGTGACTTATATCTGGCGTCCTGTTTGACTTAGTCAGATAAAAATGTTTGGATAATTGACACAGATGCATCCTTTCACATGACACCTCACGGGGACTGGTGTCGTGAGTATGAAATCTTTGATGAGGGAAACGTTTTATTAGGACATAACTCTCTAGTGAAAATTATTGGTCGTGGGAAGGTGAAGTTGAAGATGGATGATGGGACGGTCAGGACATTTCCAGGCATGATGCATATTCCAGGTCTCAATAGGAACCTGATGTCAGTCAGCAAGATGATGGATGGGGGAGTGAATTTAAGCTGTGACAAAAATTTATGCAAGATGACTCATGGATCGCTAGTAATTGCACAAGGTGTTCGGTATGGTACATTGTATGAGTTGTTAGGAAGTACAGTACAAAGTCAGTGCAATGGAAGTTTTATCTCTGAGAAGATGAATGATGATGAGGTTAAGTCCTCTATGTTGTGGCATCAGAGGCTTAGGCATATCGGTGAAAAGGAACTATCTACTTTATCGTCAAAGCAGATGGTGAAGGGAGTACCAGATTGCTCCATGGGATTCGGTTTCTGTGAGAGTTGTCTACATGGCAAGCAGAACCGTGTGAGTTTTAAGTCTGCTGGCACGAGGGTGAAAGGTATTCTGGATTTGATACATAGTGATGTCTTTGGGCTAGTTCCGATCCAATCTCCTAGAAAATCAAGGTATTACATCCCTTTTCATTGATGCTTTTTCAAGGTATGCATGGATATACTTCATTAAGAGTAAAGGTGAAGCATTTGATAAGTTCCATGAGTTTAAAGCATTGGTAGACAATTAGATGAAAGTAAAATTAAAGGTACTAAGAACAGATAATGGAGGAGAATTTTTCTCAAACAAGTTTAGGCAATTTTGTGTGGCAAGAAGCATTGGAAGACAAAAAAATAACTCCATATAAACCTCAACAGAATGGGGTGGTTGAGAGACTCAATCGCACACTCATGAAGAAATCAAGGAGTATGTTGAGTTGTGCAGACTTGGAGTCGGAGTTTTGGGTAGAGACAACGGCTACGACATGTTATCTGAAGAATAAGTCACCTACATCAGCTTTGCAGGATCAGACACCATTTGAGGCATTATTCAGGAAGAAGCCGAGTTTGGCTTATGTTATAGTGTTTGGGTGTGATGCTTATATGCTTGTGCCAAAAGAAAGGAGGAATAAACTTGACAACAACTCAATGAAGTGCATTTTCATTGGTTACAAGAATGGGGTCAAGGGGTACAAGCTATGGAATCCAGAAAATAGGAGTACAATTTTCAATAGAGATTTCGTGTTCAGAGAAACAAAAAAGGGATGTGGTGGCTGTCTATGATGTACCGGAACAGTCAAAGCAGGTTCAGATTGATCTTAGCTCAAGAGATAGAGAGTGGGAGACTACCTTACATACTGCACCGGATACTTTAGATTCTGAGTCAGTTGGGTCTGAGTACGACATTCATGTTTCTGATGTGGAGGATGAGGATTCAGGCGCTGGCTCGAGGGTGGAGATAACGCCGGTCATGAGGAGATCTACACATATTAGGAAACCACCTGTTAGGTATTATCCTCGTGCTTGTAGAACATTATATGCTTTAAATATTACTGGTGATGATCCTAGCACAGTGAAAAAGGCGAGGACCTCGAAGAATGCAAATCTATGAGAGCATGCTATGAAAGATGAGATACAAGCATGAGACAGGAATGAAACATGGAGCCTTGTGAAAATTCCTAGTGATAGGAAGGTAATTGGGTGCAAATAGGTTTTCAAGAAGAAAACAAATGCAGATTGAATAATAGAAAAGTACAAGGCATGTCTCGTTGTAAAGGGGTACTTGCAAATAGAGGGAATTGACTATGGTGAGATATTTTTCCCGGTAGCAAAGTTGACATCTATCATATTTGTCTTATCCATAGCAGTTGCTTATGATCTAGAGGTCGAGCAACTAGATGTGAAGACAGCTTTGCTTCATGGGGACTTAGAGGAGGAAATTTATATGAAACATTTTGATGGCTTTGTGAGCAAAGGCAAGGAAGAGCTAGTTCGTACATTGAAGAAGTCCTTGTACGAACTAAAGTAGTCACCACAGATGTGGTACCAAAAGTTTGACACATATACCATTTAGCTTGGGTTCACTCGTAGCTATGTTGATCACTGCTTCTATGTGAAAAGGCTAGGGATTGATTTTGTCATTTTAACCTTGTACGTTGATGATATGTTGTTGATTGGAAATAATAGGAAGACGATTAGCACTATGAAGGCATCGTTGGCAAGACAATTTGATACGAAAGACCTAGGGCGAACAAACTTTATCTTGGGTATGCAGATAAAGAGGGATCATGAAAAACGAAAACTATGGCTAAGTTAGAAAAAGTATATTGAAGAAGTGTTGAAGAAATTTAACATGCCTGATAGCAAGCCGGTAGGGACTCCGATACCTTTGGGAACCAAGTTATCAACGGAACAATGTCCAAAGATGGAGAAAGAAGCTAAAGAGATGGCACACGTACCTTATGCTAGTGTGGTTGGAAGCTTGATGTACGCCATGGTGTGTACTAGACCAGATATTGCCCAAGCAATAGGAGTATTGAACAGATATATGTCTAATCTTAGGAAAGAGCATTGGATTGCAATGAAGAGAGTTATTAGATATCTTCGTGGCACGTCACAGTTTACGTTGTGTTATGGAGGTATGGGAGGTGAGAAGAATCTTGATATTATAGGATGGTATGGGAGGTGAGAAGAATCTTGATATTATAGGATCGATTGATGCTGATTGGGGAAGAGATATTGACAGCAAGAGGTCTACAAGTGGATGTGTTCAATCTGTTTGGCAGGGCGATGAGTAAGAGGCAAAATGTTGTTTCTCTTTCATCCATAGAAGCAGAGTATATGGCAATAACTCATGCTGGAAAGGAAACGGTTTGGCTTTAAAGGTTGTGCGCTAAGCTTGGGTTTAAACAAGGAGTAGTGAAGGTGAAATGCGATAATCAAGATGTTATCTTCTTAGCAAAGAATCCTGCATTTCATTCACGGACGAAACACATTGATATCCAGTATCACTTCATCCGGGAAAAGATTGAAGAGAATGTGATAATCTTGGAGAAAGTCAATACAACAATGAACAACGCAGATTTCTTGACTAAGGCAGTTAGTCTAGCGAAGTTTGAGCGGTATGCTACTGAGATGGGCTTAAAGAAACAGAGTTTTGGGAAGTTTTCCATGTGTGTGAAGTATTTACCAAGTGGGAGATTTTTAGATTTGGTGCATACTTTCCATGAATAGCCGTGGTTTTGCAGCAGGGTGGAAACCTTAATTAGGGCGTCTTAGGTTCCTTATAAATAATCTCTATATATTGAGCGCACATTATAATGAGAGATTTGAGAGGTTGATTATAGTGAAACTTCGGGTAGGACGTAGCTCTATTATGGGGTGAGCCTGAGTATATCGTGTCTTATTATTATTTTTGTTTATTATTCGTATAATTGATAGGTCTCAAATCATTCACAAACAACTCATTCAAACTCCATACTATCTGCCCCAATGACACAATAGAAAAAGCTAAAACCATAAAATCAGCAGACGACAATATCTACAGACAAGCAATAAGATTTTTACTTCTCCCAACCCTCATTTGTGTTAGATGATCAGCCATATGATTTGCCTCCCTGCTAACGTGACAAAAAGAAATTAGGATCAAACGTTCAATAGAATTTCCAATCAAATTGAACATTGAGTTATACTTCCATGACACCTTTTCCTTCTCTAATAACCATGAAATCACAACTTTCGAATCGCTTTCAATAATTAACTCCTTGTACTTACCCAACTCCATTTTCTCACCAAAAATCAGAGCCTCCTTCACAACTATCAACTCAATCAAATTTGACTCTGCTACCCCAATGTTGATTGAAAACATCCCCAACACAGACCTTATCTCATTACGAAGCACACCTCCTAACCTCGTTGGACAAAGTTTTCCCTTAGTAGACCCATCCACATTGAACTTTAAGCCATTAACTAAAGGAGGAAACCTACACATCCTTTTTTGGTTGCACCCAACACTCATATACTTTGACCTTATCAATATCATGAAGCATTTCCCACCATTGAATAATTAACTTCATTATCCATTGCTTTGAACCACGACACCACCCTTATCTTCACTAAATCTAAAACTTCACCAACCTCATTTCTCTTACTATGGAAAACAACACCATTCCTTGCTAACCAAATTACTACATAAAAAGATATATGCCATAACCTTTTCGTACAAAAATTTGAAAAGAGACATTCCAAGTTTACATAAAGCTCTTGAACAGATCTAGGATCCACCCACAAAACACCTCACCACTGCATATACAATCCCCAAATACGACATACCTTCTGACCAGGGTGGAGCCACCTTAATTTATGGGGGTCGTTCGCCCTCGGCTTCAAAATTCTCAAAGCTTCTATGCTTATATCTGAGACAATCAAAATGTGGTTTTCATTTCTTACTTGCTGCCTACTCATAAAAAGATCTATGCTGACCAGAGAAACAACCATTTTATATGATAAAACATTAGCTATAATAAAAATTCAAGTATCCTATCAAAGTTTAATTATTAAATAAATTGTATCATTCTTTTTATTTCTTTTCCTATATTGAAGCATATAATTGGATTGTTTTATTGGAATTAAATAGATTAATAACATAATAACAAATCTTTCTAAAAGTGTGGAACCAAGTGTCCCTTCATTTGTTTTCAAAATATTTAAAATATTTTTAAATTTTACGTTGTTTACGACAGTTTAGATTTGAAACTTGAAATTGGAATTGAAGTGGTTTCATAGTTTTTTTACAGGTAAAAATGCTGAAAATAACATAATTTCACAAAAATTCCAATTCCAAACCTAATTTTATATTATCAAACATAATGTCAAAGATATTAAAAGGAATTGAAAACAAATACCCAAGAGGTTCTGGATCAGGATACCAACACATCATTGAGAAAAATTAATAAATTTTTGGTTAGTATCTTGTTGGTTTTTAAGGTTATTTTTCATTTTTGAGAATCATAATTGTTGGACTTTCACTCAAATGATACGTTTAGTACAAATAATTTTACCATAGACATGAAATGTATCCTTGCTCGAAACCTTCTTTTACTTTTTTAAAAGATCTTTAAATCTATTGTTTTATTCTTTATATATATTTTCTTTTTATCATATATTTTTGTACTCTCACTATGAATTTTAACATAAACAATGAATGAAAAAAAAAAAAAAAACTTTCAAGATATTGATTTTTTTTTTCTTAATGTTACTTTTGAATTGTTTGTTTTATAATCCTTTTTAACCCACATAAGAAAATATATAAATATAAATTTGCCAACCCTTTAAAAAAATTTCTGGCTCCAGTCTCTGCTTCTCACAACTCACAAAGATTATTTACAGATTCCACACCATTATCACATATAGAACAATATTCATTGTTACCAGCCAAGCACCTGCGTTTTTTTAATTCCTTACTCATTGCCACTTTTCCTTTTAACACCTACCAACAAAAACACACCACCTTAGGAGGAACCAACCCTTTCCAAACCGTGCCTTCTACTATTATCACACCATCAGATAAACCTTCAACTGCATGGCAAAAGATTTAATTGAGTATCTTCCATTGACACAATTTTCAAGTGCTTCTATCTTCTTTCACTTTTCTTAGAATCATCAAATTTAATAACCTGCGCATTTCCTCCCATTGTTCCTTTTTCCCATCGAAGAGATTTCTTCTTAGCTCAATCAACCATTCCCACTTTGTTGCCCACCCATCTACCAAACTCACAAACTTTCCTTTATTTATTACACACTAGAGAATAAATTCGAGGAAATTTTACTCTTAGAACCTCATCACCAGACCATTTATCTTGCCAAAACATAACCCTTTCCCCATTCCCTAAGCTCATACTTAACCCTTTATTAACCACCTCTTCATACTTATGACTTAATTGAATTCCACACATGATATTCATCCAAACACTAGAGAAATTAACCCTTCTATTACAAACTAGTACTAAACCGTTTTCTGAATATCCATATTTTGCAACCACCAAATTTCTCCAAAGCAAATTCTTCTCTAATGAAAATTTCCGATACCGTTTAAACAGTATTGCTGCATTTTTATCCTCCAATTTTCCCACCCCAAGGCCACCATTCCTCTTACTTTTATAAACCTTTTTCCCACCTGACAAGATGAATTTTTTACGATTACTTTTGCCATCCCATAAAAAATTCCAATGTAGTTTGTCAAGCTACATACTGACACCTATTGCCAATTTGAAAATAGACATATAATAGATAGGGAGATTATTAAGTGCAGACTTAATCAAAGTCACTCGTTCTCCAAAGGATAAATGTTGTTTCTTCTAGTTCGCAAATCTTTTCCTGAACCTTTCAATCATAGGGATCCAAGAAGAATTTGATTTTGGATTGGCACCCAAAGAGAACCTATAGATATTTTAATGGAAGGCATTGAACTCTACGCTTCATTTGATCAACCCAACTACAGACTTTATCATTCTCCACCCCTATCTCAACTAAACAGCTCTTATAAAAAATAACTCTCAAACCAGAGAACTTCAAAGCATCTAAGAGTTATTTTTACATTCAACAATTCCTCTTGATTTCCATTGCAGAAACACATTGTATCATCTGCAAATTGGAGGTGAGTGATTTGCAGTCTATTAATTTGAATCCCTCTTAACAATTCAAACCCACTGCCTTTTTAATCAGCACCGAAAAACCCTCATCCACTATATTAAACAGAAAAGGAGACAAAGCATCACCTTGCCTCAATCCCCTCTTCATTGAAAACTGATTAGTAGGCGAACCATTAACTAACACTGAAACTGAAGCCGTTGATAAACATTCTCCAATCCAAGCACGCCATTTTGTTAGAAACCCCATAATTCCCACAATGTAATCTAATTTTTTTCAATCAATACTGTCATATGCCTTCTCGAAATCAACCTTAAATAATGCTCATTTCTTCCTCTATTTCTTCTTAAAATCTACAACCTCATTTGCAATCATAATGCTGTCAGTAATTTGTCTTCCATCAACAAAGGCAGTCTGATTATTACTAATTAAACCCTTCATAACCTTCTTCACCCTATTAGCCAATGCCTTAGCCAAAATCTTATATATGCTTCCTATAAGATTGATTGACCTGAGTCACCAATACCCGAAGGGCACAAAATTTTTGGAATTAAAGCAATAAAAGAATTCATCTCTTTAACTAACCTTCTATGTTTATGAAAATCACTAAAGAAAGCATTCAACTCCTCTTTGAGCCATCTCCATTATGTTGGGAAATTACGCAGATTTCCCTATAAACCAGATTAGTGAGAATGTGAAATAACAGTGGAAATAACACACACACAATTTGATAACGAAGTTCGGCCAATTGTGCCTACGTCTCTGGACCTACTGCAGATCGTTTTTACTGAAGGGAGAAAATATACAAAGTGTTTACAACACTTACAACTCACAATCCACACTCAATTTTCTTTTAAGCTTTCCTCTCAAGCTCTCTCTAATTCTTTACACTCAGATAATGAACAAATGAGAGCCAAGGATTTTATAGGCTCAAGAAAACGAATAAGTTGGTGGAAGTATTTATGGAGCCTTTGACAAAGCTGGGCAGAAAATTTATGACAAAGCTTGAGAGTTGGGCACCTCCCCAAATTAATTTTGGCAACTTGCATTAATATTGGCAGCTTTTGTCTCCACCAACTTGCATTAATATTGGCAGCCTTTGTCTCCACCAACTTGCCATTAATATTGGTAGCCTTTGACAATCTCCCACTTGAAGACTGATTTCAATCTGTCTTCACACATCGATCAATGCAGCAGATCTTTCTGGTCTTGTTACTCTTGTAGGCCAACTGAAGTTGAACATAACTTCAGTTTGTCAATAGCCACCGTCTTTGTCAACATATCCGTTGGATTCTTGCTTCCTTGGATCTTCTCCAGTATTAACACCTCATTTTCCAATAAAGATCTGATGAAGTGATAACGAAGTCCAATATGCTTGGTTCTGAAATGAAATGTTGAATTCTTCGCCAAGTATATCGCACTTTGACTATCACTGTGCATAATATTCTTCTCCTGTTTGAATCTCAACTCAGTTAATAAACCTTGAAGCCATATCATCTCTTTACTGGCTTTAGTCACTCCTACATACTTAGCCTCTGTAGTGGATAAAGTGACAATCTTCTGTAACTGTGACATCCAACTAACAGCTGTAACTCCAACAGTGAATATATAACCGGTAGTGCTTCTTCGGTGATCGATTTTTCCTCCAAAATCTGCATCTACATAGCCTTGTGCTTTTAAGCCACCCTTACCAAAGTACAAACACTTCTCTGTGGTGCCTTGTAGATACCTCAAAATCCATTTTACTGCTTCCCAATGAGCTTTCCCTGGATTTGACATAAACCTGCTAACAACTCCTACTGCATGGCCAATGTATGGTCTCGTACAGACCATTGCGTACATCAAACTCCCAATGGTT
>CM043699.1:69490637-69500637 GCA_023935145.1 Bretschneidera sinensis | reverse complement strand
TAAAGCTGGGTGAAAATCCTATCTTCCAACCTAAAAAAACTCCTCCCTCCATAAAGATAATAAGCCTCCTACAACACCTATACTTCCAGACCATTCCCATCGCATATTACCTACCCCAAATTTCAAACTAACCCCTCATCCACCACTTCCTTTTTTGTTTATTGGATAAAAAACATTGAAGGATTGTTATAAACAATTAGACTCCTGATAGCCCTCCACTTCTCCCTCCTACGTACCCACACCCCTAATATTCCAACTAATTAATAACATAAAATTAAATCTACACCCCCCACACAAGTCAATAATCCTAGCTTTCCGGAGCCTCGAACTCCTCCCAATCCCTCTTCTCCAAATCTGCAAACTGCTATAACGTTCTCTTGTTATTCCCACTGTAAACTACACTAAGGTTTTTGTTGAAATTCATCGCTTCCTTCGCTTTATCCCAAATTGCTATATTCCGGAAAATAATATCTCCATCCGATATTGAAGGATCATCCAAGATTATGAAAGCTTTAGCCCCTCCTTTCTTCATTGCAGCTTTTACCTTGGTTTTACCTTTACAGCAAGCCTTTGTTTTTTTTCTTATATATTTACGTATCCTCCAAGTCTCAACATTCACTAGAATATAAGAAGCCTTACAAATTACATTTGGTGACCAAGCTTTAACATCTGAAAACCAATTACTCAACCACTCCAATCCATCTTTCAGCCAATCATCAAGATCATTCTTTGATTCAAACGTGAACAAAACCATTTTTCCACCCATTAGATGAACTTTGCAAGTTGTAACACCTTCCATTTCAAATTGATTCTGAAGCATGTGTACATTTTGATAATTATGCACCACACCAACAGCACTCCTCAATAACCATTCTCTATCATCATCATCAACCGTAAACTCATCAAGTTATAAACGACTATCTTTCCTGATTATCTTTAAACTGAGCATTCCCATCAACAAGGCTGTGATCTTTCCCCACTCCCCGTACAACTTCAGCATAAGACCTACCATCATTGGTGGCCAGCAAGTTGATCTTATTGCCTACCTTCCTACCAACAATTTCTTTATTCGGACCAACTTTCCTGATGCGATCTGACACAATCTGTTCACCCTTCTGCACATTGGCGTAGTCAGCAAATTTAACTGCTAATTTCTGACCATGAAAACTAAACCCATTAAATTTGTAAATAGCCCTCCATGCATCTTTTTCGTCCCCAAACCTTACAAATCCTAAAACATCAGTCATTCTTTTTTGAATCTTTCTACAAACATAAACATCTTTCACCTCCCCTACTATTCCAAAAAGATTTCTCAACACACAATTTGAAATTCTTGGATGTAGCTTATCAACAAAAAGTGTAAGCATTTTTTTCCCATAAATATTGCCCTGTTTGACTTCTATCCTCCTATATCCTTTGATAGTACCATCACCGAAGGCCTCAGATTTTCCAAAAGAAGCCAACTTTTTAAACAATTTATGCCCGAACAAATTTTGTCATTGACATTCCTAATAGCATCTTCCTTTGTAGTATGGATTTTTACAAAGTCAAACAAAAGCTTTTTGCTTCTCCATTCATTTCTAGAAATAAACACATCCAAGACCTTACCTTAGCTGTTAAAGATATCCTCAATCATATATTTTTCAGCCTTAGGACTAATATTATCAACAAAAACCAAAAACAAAACTTCCTATCTTAGCATCCCTTGATCCATTTGCCAAAAAAGATTGACAAACTCTCAAATGGAGGCGTTCATCTCTAGGAAAGAATAACCAGCACAATCAAGACGAACATGGATCATCCAACCTTTTGCAATTTCAACCTTTTAGATTCAATCATTGTTAGAGTTGGTGCATACTTCACGGGTCATCTGTAAAACCCCCGACGACCACAGGGTCTGCTCCCCGGTGAGTGGGTCTGGCTTTTTGCTTGGCGGTTTGGGCTTGGGCCCATGAATAGTTGTGGTTTTGAAGCACGACGGAAATCCTAATTAAGGCGTCTTAACTTTCTTATAAATACTCTCTATGTACTGAGCACATTGTAGCGAGAGATTTGTGAGGTTGATAATAGTGAAACTTTTGGCAGGATGTAACCATATTCTAAGGTAAACTTGGGTATATCGCGTTTTATTTTCTTTCTGTTTATAATTCGTGTGATTGACAGGTCTCGAATCGTTCAGTTGGTATCAGAGCCTTGTGTTAGATGATTAATGATCAGAGATGTCGAGTATATCACGGATTGAAATCGAGAAGTTCGGAGGGAAGAGCTTCGAGTTGTGGAAACTGAAGATGGAGGTTCTATTCATGGACAGGGATCTGTGGACAGTTATAGTCGATGAGATGTCGAAGAGTACGATGAGCATGATGGCAGTAGAAGCGGTGTCGCCGGTGGTGGTTTTGGCATCATCTTTAGCGGCCATCACGGAGTGGGAGAAGCTCATTCGGAAGGTACGAAGTCTGATTCAATTGTGCTTAGACAATTCTATTCTGATAAACGTTTCTGGAGAGAAGACTCTGAAAGAACTTTGGATGAAGCTGTAAAGCTTTTATCAGAATAAATCTCTAGTAAACAAACTATTTCTATGGAAGAAGTTGTACAACTTTCAGATGGCTGAGGGCGATTCTTGCTCTGTTCATCTACATGAGTTCAACACTTTGATAGGTCAGTTATTGTCTATCAGTGTTGATGTGATGGATAACGATAAGGCTATTACACTGCTTTGTTCACTGCCTGATTCATGGGATAACTTGACAGTTGCGATTGGAAGTGGTACGATTGATCTGTCCTTTGAAAATGTTATGGCAGCCTTATTGTCTGAGAAGATAAAGTGGAAGGGTATAGGGA
Organism: Bretschneidera sinensis; assembly: GCA_023935145.1. Taxonomy (NCBI): domain Eukaryota; kingdom Viridiplantae; phylum Streptophyta; class Magnoliopsida; order Brassicales; family Akaniaceae; genus Bretschneidera; species Bretschneidera sinensis. The sequence goes on along the minus strand of CM043699.1, from coordinate 69,497,793 downwards.
ATTCGTCAAAGGAGGCCTTATTTGTGAGAGGGCGAACCCATGATAGAGAGTACAAGTGGTCTAGTGATAAACCCAAGTTCAAGGAAAGAGCAAAAAGTACGGATAAATTTGGGTTAAAGTGTTGGAAGTGTAGGAAGCTTGGACATTTGAAAAAGGATTGCAGAAGTAAGAGTGTGAACCTTGAAAAATGGACAAGTGAGAGATCAGTTTCAAAAAACAAGAACCATGATGATGATGCTGGTGATTTAAATATGGCACCATGTTTGGCTCAATCAGATCGAAGTGTTTGGATAATTGGCATAAGAGCGTCCTTTCACATGACACCTTATAGGGATTGGTTTCCTTAATATGAAACCTTTAATGGGGGAAACGTTTTATTGAGAGATAACTTTCTGGTGAAAATTATTGGTCATGAAAAAGTGAAGTTGAAGATGAATGATGGGACTCTCAGGACACTTCCAGGTCTAATGCATATTTCGAGCCTCAGTAGGATCCTGATGTCAGTCAGCAAGATAACAGATGGGGTAGTGAATTTCAGCTGTGACAAAAATTCGTGTAAGATGACTCGTGGATCTCTAGTAATCGCATGAGGTGTTCGGTATGGTACATTGTACAAGTTACTGGGAAGTACAGTACAAAGTCAGTGCAGTGGAGGTTTTATCTCTGAGGAGGCGACTGATGATGAAGCAAAGTCCTCTATGTTATGGCATCAGAAGCTTAGGTATATCAGTGAAAAAGGACCATATACTTTATCGTCGAAGTAGACGGTGAAAAGAGTCCCAGATTACTCTATGGGATTCAGTTTCTGTGAGCATTGTCTACATGGCAAGCAAAACAGTGTGAGTTTTAAGTTCGCTGGCACGAGGGAAAAGGGTATTCTGGATTTGATACATAGTGATGTGTTTGGGCCAGTTTCGGTCCAATCTCTTGGAAAATCAAGGTATTACATCTCTTTTATTGATGTTTTTACAAGATATGCATGGATTTACTTCATTAAGAGTAAATATGAAGCATTTGATAAGTTCTGTGAGTTTAAAGCATTAGTAGAAAATCAGATGGAAAGAAAGATAAAAGTACTGAGAAAAGATAATAGAGGGAAATTTTGCTCAAAGAAGTTTGAGCAATTCTGTTTGGCAAGCGGCATTGCAAGACAGAAAACAATTCCATATACACCTCAACAGAATTGGGTGGCCGAGAGACTCAATTGGTCACTCATGGAGAAATCGAAGAGTATGCTGAGTTGTGTAGGCTTGGAGCCGAAGTTCTAGACAGAGGCGGTGGCTATGACATGTTATCTGAAGAATAAGTCACCTACATCAGTTTTGCAGGATCACACACCATTTGAGGCACTACTTAGGAAGAAACCAAGTTTGGCTCATGTTAGGGTGTTTAGGTGTGATGCTTATATGCATGTGCCAGAAGAAAAGAGGAGCAAACTTGACAGCAAATCAATGAAGTGCATTATCATTGGTTATAAGGATGGGGTCAAGGGGTACAAGTTATGGAATCTAGAAAACATGAGTACAGTTTTCAGCAGAGATGTTGTGTTCAGAGAAACACAAAGGGATGTAGCGGCTGTCTAAGATGTACTGGAACTGCAAAGCAGGTTCAAATTTATCTTAGCCCAAGAGATAAAGAGTGGGAAATTACCCCATAGACTGCATTGTATACTTTATATTCTGAGTTAGTTAAGTCTGAGCATGATATTCATATTTTTGATGTAAATGATGAGGATTTAGATTCTGGCTCAAAGGTAGAGACCACGCCTGTCATGAAGAGATCCACACATGTTACGAGGCCACCCATAAGGTATTCCCTTAGTGCTTGTAGTTCATTATATGCATTTAATATTATAGGTGATGATCCTAGAACAGTGAAAGATGCGAGGACCTCGGAGGATCCAAATTTGTGGGAGGATGCTATGAAAGAGGAGAAGCAGGCACTGGATATAAATGAAACATGGAGCATTATGAAATTTCCTTGAGATAGGAAGGCAATTAGGTGCAAATGGGTTTTCAAGAAGAAAACAAATGTAGATGGAATGGTAGAAAAGTACAAGGCATGTCTGGTTGCAAAGGGGTACTCGCAAATAGAGAGAATTGACTATGGTGAGATATTTTCCTCGGTAGAAAATTGATATCTATCATATTTGTCTTATCCATGGCAGTTGCTTATGATCTAGAGGTCGAGAAACTAGATGTGAAGACAACTTTCCTTCACGGGGACTTAGAGGAGGAAATTTACATGAAATAGCCTGAAAGCTTTGTGCACAAAGGCAACGAAGAGTTGGTTTGTAAATTGAAGAAGTCTTTGTATGGACTAAAGCAGTCACCACGGATGTGGTACCAGAATTTTAACATATATGCCATCCAGGTTGGGTTCACTCGCAGCTATGCTGATCACTACGTCTATGTGAAAAGGTTAGGGGTTGATTTTATCATTTTAACCTTGTACATTGATGATATGCTATTGATTGGAAATAATAGGAAGATGATTAGCACTGTGAAGGCATCGTTGGCAAGGAATTTTGACATGAAAGACCTAGAGCTAATAAAATTTATCTTGAGCATGCAGATAAAGAGAGATCATGAAAATCTAAAATTGTGGCTAAGTTAGAAGAAACATATTGAAAAAGTGTTGAAGAAATTTAACATGTCTGACAGCAAGTTGGTAGGGACTCTCATGCCTTTGGGAACCAAGTTATATGCGAAACAATGTCCAAAGACAGATGAAGAAGCTGAAAAGATGGTGCACGTACCTTATGCTAGTGTGGTTGAAAGCTTGATGTATGCCATGGTGTGTACGTGACTAGATATTTCCCAAGTAGTGAGAGTATTGAGCATATATATTTCTAATCATGGGAAAGAGAATTGGACTGCAATCAAGAGAGTTCTTAGATATCTTCGTGGCTTACCAAAGTTTGCATTGTGTTATGGAGGTATGGAAGGTAAGAAGAATCTTGATTTTGTAAGATCTATTGATGCTGACTGGGGAGGAGAGATTGATAGCAGGAGGTCTACAAGCATATATGTGTTTAATCTATTTGATGGCGTGGTGAGTTGGATGAGCAAGAGGAGAAGTGTTGTTGCTCTTTCATCCACAGAAGCAAAGTATATGGTGATAACTCATACTGGAAAGGAAGTGGTTTGGGTTCAAAGGTTGTGTGCTGAGCATGAAGGTGAAATGTGACAATCAGGGTGCTATCTTCTTAGCAAAGAATCATGCATTTCATTCATAGATGAAGCACATTGATATCCAATATCACTTCATCATGGAAAAAAATGGAAGAAAATGTGATAATCTTGGAGAAAGTCGATACAACAGTGAACAACGCAGATTTCTTGACTAAAGCAATTAGTCTAACAAAGTTTGAGTGGTGTACTACTGAGATGCCCTTGAATAAATAGAGTTTAGGGAAGTTTTCCATGTGTGTGAAGTATTTACCAAGTGGGAGATTGTTGGAGTTAGTGCATACTTCACTGGTCCAGATCTATCGAACCTCCGACGACCACGGGGTCTTGCTCCCTGGTGAGTGGGTTTGGTTTTTTGCTTGGCAGTTTGGGCTTGGGCCCATGAATAGCTGTGGTTTTGCAACAGAGCAAAAACCCTAATTAGGACGTCTTAAGTTGCTTATAAATACTCTCTATGTACTAAGCGCACATTGTAACGAGAGATTTGTGAGGTTGATAATAATGAAACTTCTAGCCGGATGTAGCCCTATTGTAGGGTGAACCTGGGTATATCGTGTCTTATTTTCTTTCTGTTTATAATTCGTGTGATTGACATATCTCTAATTGTTCAATCAACAATAGAGCAATTCTATCGTCATCAAATCTGTTGAGGAATCTTAGAGAGAGAATTTTAGAGAGTTTTTCTATTGTACTTGATCACAAATTAAACTACCTTTCTAATATCAATTTTAACAGTACAATTCAAACTAAATATCTCTTGTATGATCCATTTATTCATTTTTAATTAATAGATATTTTCAGTTTTTAAGTAAAACAATGATAATGAAATGTATATAAAAATTTTATAACCAAAATACTACACATTAGTTAATAGGAAAAATTATAAAAGCACCTTTATAGCTTGGTGCAAATTGCAATTATGACTTCCTATTTTAAAGTATAATAAGGCACCCCTAAACCCCAATATTAATTAGTTTAAACTAGTTCAAAAGGTCTCATAATAATCATTTTTCAATAATTGAGTGTTAACAAACTGAAAGACCTTCTTTTCACATAACTTTAATGAGAGTATTTGATCAATCTAGACTAATTATGGTTAGAGTTTAGGGATGCTTTAGTATACTATCAGTATAGGAAGGTATAATTGTAATTTTCACCAAACTATATAGTTATTTTTGTAATGTTCCCTAGTAAATATAATTTGATATAGACTCCATTCAAGTTGTAGTATGAGATATATACACATTGAAGATTTAGCCATTACATACCATTTTCTCAGCAATTCGTCTTAATGTCTCCCCAAGAAATCCTTCACCCTTATTAGCTTCTTCAGTTGACATGATGAATTCTGAAATAAATACAAAGTTCTTAAAAAATGAAATGATCAAATTAAATATCTATTACAATATAAGTTAAACAAAATGAGGATAAATACTAAAATGGAAATACTATTCCATCACCTCCTTACCTTTCCTTATGAAAATATTGTAAAAGTATTTAGCAATAACTTCTCATTTGAAGAATCACGAACGAAAGTAAACTATATTCTTTTCGAATTAATTTGAACAATTTTCAAAGTCATTCCAAAAGCTAAAGCAATAAAGATATAAACACAAAAATCAAGATCAACTTATTCAAATATTCTTTATTTCTAAGTGTCGCCATGATTAGATTGTAAGGGCTTTTAACTTTTTAATACTACGATTTCTGATCGTTAACTACTGACACAAAACTATGGATGTTGAGTTCATTAAAACATCAAGTTTGGTGGTTAAGTGAGTTTATGAATTTATGGGATTATCTACCACAAAGGATCTCTGAATGACATGTTTAAAGAAAATGATCAAATGATGCATTTATCATTGAAAAATAGAAAAAGGGTTGTTGATATTATTTAGCTAGCATACCTTTAGAGAAATTTTCATCATTTCCTTCGGCCTTGAGAAAATTCTATTAAATCATCAAAATAATAAAAAGGTAAATATTATCTTTGGAAGTCTAGGTAGAAGCTATCAAAATTTGGTCAATCTGAAATGGAAATAAATCAATAATAGATTTTAATTTAAAGTTATATACAATTTTGTATAACTAAATGGAAAAATCTCTAGTACTCAAGTTATATTAAGTACTCGATATCATTTCTTAACATGTATTAACACGTTAACAATTTTTCCATGTCATACATTAGTGTTTCCTAAATATTGAACATATGACACCTAGAAGAAAATTCACCTAATCTCTTTTGTCTTTTGAAGCAAAAACCATTATTCAAACCTCCTCTTATGTTCATGTATTTCTTCCATTACTGTAAAGTATCTAAATCCATAAATGACATATGGCTTGCATTTATTCTTGTAGAGATTACAACTCTTGATTATTAAACCAATTATAGTTTTTCTTTTAGTTCTCTTCTTTTTTATATGCTCAAACACACGAAGAACAAAATTGTTTTTGGGTCCATGGTTTTGGAAGAAACATGAGATTTTCTTTCCTAAAATGTTACAGAGATGTATTGATTGGGTTTAAAGGCATTAATGGGGAGATAACATTCGTTATCTTAATTTTTTGCTGACGTGGAGAAATTTTCTACGTTTCATACATGATAAGAAGTAATACCCAGTACTCTTTGGAACTTTTTGAGGTGAATTACTCTTTACAGCTTGACAAGAACAATAATAAGTACAAAACACTACTATTTCTTTAAGGTATAATTTTGTTTTCTTTTCTTTTCGAATGCACAATTTTTAAGATAGAATTCAATAGCTCCATAGTACATGACAAAAAAATACACACAACTATTGGAACAAATATCATACTTCTCATAATGTATGTCTAAAAATATGGAGTATACAAAAATGCATTCATGATGCGTAAATGCATATAAACTTTGGAAACGAGTTGTTGAGACAATTTTTAGGTTACAACTTATCAAAAGCCTTTAAGTAAAGAAATAAGAAGAAACTTTTTAAACTATCTCATTTTTTCTGTACCCACTTGTAAGTTCAAAAGAAAGAAAAAGAATGGGGTAAACAAAAAAAATAACAAATATTTTTTTACCCACATGTAAACCCTAAATTTCTAATTACAAAAGTATTACTTTTTAGTTATAACACCAGGAAATTGCACTTTCAATTAATAATCACAACTATAACTTAAGCTTACTGGATTTCCTTGTTATCATTTTTCTTTTTATTTATTTTTGACTTTCTCTTATTAGAAAAGTGTATTTCCATGTATGTAACAAGTCAAAAGGTAAACCTATGGCGACCCAGTTATTGAAAAATCGAATATATAAAAGTCATAGTAGAAAAAATCGGGCAGATAATTAATTTGAATCATTTTATCAAGAACATTCTAATTAATATTCTTCTAATCAACATCGAACATCATATGATCTAAACCTTAAAGTACCATCTGAACTTAAATAACTTTGTAACAGATAGTAGTAAGAGTTGATCCATCATATTTCACCCAATTTTTTTTAACAAATGTGATTGTAAGATAATTTTACTTTTATAAACTAATAAAATTATTTTACTCCAAAAAAGCCAGATCTAATATAGTATCTAACAAACTATAACATCACATATGATTCTACTTTCTTAAAGAACATACATATGTAATTGTAATGAGTTAAGAATAAAATTAATAATGTTAACCTATGTTTATTAATAATATAGATTTTAAAAAAAAATTAATCATGAAGAAAATACTAAGATACAAAAGAAAGCCAACTAGCTAAGTGTATAATATACATGCATTCACCTTGCATTCCATACCATGTAGAGCATTCATTAATGTATTAGGTTTAAGTCACTGTATCATGAGTCAGACCAAAACATAAGTTATATCATGACTTAATCGTATGATTTTAATGGTTTGTCATAAACTTCCTAAGTGTAATATATTCTTGTATTAGATTTTCCAACTATGTTTTAGATTCCTTTTCTTACAATTTCAAACTT